>OZ010591.1:88414659-88519659 GCA_963932145.1 Acanthosepion lycidas | reverse complement strand
CGCAGCCATTCTTTGAGATATTCTGAATGAATTGACGTTACTAGGAGAGATCTGGTATATTTTGTTTATTTTTTAAACTGAATCCATTGAGAATCGTATTAAACGTCTCTCTTGGGTGGTGATGTAATGATAATAGTCGAAGTGTATTCATAAAAGGGTTAATGTGTAGGTTAGCACCAGGCGGTGTAGTGGATATGGTTTGAAGCAACGACGATGAAAGAATTTACCGGAAACATCAAGTGATGACATCTGCGTTTGATGCTAAAGAGAAGCAAAATGGCGCAGATGAAAAGGATCATATATCCAATGTTTTTTTTCTTTTTTTTTCGCGGATCTAAGTGTTTGTTTAGGGGATTGACAAATGATTTGAATTCTGAATGCTTTTTTTTTTATAATGGTCGTGTGGATGAAAATATGAACATGGCAGAAAGAAAATTATTTTATTAGAAAAATTGATCTTCGATCGAGAACTGACAGGCAAGAGTGTTTGTTCGCTTCGATCTACTTAAAATAATAATAAAAAAAACTCGTGTTTAACCTTGGGAATTTCTCTCTATATAGGAGCAGTGTTTTAGCTGCATCTTCCTGTACATTCTTTTTACGTGAATAAGTTTTATTCCCTTCGTTCACTACATTCTTAACCTGTTCAATTCTAGGGTTAATCGTTATCTTACCATCCTATCTGCACAAATTACCTCTTGCCGTAACCCTCTACCTCGAGTGGACCTTGGGCATTGTAGCGAGTGAACTTTACTTTTTAAAAAAATCCTTTCATTAAATGTCATTATTTATTTGGTTTCAATCGAGAGCAAAAATCAACATGCCAGCACAGAAATTAATTGTAAAGTTTATCGTTTGAAAAGATGTATAGTATATGACTCGCCAGTGTAAATTAACAGGTTTGAATTCGCATTTTTAAAAATTTGATTTTGGAGTTTTCTTGAATTCGGAGTTTTCTTGAATTCGGCGTTTTCTTAAATTCGGCGTTTTCTTGAATTCGGAATTTTCCTCCTCCATAAATTGTTTGTTAATTTCACCTATAGAACGAATAAATCCCTGCTATTATATCCTCTCGTTTAATCCACCCCCTAAAATAATAAAAAAAAAAAAAAAAAAAAAAAAAAAAACAATTTATATTTTCAAAAATTCACACCAAATTCTCCCAGAATTCCTATTAGATTGGCCTATGCGATCGCCTTCAGGTTTGGGCGACTCGTCTGCGTTATTTCTAAATGTGGGGTCTACATTCGCGCTCATCCCGCTAAAGAAGCTATTTTTTTTTAAATTGTAAAAAATTCTTGGTAAGTAACTCGAATATCATCCGCACTTAAGAAATGTGAATAACTCATTGATTTTTGTTAAATTTTATTTTGAGAATTGGAGTGAATTTACATTTAAATTTTAAAATTTCAAAACAGTGCCAAAAAAATAAACAAAATTTGATGAAAAATTCATAATTTCTTGGAGTGAATTAAGATTTCCCCTGTGTAAATTTACATAATTTGAGCTGGATTCATACCTGTTTTTAGTTGTTGTTTTTTTAATTTTTTATTTTATCTTTTTTTTTGCGAAAATTCTTGTAAAAATTTCGGCCGGCATTCAAACGAGCCGATTTCACCTTCGACCCACTAATTGTTACAATACAAGATAAATGCACCAGGGATATTTATAAAGAGAGAAGATAGAAATGAGAAGTTGGTCTTTTCATTGTCTGGATAACACCAGCGCTGATATTTGTTTTTTAACAGTGACGTCAATTGATATAAAACTATTTTAAAAAAAAACAAAAAACAGAGCGTCTACTCAAACATGATATCCACGAAAATAATCATTGGAAAAAATGAAATATATGAGTTTAAAAAAAAAATAAAATCCTTCAATATTTTAGAAATTACTTTATTTAAGTTTCAGATACGAAACTGATTAGATATGGCTTTCGAGGTAGTTTGAACGATTGTGATTTGAGATCTATAGAACTTTGCTTCACTGTGAAACTCACCGTAGCCAATCTGTCAAAAAAGTAGCAGCGGTTTATCCTGCAAAGTGCAGAGTACAAATTTTGTTTATTAACTTTTCCTAAGTGTTCATGCTTTAAAAAAAACGAGTATTTACTCAATATATATATATATATATATATATATATATATATATATATATATATATATATATATACATACATACATATGTATATATATAAGAGTACGCGCGCGTGTGTGTTAGTGTGTGCGTTTATGACAGAACACACGTTCTACACTTTCTTTTCTACAGAATCTATTGGTTATCTGAATAATTTGTTATCTTCGAAAACTTGATCGATATAAAGTCAGATTTGCGTTATCTATTATAAATAGACTCCTGAACTTCAAAATCAATCAGAAGATATATCATCGATATTAAGTTGACCAAAGATTTTACTACCTACAAACTTGGAGCAAGAATTAGTCAATCTTCGTAATATTATTTGTTTACTTAGTAAGTTACATCATATCTAGCTCTATAATCTTCAGGGGATGTGAAATGTCAATTTTCTCTATAATTCTTCCCCCATCGTACACGTTTCCATTTCTATGGTTAATTGAAAAGAGTTTTGATGTATTCATATTTTTAGCAAGTATTTTGACTCTTTTCGCCCTGTTTACAATTAAAAGACATGCTTCTTGAAATATGAGGAAAATTGAATTTTTTTGTTTATTCCATTTCTAAGTCTTCTGAAACGAATCTTCTTGTCACTCATTTACAGTTGCATTATTTGTTCTTGTCAAAGATTCCTTCGTTTCGATTGTTCGCTGATATTTGTTGAATTCTTTTCATATTTTTCAACAGTGTATTGCCATCACTCAACAGAATTTCTGTATCTTGTTTCTCTTTTCAGATAATTTCATACTTACGAACAATAATAATTTGTATATATAATAATGTTAAAATGTAACTACACAAATATATCTCTATAGTAATAATTATTGCTGCTTACTCGTTTTCAAGTACATTCGTCTTTTAGCTGGCTGGCTAATCCCTGTTGTAGATGACAGCTCAGGTATGGCGGTGCTATTTGAACATGCAGAGTCTCCTAGAGTACCCAAAATTCAGAGGGATCAACAGTTTGAACAAGGTCAAGATGGCGAAAAGTTCTTCAGGATGATTTGCAACATTGTGCTTAAGCAATCACTGAGTTTGACGACATCTTCCGTTGGCCAAAACATTATTGAAATGACTTGAATCAATCTACGGCATGGTTTCCAAACGCTTTCCAATGGTGTTGCCACTTGGTATCGTCTCTTTTGACATTATAAAGAATTCACTTATTTGATGAATCAATCATAATGAAATTCGAAACCGAGACTCTTGCTCACGTCCAATTCGATCACGACCACGAGTTCCGTAACACATTAGCGGTTATAACAGTGATGTATCTTGGGCAGGAGAGACTGGCGCAGCCCAACCCTCTTTAGGTTGGTTTTAATTCAGGTTTCCATCTCACACATTAGCCGACGAGCAAACGTATAGGCTTCACCCTTTCCTGCTATTTATCTATTGCTAGAGGGAGAAGAGATTGTTGTTTGCAGTAAGTGAATAGCCAGAACTCAAATGGAATTTGAACCCTGCCATAAAATATCTAATTCTGAGCTATTATCCTTGAAAGCAATGTGCATGTACCATTCAATAATCATTGGTAAACGGGTGACAAAATATGCATTTAAAATATATTTATATATTTAGGCGTTCATAGTTTGTTGATATAAATAATTACAATATTACAAAGAAAAGCTGTGTTACATAAGAAAATCACACATCATGAGGTATTTTATATTACTCTAATTAATTTTTTTATTAGAGCAATAAGAACTGCAAATGTGATAAGTAAAATCCACATTATATATATATATATATATATATATATATATATATATATATATATATATATATATATATGAACAAATGTCTATAAAACTCCTTTAGTGTTGTGATTTTCATTTTAAAATCTTCCATATATATATATATATATATATATATATATATATATGTTTTGGTCCGGTTCCTTGTACTACGGTGATAGTCCAAGTTAGAACCAATAAAGAACTCGAACATGGATATGGAATAACAACAGATATATTACAAACAGGAATATATACAGAGAAGTAGAAAGTGTTAATACGAACAATCACGTTTAGTCTGAATTGTCTGACTCTGTTTCGGACTGCCTCTGACTTGACTGACTGACTCCTGACGGACTTCACTCCCGACTTCCTCTTAAGGCGCAGTATTTATTACGTATGGAATAGTCCAGTATGTTATTACGGGTAAGGTCCCATAACAATATATATATAACCGGACGCCTATCCACACTGATCAGCTCTGATACAGAGAAAACATTCTACCTGTGGATTACTATATATATATATATATATATATATATATATATATATATATATATATATATATATATATATATATATATGGCCTGTTTTTGTGACCGTGTGTATGCGATTACGTATGCTATTGTATGCAGCCAGGTTCTGTTTTTCGACACTTTCATATAAATATTTTAGATGACTAGACATGTATTATTAGGTTGGTGCATATATAATGACGTAATAATGTCATATTTTGACGTATTTTTAACGTCAAAAAACATATTATTATGTCATTATTTTTGCACCAACTTAATAATTCCTGCAGTCATAATTTCTGACTCATTTTCTTGCGTACAATTACACGTTAATTGATGACATTTATCTATGACTAGCAGTAGATCCCGGCGTTGCCCGAGGATATAAGAGTAAGAGATAGATCAAATATCGACCATCATAAAGACTGAAAAATAAAATTGACAAAGATTATTGTTTAAGTTTTACGGACACGAATGTCTTAATTAGTTTTTTTTGGTTTTTGTTTTTTTACGAATTGGTCAAACCCAAACTCAAACAAAAACAGTTTTCAATCGTTATGAGTCGACCGATTGAATAGAATTTTATTATAAACAATTGTCTTTTAAATGAAATTTTTAAAGCATTCTGAATGTAAAAATAAAGAAAAAAGTGTGCAAGAAAAAAAGAAACACTATCTGCCAAAAAAAAGAGAAGTTTTATTGAAATCGGTTTAAAAATGTAGGAAATCTGATCCCATATATAAACGAACACACACACACACACACAAACAACCTGGGTTTTATAATAAGTATAACTCGATATGAGTTGTCCCCCTTTCATTCTCGCGATGCCTCTTAATCGTGTTTTCAAATTGATTTCGTGCAAAGACAATTGTGTTTTTCCAATCTTTGGCGCTGTCACAACCACCGCAAGGTAATTTTACGCAGTCCTGTGAAGTTTTGTTGAAATCGGTTGAAAAATGTAGGACATCTGATCCAATATATAAACGTACACACACAAACAATCTACGTTTTATAATAAAGTCTTCGATTATGCACTTCTGCAATTTATATTTGTTATGTGACCGCTAGATTTATCTCTCAAAATGTTCTTTCATTTCTTGAAAATAATTTGGTGTTATTGCATTTTACACTCGTATCGGTCTCATTAGTATATATGTCGCGGTATTAGTTTGGGGTGGCCAAAGTTGTTATTGTTTAAGGTTCACGGACACGCATGTCTTAATTATTATTTTTTTTTTTTTTACGAATTGATCAAAACGAAATTCAAACAAAAACATTGTTTTCAATCGTTATGAGTGTGACGTCGTCCCCTGGTCGCAGCGCCAACCGTGTCGTTCTATCTCAGTCTACCACGGCACCAACTGTGACGTCCTACTTTGATTCCCTGTCTGCCAACCCACATTGTGATTTGATCAAGGCAAAGGAAATCAATCAGTCATCGGCACCGTACTGCAAACCGAGTCCAACGGGGGTGATACCACAAAAATACGCATAAAAGGCAATAAAATTAAAACTCAAAAGTTCAAAGTATCAAAGAAAAAGGTAACAAACTTTATGTCTAGTTGTTCGATACATAGGACTGCATCTATCTCCCGATCCGTTCTATGGATTGTGACACGTCGTTTTCCGCTAGGCAAGTTTTAACACTTCAAGTCGTCTGCTCTCTAAGAAATTGGTGTTTCGGTGGGTCTTTGGACGAAAGTCAAAAGAAAAACTTATTTCGATGATCTGGATCTAAGTCGCTCTTCAAAATAATTGTTCTTGGTTTGAAGAGATGGGTCCGGAAAATGTGCGTGAATCCTGGTCAGCTATCTGCGAGGCTTGCCTCAACCGGAGAAATCTGATCCCATATATAAACGAACACACAGACACACAAACAACCTGGGTTTTATAATAAGTATAATTCGATATGAGTTTTACCCCTTTCATTCTGGTGAAAGAATCGTGTTTTATCGTATTTTCAAATTGATTCCATGCAAAAACAATCGTGCTTTTCAATTTTTCGCGCTCTCAGAACCACCGCAAGGTAATTTTACGCAGTCCTGTGAAGATTTGTTGAAATCGGTTGAAAAATGTAGGAAATCCGATCCAATATATAAACGTACACACACACACACACACACACAATATGCGTTTTATAATAAGATCTTGGATTATGTACTTCTGCAATTTATATTTGTTATGTGACCGCTAGATTTATCTCTCAAAATACTCTTTTCATTTCTTGAAAATAATTTGGTGTTATTGCATTTTAAACTCGTATCGGTCTCATTAGTATATATGTCGCGGTATTAGTTTGGGGTGGCCAAAGTTGTTATTTTCCGGGAGATTCGCAGATAGGTCGCATGCTAACTTTGGTATGTACATGGCACATATTAAAGTAAATATAACTAATATTTCTTAAGTATTGTGAAATATTAGCATTTATTTCAAAAGTTTGCCTTAAAACATAAGAAAAGTAGTCGACAGATTCGTTTTGGTTTGGTTTCTTTTAGGGCATATTAACCTCAATGTGTTATTTAAGGCCAACAATATTTTTTACTCCAGGTAATATTTTACTTCAAAAATATACTGCTGGTAATATTTTTTCCAAAAATGTTTTGCTAGTAAAATTGGATTGCTAGTTATTTTGTTCTAAAATGTATTGTTGGTATTAAAACATGTTTTTATAGAAATGTTTGTTAATTCACTTTTTTTAAAGATGTTTTTTTCCATGTATAAACGTTTTCGGTTGTAATGTGGATTTAAAAAATATATATATATTATGGAGTGTGTTTTTTTTTTAATATTCTGCTTTATTTTCCATAATTTTACTAAATAAAGCATAATGTTTTTTTTTTTAAATCCACATTACAACCACAAAACGTTTGCGGTAACTTTCTTCTTTTTAATATACACACAAACACACACACACACACGTAGAATATATATATATATATATATATATATATATATATATATATATACACATATATGTATGAATGTACATATATATATATATATATATATATATATATATATGTATATATATATATTTATATATATATATATATGAAAAAAATATTTGGAAAAAAACAAACAAAAATCCTTAAATTCAATTATGTTGTTTTAATATGAATGAAATGTCAACACCTTCTTCAGGACATTCATATTAAAACAACATAATTGAATTTAAGGATTTTTGTTTGTTTTTTACAAATATTTTTCTTCATTCTGTCGGATTTATATCCATTTATATTTGCTTACATATATATATATATATATATATGCATGTGTGTATATATATATATATATATATATATATATATATATATATATATATATATATATATATGCGTGTGAGTGTATACACATTCGAGAAAAACACACAGACAATGCAAAAGAATGAAAGAAGATCTAAAGAGATACAAGTGTGCATAAAAAGAACAAAGATTTCCTCACTTCCCCTTTCTCCGATTAATCCTAATCGCTTTATTACACCTGAATGAAAGGAACATTCTACCGCTAGCATAAGATGAATTTGAATCACTATTACACACAAAAGACAATTCTTAAAAGACTCAACATAAGAAAAAACTAATTCTTCTATATATGTGGAAATAACCATTCTTCACCTGATGGAGATCAAAATATTCTAATAACAGGTAGCAAAATCATAGTAATTAAATAAATATATATTTAAAAAATCCACTTTACAACCAAAAACATTTGCGAATTCTTCTCTTTTTAAAATTTACACAGAAACAACTATAACCTCTCTATTACACATAAACACACATACACACATAAATACAAATAAACACACTTATGTATATATATATATATACATATATATATATATATATATATATATATATATATATATATATATATAGATATAGATATATATATATATATATATATATAGAGAGAGAGAGAGAGAGAGATCATCAGACATAGTGGTGTAGTTTTTTTTGTTTTTTTTTAAATTGGATCTATTTATACTTATTCAGATGAGAATTTCCCCCGTTCAACACTAAGCATAATAAAACAAAAGCAAGCATGACTAGATCCAATTTTAAAAAAATAAATATTGCAACATAAACTTCTGATGACTTCTCTATTATTAATAATCGAATGTTACAAACTCATATCCATACAAATGAATATGTTAGCTCTATCACTGGTATTGAACTCTTTCCAATAAAAACACACACACACACACACACACACACACATATATATATATATATATATATATATATATATATATATATATATATATTGAACAATAAAAAAAATTAAAAATTAAAATCTTTAGACACACTGGGTTGTAGATTAATATTCTTTCGTTTTTTTTATTATTATTCCATTTAGATTCCTCGACTAGTTTCGACCAAAATGGTCATCATCGGGAAGATAAATATTTCTGCTTGCTGCTAGCACTAAACTACAGAAACTACAGAGTCTTTTGCTTGATAAAATGAACTTTTGTCTGTAGTTTTCATTTGTTTTTCTTTATTTGTTTATCTTTTTAAAAAGAATCTTTTAACATTCCTTGTGTTGGTCAAACAGTCTCTTTTAAATTGTTATTTGAGATAAGAGCTGCATAGATACATGCTGCTATGAATTCTCTGGTCAGTTTGACAGTTTTATCGGACCTGGCGAGTGGATGTGTCTCTATTTAGTGTTTGTTTGTGTGTTATTTGGTTCTTCGGGAGTGAGTGAGTATGATATGTGTAAGCGTGTGTATTGTTTTGGGTGTGTTTTGGGCTCATTAGGGAGTGAGGGAGTATGATGTGTGTAAGTGTGTATATTCGTGTGGGTGAGTGTATAGGTGTGAGGCCTCCACACCTCCGTAAGCATGTCTGTCTTGTTTGGGTGAGAAATGTGGGTAGGTTTTGATTTGTAGAGTTATATATTGTTAAATTTATGGTTTAGCCCGGCTGGATATTTTGTTTTTAGACGTTGTACCCACTTATTTTCATGGGACTCTAAAATCTTTGTAATGTTATCTGCTCTGAAATTTTCTATTCTCTCAATTATAGTGAATTTGGCATAGGTTTTGAAATCATGATTTTCCAGGCGGAAATATTGTTCTACAGGTAATAATTTTTCATGACAGTCGACTTAATTCGCTTACGATAATTATTAATTCTGTAGTGAAAGTGCCATTCAGATTTTCCTACATATTGCTTCTGGCATAGTGTGCATTCTAGGAGGTAAATTATGTTATGACTTCTACAATTAGAATCGTGTTAGATTTTGAAAGTAGATTGAGATAGTGAATGAATTCATGTTTTTAATATGGTTGCAACATAAACTTCTTTTCTTGTTACATGGTTGGGAAAATCCTGTTGTTTTTGTTCTTAGTTTATTACGGATTACCTTGTGACCTGAAATGTGGTTACTACCTATGATTTCTTTTAGGTTCTTAGGTCTACGATATGCAAGAAGGCCGGGTTCCTTAAACAGTTTTTTTTAGGTCTGGTTTGAGATATAGTATTTTCCTGCGAAGTTTAATTATTTGGGATAGTGGAGGCAGAGTGGGATTGAAAGTGGTTACTAGAGGGATGCGGCTAGATTTATTTTTAATCTTGTACATTAGGGTGTCTTCTCTAGGTGTGGAAATTGCTTTATTTATTTGTTCCCTGATTAGGTGTTGTTTATAGCCACGTGTTGTGAATTGATGCTCCAGATTTTCAATGTGTTTATTTAATTCTTCATTGCTGGGACATATCCTTCTGAGTCTAAGTGCTTGTGAATAGGGAAAGTTCTCTTTCAGGTGTTTAGGGTGGGAAAACTTAAAGTGTAGATAGTTGTGGGTGTCGGTGATTTTAGTGTGTAGTGTCATTTGTAGTTTCCTGTTTTCATCTATGTAAATGCCGGTGTCTAAAAATGTTACTGATGCTGTGGATTTTTCAAAGTCAAACTTAATTGAGTCGTGCACTGTGTTTAGGGTCATAAAGAATTGGGTAAGTTTGTCATCACTACCCGTGTATACAAAGAATATATCATCGATATATCTTGCATAGAATACGCAGTCGCTACCAATGATTGGATAGATATGGGTCTCCTCAAATATGTATACATATATATATATATATATATATATATATATATATATATATATATATATATACTCAAACTTTATTCTTAATGCATACTCGTATTTCAGTAGATGTCCAGGTTTATTTCAGTATTTAATTCCACAACCGGCCTTAGGGCTGAAATGGAATGGGCACTTCTGTCGCTTGACCTGTATCCCCAGGTTTCGTCCCCTAGGTGTTTCTCACCTACATTTACCATTACACATTTATCAGGACAACCCATTGCACCATGGCTGTAAAAACAGTCATCATTGTGAAGGTTAATGCGATAAGCCCTGATTAATGTTCCTGCATTATCAACATCTTTGCATTCAACAATGCCTTCATCTGAAAGGCCTATTTCTGAAGCGTGTAATCTAGAACTCCGCTTTACATTTCTTTTCATGTTTGAAATTATATGGTTGCAGATACTAAAATGGTATCCTTTAATTTTCAAGAAATATAAGTTCCATTATTTTATCATTTGTGGCCCTTGAATTGTCCCCGTTAATTTTATTTGAAAAATTGTGAAAGACCCAGTAGTTCTTATAAGAGTCTTGTTAAAATGTTATGGCAAAAACATAATTTTGCCTTATTATTTAATTTTACATTGGAAGAAAAAAGACATTGGGTTCTTTCTTTTAACAGAGTCATTAATAAATTTCGATTAGAATAAAACATTATAGTAAATAATATGCGAGAATTTCGGTTAGAAAATAAATAAGGCGAAAGGATTAAGAAAATAAAAACGACCGTAGTGTTCAAACTGATAGAAAAAAAGCCTCTCTGCCCGCCTAAAAAAAAAAAATAATAATCAAAAGTGGGTATCCAATGGGTGGGGCAAACTGCTGCCAAGAGAAAAAATTCGATCATTTTTTAGCGTTACATTTTTTTTTTTTTTTACCTTTTACACTTTTTTCGCCAATCTGAACAGATTTATTGCGATATTGTATCTTCAGTAACAAATAAAATTTATCACAACAGATTGCTAAATTCAATCATTAGATAAGAAAAAAAGTGTATCATTTGAAAAATGAGATTGCATAATGACCTGATAAAGAATTATAAGAAAGAGAAAAGTACACGACTGATAAGATATTTAGCGATTCTTGATGATAATGAGATAACTATTACATATTAACAGAGATGGTCAAGCTTTTTTTTCAGAATTATGCGCACGTGTATTCCAATACATACACATATGGACAAACACACACAGAGACACAAACACAGACACGAGGATGAGTCAAAATGTTCTAGCATGAGATATCTGTATTGAAGAGTACGCATATATATATATATATATATATATATATATATATATATATATATATATATATATATATATATATATTAATCAAAAAATTAAAACTGATGATGGAACCAAAAGAAAACTTACCAGGGCGTAAAACACTTATCCAGTTTCGGGAAGAAAACGGCAAAATTGAAAGAAGAAAAAAATTTTAATGCCAATACTTCCTACTCGGTAAAGTAAGATGCTCGAAATTTAGATTTTCAAGGCAGAGCAGAAAACGCTTAACATGTTAAATCCTATGAAAGGATGATATTTGTCGTAACCCTAGTTTTACTTCCCCGGAACCTTCACACGACTAGAACCCAAGTGAAAGAAGGGATGGATGAGCTTCATATAAACGGTGACCCTAACTGATCCTAAATCATCGAGGAAAAAAATTGAAACGGAAGAGGTAACGAATTAGACTCGAGACACCAAGGGAATATGTGATTGAGCGGCGCTATATACACTTCCTCATTGACGCTTGTTGGTACATTTGGTATCAATCTTTCATGATATCGTAATTGTTTGGGTTTAAATTCTTGGAAGTGGATGTGCACTGCTGATGAGTTCCAAATATAGAACAAAACGGCCGTCCAGTGCTTTCTGCATTCGTTTGAGGTTTCTTCAAGACTCGATGATTTTAGTTAATTATGATTATCTCAAATCCTCCCAATCATTTCTATCACACGCACACGCCTCCCACGGGGCCTCAAGCTCCCCCACGCGCCCCCACACCCCATCAGTCCCCCAATGCGCCCCCCACGCGCCCCCCACGCCCCATATATATATATATATATATATATATATATATATATATATATATATATATATATATATATATATATGTGTGTGTGGGGGGGGCGCTTGGGGGCGCGTTTGTGTGTGATAGAAATGATTAGGAGGATTTGAGATAATCATAATTAACTAAAATCATATATATATATATATATATATATATATATATATGGAATGTTTGATACATACATACATACATATATTTATATTTGTGGAGACTAACATGATAAACCCAATATAATTATTCGAAACACGCATAAAACAAATAATTATGTTTTTCCCAACTGGTAGGACTATAATCAGATGTTACAATCCATCCAACAGAACGCAAAGAAATTCACCAAATCACGGAAAACCCTCACAGAAACACTAAAAAACATCATGGAAATAATGTAATCACACCGAACAACGTTGATGTTGATAGCTGAAAAATCAAGAAAATATTTCGGGAATACCAACCGTGATATATGTATGATAATGTAAAACTCATAAACAATGTTTTCCACTTCGACCTATCATATCCAAAATACCTACACCATCATACCAAACATCAAATTAACTTAACGACTTCATTTCTACAAATACACACAATAACTACAGTTTATCATTAACTAATGACTTCCTCAACCTCTTGAATGCAGCAAATTTCATAGAAGATACTATTGTCCGTTGGACATCGGAAACCTATTTACCAACGCCTCAATTGAAGAAATAGTTAATATCATTAGGGACTGTGCGTATTAACAGCCGACAAAACCCCTCCGTCTCTATAAAAAAAATCCGAAACGTTATCCGCAACAACCTACTTCACGCTTGCAACGCGCTCCATTCGATGGCCATTATGGTTAAACATATATACAAACTAACGGTGTTACGACGGTGAACCATTTGTGTCCTACTTTTGCTGACTTTTCCATGTCCTAAATCGAGAAAAATGTATTTATAAGGACCGATAATCCTGAAATCTACACACGGTACGTGCATGACATTTTCGATTCGATAAAATATAAATATATATAATCGCTAACCTAATATGTACTTTACAAAAAAAAAAAACGAAAAAACGCAACACTACAATTCATATATGAATTCATGGCCCATAGCAAAATCCCATTCCTTGACGTTGAGATAGCGCTAAAATCGAAAGATTTTATCACGTAAATGTTTAAAAACCCAATGGTATGAACTATTGTTTTCTAAACTCTGATAGACAACGCCGGAAAAGATATAAAATTCCAGTGATGAATAACTTCGTAAATAGAGTATACCAAAATTCCTCACCCCAAAGAATATTTGTAAGCGAACTAAAACACATAAAACAAACACTAGCTAACAATAATTTTCCCAACTACATAATTGATAAGCAAATAAAATTAATCTTACAAGTACACCACTAACAAAAATACAACACCACAAAACATCAACATATTTTATTTAAACCAGATTCCCAATAATTATAAACAGGGTGAATTTGCTGTCGTAAAAGACCATATTTCTGCTGGAAAACATAAATTTCATACTATATTATAGAAAATGAAAGACCACAAACACTGTTGTCACCAACCGGAATTACCCCAGTAAATCTAAATTACCGGTGTCCAATACAGTGTACCAATTATAATTCCAAATACAAAGTTGACACCCTTTATATTTTTGTAAATTTGCCGAAATCATTCTCTCACCGTATGTAAGACGATTACTATCAATATACGTTCTAATATTTTTAAAAACATTTCAACCCAAGCAAGGCGAGAGTGCCACTAGCTCGCAAGGAGTTATAGAGTGTCAGAGCAAGATTAAAGAGGGCTGTTTGAGGAGAAGATATAGAGAATGACGGGGAACGAGATCAAAGTATTAGAAGATGTCGAATGATATTACATTTGAATATTAGAAGATTATAGGAAAGAAAGTAAGAGGAAGGGAGTTCCAATGTCGGGAAGTGCGAGAGAAGAAGCTTTTTGAGTAGAAGAGGCGGTTATATTTAATGGTTTCGGCAGTGAAAGTTTGGGACCGTGATGCCAACCTAGTAGCACACTTCAATGCACGCAGTTGCCATGAAAATATGTGTTGACAGAACAGAAGGAAGCCAGAACACATCTGTAAGATAGTAACCGTAGACGATATTCGAGGTCAGGACATATAACATTACATATCCGTCTTTGGATTTTGTCGAGGACCTGGAAATGAACAGCGGGGGCACCAGATCATATATGGCAACAGTATTCGATGCAAGGACGAATGGTTGATTTGTAAATTTGAAAGATGGACTCAGGCAAGTAAAACCTTATGGCACGACACAGAGAAACAACATTCCTTGCGGTAGATAAAGCTACTGATTCAATGTAGTTGTTAGAGGTCAAGTCGGTGGGAAAGCCTGGGACCAAGCAGGCCCAGAGTGACGCTCGCCTGGATTTGGGTATCAGACATTGTGATAGGAGGCAGGGAGAGATCCTTCGCAAATATGCCATGGTTACCCGACAGTCTCAGCAGTTTTTGAAGCATACTTTGCATAATCTATAAAAAACCAGTACACATATTTCTGCATTTATATTACACTTTCTCTAATAATTCTTTTAACCTATTCCTTGTTCCAGTGTTTTAACGAACCCAAACAGTACTTATCCTATTTCCGGTCTAACTTCTACTGTTATATGGCACATATATCGAATGGTATTTGCATTCGTTAGATTGCATTGGCAATAAACATTTTAATTTCTTTCGATTTCATAGAAGGAATTCTCATCAGGATTTATATTGCAATGTTCTTTGTTGGATTTATTTTCCATTATAACAGAAATGTTCTGTGGTTTTGTTACATATATTTCAATTGCAATGTATTTATATTCACATGTTGACGTAAAATATTTGGCAAATCATTTGATATTTGTTTCTTTTGTTTTTGCATTCAAGGATCTGTCAGTATTTATATAAAGGGTAATAATTTCTCTATCACATATGAGCCGACTCAGATCGTGGTTAAACATGTTCCTGTTCTCCGTGTATCTAACTTTAGAGACATCTTCCCCGTTTCTTATCATGGCAAAAGTTCTGCTGAAATGTTAACTCTCCTGGGCACCTCACACGTCATATTTGTCAATATCAAAATTAATGTCAAACCTAATTGTTCCTTCAATGTCCCATTTCAGAGATCCCTCGCACGACACACTAGAATAGCATCATACCACATATTAGCGAATAAACTCTCTCAGAATACTGGCAGCTTAGCCTCAATCACTTACGAATGTCATCTCTCTGGTTTGGAGGGATTTATTCCTGACAAAAACGTAACAATAAAGTCCTAAAAGCCAAAACTGGTTCACGTCAAAATAGGCTGCAATCGGAGCTCTCATTACCAACAACATTATCAAAGAGATTAGTGCATGAAAACGCTTTCTACTTGTAGAACTGTGCGTAATTTTTGCTAGATTGTCCTGGAAAATAGAGTGACCCCAAAAAACGGGAATTTTTGAAGTCTGTAGAGCCAGACATGAGTAAGTGGCAAGACTGCGAGAAAGTGACAAGCAAACATTACACCATTTAGAATTCAAGATGAAATTCACAGTATCCCCGCTGAGATGTTACAGCAGTCATTGAGTAATCTCAACAGCAGATTTCAAGAATACATTCGTACAGGATGACGCCAGGACGTAATTTAAAAAAAATGAAAATTCCATCATTGTTTCTTAAATGGTATGTTTTAAGGTTTCAATTACTATAGATAAAATATTTTTTCCATCACTCTTCGTTTTATTGGATTGTTAAAAAGTTCCTGTTTTTTGGGGTCACCCTGTAGTAAGGGCAACCCAAAGTTGAAAACAAAAATATATGGTACCAACGATTTCATAAAAATTACAAATAATACTGCTAATATAAGTAAACCGACAACGTTTTCCATTATTAAATTTAAAAAAAAAACATTGATATTATGTTTGAAATTAAATTTTCCCCTATCTCGTCGCTAGACGATAAAGGTCATCCTCTATCTGACCTCCCCATCTCACGGAATCAAAATATTTCGATATTTATGTCTTGGTTCGGGAAAACACTATTACTTCTCCAGATACAATTTCTGTAGTTATTCATAATATACTTAGCTCTACGTGATCCAATGGATAGCAAGTATTTCTCACTAAAACAGTAACGAATGAGTAGCGGGATCTATCTTCACTGAGTACGGCATCGTTTTTGTCGTATGCCACATCTAAACTACGCTTAGAAAACAACTTTAATAGAATAACCCAAGAGACGTATGTAATCTTCTCAAAATTCTTTAACTTATGATTTAAAGGGATTTTTTAACAGGTCTATGGAATGTATCGGATGCGTTTTACCCCACTTGACTTTACTAAAATAACCGTCGCTAGGTGACGATCCTTAAGACTATAAATAGGTAATTATATTCTTAGTCATCCTTTTTCCTTTTTCCACTTGGACAATAATATGTATTCGCACGTGGGAAAAAAGTGTTCCCAATGCGTCACGTCCATTTTAGTTTCAATGTATATTTTTCTCTCGGACTTCTATACACATTTCACACCCACAAAAACATACTCTAGTTTAATTTTTTTCTATGTAATTAGTGGTTAATTGTTTTCTTCTTTTGTTATCATTGTACACTTTTGTTAATACATATATTGTCGTTTGTTCGTATATAGGTTTGTGTTAAATATTTATTACTTGAACTCACATTTGAGTTCACAATAATTGTTACGGGAAAAATAATATTAGAAGAAATGAGTTCTTCTACTTAAACACAACAAGCATTCCCGCAGCAGATCTATGGCCAATTTACACGAATGTCTCTGAGCGATCACCCCCTGTGTAATATCACATCATTATCCCCCTTAATGTTCTCAGCAGACATTTTCAGACTTTCCTCAATAAGAGGTCCCTTAATAGGTTCAACGGAAATAACCCGCTAAGCGAGAATCAGTGTGAATTTCGCTCCTCTAGGTCTCATGTCCATGTCTTAACTGAAGTTAATAATAGAATAAGTCAAGCGTTTGATGATAAAACTATCACGAAAGCGATTAATTTAGATGTATCGGAAGTTTTTGACAAGGTGTGGCGGTGTTATCTGCTATGGAATTTCCTAATGAATCTCCTCATATCAGGAAGTGTCATGAAAGCCATTGGGAATGCCAGTTTTCTAAAGGGCTTGAGATCAATGAATAAGTTCTCAAAGGCACTTGCATCGACCCTACTCTTTTGCTATTGTAAGTTAATGATGCAGAAACACCATGGAGTAATTTATTGGAGCTCGGATTGAGGAATCAGAGAGCCAAGTTCGAATTTCTGTCGGATTCAATATATTTACTTGCATCCTAATATAATTGGAAAAGGTATGAATTCTTTCCTTCAGCTACGAATAATTAGCAGGAAAATATAACCGTCCCAAGAAATACCTCTTTTAATGCGGTCGTAGTACATGTGGTGACCCTACCACTTTGATGGTATTCGCGACCGCGCGATCGATCGTTTAATGATGGACATCGGAAAAATTTCCAGTCAACGTTTGAGATTATTTGCCTATACAATTGCTAACGTTTATCCGTACATAATTGCCATTCGTTATATGTTATATTTTACAATATACGTTTCAATAAATATATATTTATATATTAAATATTTCTTAACAAATGAAACTTTAAGTTGCACTATTTTGCTAGAATTTATCGCCTTGGTAATTAAATATATGTTGAGGCACTAACAATAAAATGTCGATTAGTACAACAGAAGAAATAGTATTCTAGTCTAGTTAAATGTGAAGCATTATTGTATTATGTGTAACACGAAAATGATTCTCTTTGATTTTCCATCTACAGCCATTTAAAAATTTACAGTTTTGGTTGAAAAATGTCCGATTTGAATATCAACATTTATTCTTATATTAATAAATATATAATCTGTATTTGAATAAGTTAATATTTGGGCTCAGAACCTCCATAGATGACTTCTATCGATTTAAAAGTATAGCCATGCCCCTTAGATAAATTTCTAACGTTTTAGACGTGAATCAATCTTTGAATGCAGTTTCTACATTTTCGATGAAACGGAATCGGTTTTTGCTTAAAAACATATTCAAGATGCTACAGACATTGGTAATCTGTGAGAAATCCATTGAATGTAGTAAAGTCTTGTATCATAAATCAATACGCTACTGTGGTGCCATTCTGGTAACATGCAATCGATCATTAGACTTCATCAATTAAACAGCGCAGTTAGCCTTTGGCTTAATTGCATGTCAATTGGCATGGTTCGTTATTCCATTGAGTCAATTATTTACGAATGTCATGAAGCATCCATTTCTCTTGTAACTATTTCATCAAGAAATAGATCCTTCGAATTTCGCAGATTCAGCATTTAACGCACTTCCAAACGTCGGACATTGATTTCAACTGTGTTCATGTGGAAACAATTTATCGAATTTCTACACCTTGCAAGTTTTATTGAGATAGTCCGATATTGTTAAAATGGTGACATCCATTATCTGAGATGTTCTCATTATTTCACGTCGGTGCTCTGCGACTATTATTTCGTGTTGTTGATTGTCAATTGATATAAACGTCTTCTGGTATCCCCACTGCAGATTTGCAAAAAAAAAAAAAAAACAACTTCGTACTGTTCGATCAAAATGAATCCTTCATCCCACTTCCGGTTAATGTTGACAGCAGTTTGAGAATCTTGAACCTGCTAAAAGAGAAAATAATTATTTCCATTTAAATATTCTCAAGATGATAGTTAAATGAAACTTTAATATAACTTCTGGAAAAGGGTGATACAAAATTAACAAAAAGAACATTTTAATAATTAGAGAATAGGCAAGAGATACTTGTGCACCGATGATAATAATATATTATATCACTATTAAAATGTCTATTCAAAAAGGGACATTATATTCAGAACTGTCTTATAAAACTATGACATCAGGTAGAATTGAGGGGACATCTGTGTAAAAAAAACAACAACTAATGTCGATTCCCTTGGTAGTGGATGCGCACTGCTGATGAGTCCCAAATATAGGACGAAACGTCCAGAGCTTTCTGAGGTTTCTATCGGACTCGATGAATCAATTAATATATATATATATATATATATATATATATATATATATATATATATATATATATATATATATATATGGAAAGAGAGAGAGAGAGAGAGAGAGAGGTTGTTAGGTAGTTAGGTGGGTAGCTAAATATGCAGCTAAATCATTCCTACGTGTTATAGCATAAGAAGAAGCAGTTGACGTTAGAATTTGCCCTCAATATGGAAAATATTGTTAGTTTTCTTCGCATCCACTTACCGGAGATTAAATTACACCACGCTTGTCATATATGTCTGAGATCTGCATGTCAATATATATCGGTGAATTTATTAAGCACGGAAACGCCTGTCTATGTATTTAACAAACATTTACTCTTATTCCCCAGATGAAGTTTCGACACGCGGAAATACATGATTGATATTTGTAAAGCGCCATCTTATTTAAACGGTGTACTGTAGATCGATATTCAGAATACGCGTCTATTGTAGCATTTACAGTGTGTTTGCTACTTATTATTTCAATCCATATTTATTATGATATGATATATGATATTTGTCTTCTTACATCTAATTATACGTTCTTTCACTTCGATCTCTTTTGCTGCATTATCTGTTTGGGAGTATCTCGCAGTTTACTAAAGTCTACGACTGCAAAATCTACAACAGCTCCTTAAAATAAAACTTTATCTGATTATTATTAAATTATTGTCATCAAAATTGCCATATGAAAGTATATTTAAATTTCATGTTTGTGTTGTCACATCCTGCAACAGAAACAGCAACAGCTGACTTGACTTGAAATCGAGATCAAGTGTGCTGCATTTTGTATTTGAGGAGCCAACATTATATAGTTGAAGAAGTAATAATGTAATGTGCTATAGGTTAATCTGGGACCGAATCTTGTGATTTTACCATGTCCTTATCCAAATATAATAAATATGGATTGAAATAATAAGTAGCAAACACACCGTAAATGCTACAATAGACGCGTATTCTGAATATCGATCTACAGTACACCGTTTAAATAAGATGGCGCTTTACAAATAAAAGACTATCAAGCATGTAATTTCCGCGTGTCGAAACTAAGAGTAAATGTTTGTTAAATATCTAGACAGGCGTTTCCGTGCTTAATAAATTCACCGATATATATTGACATGCAAATCTCAGACATATATGACAAGCGTGGTGTAATTTAATCCCCGGTAAGTGGATGCGAAGAAAACTAACAATATTTTCCATATTGAGGGCAAATTCTGACGTCAACTGCTTCTTCTTATGCTATAACACATGGGATTGATTTAGCTGCATATTTAGATACCCACCTAACTACCTAACAATCAACCTACCTATCTATCTACTTGTATATATATATTAATTGATTCATCGAGTCTGATAGAAACCTCAGGACGTTTCGTCCTATATTTGGGACTCATCAGCAGTGCGCATCCACTACCGAGGGAATCGAAACCCCGACAGTTAGGTTGGCAAGCGAACACCATACCAACTGCTCCACCGGGCCTCGGAGAGATTACAAATCAGACTCGATGTAGCGCCGCTCACTCCCACATTCCGTGGTGGAACTCAACTGAGATTCTCTCTGACCATAGGACTGAGACTCCTGGAGCCACGACTACTCTCACCAAGCCGTTCCAACTAGAGCATTAGAAGCTGGTTCAAGCGATGATAAACACAGATAGTAATTAGGAGGATTTAATAATTATATTAATTTATTCATCGAGTCTGACGGCCGTCCAGTGCTTTCAGAGGTTTCTATCAGATTCGATGAATCAATTAATATAATTATCAAATCCTCCTATTTACTATCTGTGGAGCAGTTGGTATGGTGTTCGCTTGCCAACCTAACCGTCGGGGTTTCGATTCCGGTGGGGCAGTTGGTATGGTGTTCGCTTGCCAACCTAACTGTCGGGGTTTCGGTAGTGGATGCGCACTGCTGATGATATATATATATGAAGAAATATAGTATTAAGGTGTGCTATATTTATGGAATAAAGTTCTCAATATCAAAGATAGAGCTGTGTAAATATAAAAGTGAACATAGAAGTCAACACTTAGAGGCGACAGTCTGTCTCATGCAATCGTCAGGCCACGTGTCCTGCCGATTGCATATAGCATGAAAAAGACTGTCGCCTCTAAGTGTTGACTTCTATGTTCACTTTTACATATACATATACATATATATATATATATATATATAGCGTTTATCAAAATAATTTGCAAAATTATGCGGCCGATTCCACCTTCGTTTTTGAGTTGTCTTCAAATCTATTGTATGATAGATGGCGATGTTTTGCTATATAGACTAAGTTGCAATTGTCATTCGTGTGTTCAACATTTAACGTGTTTAGTATTGAGGTAACTGAAAAGTGTTCATTTTAACAATGACAGGATATTCTTATCATGAGCAGGCAGATGTGATTTTTAAATACGGCCACGCGAATGGTAATGGACGCATATCTGTACAGCTGTATCAAATTGCGTTTTCATACAGAAGCCAGTCAAGTCATCCAAACTTTGCTGCTGTTTATTTATGGGCCGAGAAAGATCGGGATCCGCTCTTTCACCTGGCTACAAAGAACATATTCTACAGACTGTCAGAGACGATGCAAATATCAGCAGAAGCCAAGTGGCCCTACCATGTTATAAAACCCATACTACCGCATGGAGGATACTTCAAAAGCAGCTCTTGTATCCGTATCATTTGAAACGTGTTCGGCAGGTGTATCTATGCAACAATTTACAATTTTAAATAATTTTGTGTAATATAAAATTAATTATTGATAATTTCCACTTTCCTCTTTGCACCTATATTCGTTTTTATTTCCCATTTTTCATTTCTTAGTGTAAAAGTTACATCGATGATTTTTAAGGAAGTTTAAATAGAGAAAAATCTTGTTTATTAGAGAGAAAAGATTCAAGCAAAATCTATTTATGTACCAGATTTTAAAGGATGTAGCATGAAAGACAGCACGAGATAATCAATCTGTGAAAGAGAGATAGTCACCGAAAAACAGAAATTCATTTGCTTGCATTAGAAAATTCCGAGGCTTTAGCCTTCCCTATTTTATTATCAGTGGGGTGTATGAAAAGAGAGACAGAATAATAATTTGTGAGTCACAGAGAGAAAGACACCGAAAAGCAGAAATTATTTTGCTTGCTTTTCAGCCGTCTTAAGAAAGCAGACACTCGCTACTGAAGTGATTACGTTTGTATTGCGGGCGGATGAAATAAAAAAAAAATGCCCAATCAAAAATTTATTGTCGGACATATTTAAACGAAATTTTTGTATTGTTTGGTTGTGAAGTGTACATAGCGAACGCCTGAGGACATTAGTGTGACAACAATTTCTTTATTAATGTTATTTAAAACGTACTAACCCAAGGAGAGTATACCTGGCCCCTACTTAAACCCCTCATCTGCCATTACTCAGAACCTTTTCGGTCACTTCATACCTGTAGCGTAAAACAGCAAACGGCGAAATCTATTATGTGTGATTAAAAGGATAGTTTTTACTCGTCTCAATGTTTTAAGATTTTTTATTTTAAATGTTCAAAATTTCATCTTAAAGTTATGTAAAAACAATTCGTGTTAAGCGTGTATACTATTTCATTAAACATTTTAAATTTTCTTAAAGGACACTGTAGAAAGAATCACTAAAATGCCTAAATTTAAAATTAAAATAAAAGAATTTTAATTCAAAATTCAATGTAGTAATGTTGGCGGAATTTTACAGATGAAAGGTAGAAATTTTTCTTAAAGGACATGTGGACAATGAAAACAATTTCAATTAAGACGTTATTAAATATACGTTAAAATTACGAATTTTCAGATGTCCAGTCATCATTCCGCGCCATTTTCTGATACACTCGTCAAGCGACAACAGACTTATTTAAACATTTTAAAAGAAGAGCAAGTAAAATTTCTAATTCTTGATAAAACAGAAAATGTTTATGTTTGTTTTGTGAACAAAATTAAACCAATTTTTTTTACTTTTGTTCTTAAAAACCAGTGAGAAACAACATTCATTTGCGAAGGGAGATCTATGCTCTTACGCAGGCGTTGAATTAGTAAGTAGGTTCTTATTTTTTCTCTCCATCTTATCGATAACGTGCTTAATTGACGGCATTCCCTGCTTCCCAAGTTGCCATTCACCACTGGTGTATAGGGTCTTTTCAACCTAAGAGTACTCATGTCGGGGGAACATTTGCAGATGGTTTATTGCACAAAATACTTATTCGTATTTTGTCTTTTCAGCATTGTTTACTGATGAGGCAATATTTCGAAAAGATGGAATAAAAAATTTACACAACCAGCGTTTGTGAGCGGATTGGAATCTCCATGGTACAATACAGACTAGATATGTTTGACATAACAAAAGTGACACGCGAAGAGATCCAACATCATACAAATAGTTTCATTAAAAATTACGCAAAAGTTAGGATCCGAAAAATAAATAAAATAATGCAGTAATAAGAAATAAAGAAAGGAGTAAGGAAGGTAAGAAGGAAAGAGGATTGAACCAACGAATGAAGAAAGTAAATGTTGTAATGTCGAAAGAATGAAAAAGAATTACAAAAAGGAACGCTGAAAAAAGGAAGTAATTAAGGAAGGAAGGTAGGATGTAATGAAATATTCAAAGAAAGAAAGAAATAGAAAAAAAAAAAACAGAAAGAAATGCCGAAATAAATATAAAAAGAAAGAAAGAAAGATGGAACGAGATTTGGAAATAGTAAATGAAAAAAGAAATAATTAAAAGCATAAAAATAACATGGAAAGGAGAATTGATGTGAAACAGAAGATATACAAGGCCGATAAGTATATTAGAAAGGAAAGTGAAAATAACTAAATTAGTGAAGAAAGAAAATGATTGAAATAAGAAAGAAAGGATGAAAGAAATAACAGAACCCTAAAATGAAATCTGTTTGAAAGGAAACGAGAAAAGAAAGAGAGTAATAAAGAAACATTAACAGAAAGGAGGATATAATAGCTAACGAGCCTGAATGAAAATATAAATATAAACACATAAATAATAATAAGGAAGCAGTAAAATGAAAGGATGATAAGAAAGTTTGAAAGAAAATCTATGTTTAGAGAAAGGAAACAAACAAATAATGAAGAAAGGAAGACACGAATAAAGAACCCCCCACCACAAAAAGAAAAATAAAGAAGAAAAAAACGCTGAAATGAAGAAACGTTGAAAGTAGTACAGAATGAAAGACACGCACAAAAGTAACATAAAGTAATCATCAAAAACATGGGGAAGAAAAATTGAACTGGATTTAATCAGATACAGATATATAGATTAAGTGAAATGGAATAAAGAAAGAAAGAAAGAATAACAAAAATTTGTGTAGCTTTGAGGAAATCAAGAAAGAAAAGACAAAGTTTCTCTATCACAATTCTTCATCTGTGTCTGTACATCGAAATTAATTCCATTCTTTGCTGACTGCAATCGATTGAATGACAAACTTTCCTATTACTATTCACAGTTTGAAAAGGCTCTACTTTATCTGGCCGGCAAATAAGTGGTTTTTCTGACACAGTAGCATTAGCGCCAGTAGAATATCCGACGAGCAAACCGGACAGCGGCTTTTAAGGTTCCAAGCGTTTCCCGCCCGAACGATTTCAATCACTTTTATGTTTTCTTAACCATAATGAGTGCGCATGCGCGCAAGAATCACTGATCTTTAAAATTCCTTCTTCGTCTCTTGTCAGCCATTATTTCTTATTTCACCTCCGGCCAATCAAGTTTACCATTCAGTCTTCCACTGACCGTAGAAATGGAAAACGCTTCGATATTCGACTTCTTTGTGCTAGACTGAGTTGACGATGGAAATGGTCCCTCACTTGGCAATTTCCTCGTTTTTCTTTTTATTAACAGCTTTGCTAGACATTGTTGTTAATATTTGATCCGAAATAAACAGGGAATCAATGACATTTTACAAACCTGAAATCGACTGAACTCAGTTGAAACTAACAATCTGTGACAAAACCAGACAGATCATTGTTAATCGATTAATATTTTCCAATAACAACTGGCTCATGTCAAGGTTGACTATGAGTGTAACAGCATTTTATTTGTATATAATCTTAAAAGTATGAAAAAAAATGATTTGTGATGTTTTTATTCAATCAAATTTGTCGATATATAATTTTGCATCTATTTTTCAGTTGACGCAACTGGAAATGACGTTTTGATTCATATATTCCATCAAAGCAGACTCCATAATTAAGTGGCCTCAGATTGATCAAATCTATCCCATTATTAGAATGCCTCTCGTTTAAATTGTAATGATCTAATGCTTAATTGCAACTAAATTGAACCAAGTGTAAACAATAGAAAACTTACTTAACCTCCAAAACTGTGTTATATTTAATTTTTATAATGGTCTTTATAAGCAGTTAAGCAATCACGAAATTCCAAAGTACCGTTTCTGCATTACCCGATTATTATTATTATTATTATTATTATTATTATTATTATTATTATTATTATTATTATTATTGTTTTTGTTGTTGTTGGTATTATTATTATTATTAATATTAAAACCTATTATTGTCAAAGAAAACCAGATCAATCATTTTTAATCGATTCACATTTTTTCATTAACAACTGGTTCATATCAAGCTTGACTATCCCTACACAAATGACATGAATCTCCCATTGGGTAGCATCCCACTAGCGGTTGTCGGCATGTTTCTCGCGGTTAGCACTGTCGGACCGTTAGAGGTCCACCTGTGGCCTGCTGGTGGTTGCCATCAGATGACCGCTAGCGTTACGATCGGATCAATTGCGGCTTGCATGTATGGATGTATATAACATATATTGTTTATCTAACTTAAAAAAAAAATATTGGCGTGACTTCTAAAATATTCAGTGTTTTTACTATATTTTCACCACGGTTTTGCATTCAGACTAGTTTGTCATCAAACACCAGATATCATATTCTAACCTGTTATTTAACTCATCCCGGGAAACAATAGTTGAATCCATAATTTTGCAGGAATTTTTTCTGCAATTGAAAGTCATACAATAGCCGGGTTTTAAAATTGTCCACTGTTATGCATTAATTGCACGATATTTTCAAAATCTTAGAATTTACAACTATTCATCATGCAAATTCTAACATTCATTGAGTTTAGTTCTTGATAGATTTCTTAATTCTGAAACTTTTCGTTTATCCTTAATTTAAATATTCAAATTTGTTTTCATATTATAAACTAGAAATGGCATTTTAAACTAAAGACTTGTCTCCTATATATCGATTGTAGAAACATATTATCATGAATGTTGGATAGATTTGTTTGAGATGTTCACCTTAGTACATTGTGGCATAAAAGTAGTGTTTGGTCAGTCAATGGCGCCAATTTTGATGAATAATTATTTTCAAATATATTTCGACTACTTTCTCTAGCGCGTATATTTGCTAAAGCAAATATTCTCAATTGGTTTCAGACCATAAACTGATTTAAGTGTGGCTTTGTCAATAAGATAGATTTCATGAAGAGGTAACTGCAATAATTTAACTAATGGACGTCAGTAGACTAGAAGCACTACAGTAATAGAAGGAAAATCAGCAACGATAAAGAAATCTTTTACTCGTTCGCTAAAAACAAAATATCTCAAGTAAAGTAGAAATATATCTTTTACTGTCGAAATATATATATATATATATATATATATATATATATATATAATCACTTTTATATATATATATATATATATATATAGATAGATAGATAGATAGATAGATAGATAGAGATAGGTAGATAGATAGATAGATAGATAGATAGATAGATAGATATATGAGATAAGAAACAAAAATTAAAGATAAATTAAAAATAAGCAAAATAATTTAACCTAAAAAAATAAATAAACAAATAATCGACTTCCGGTAAAATAACCGCCAAAATTGACCTCCCACAATGTACCACTGACCCGTCTATATATAAATAGCTGAGAAGTATAACAGCACACGTGGCCTGACAATTGTATATAGCACGAAACAGACTGTCGCCTCTCAGTGTTGACTCCTATGTTCACTTTTATATTTAGACACGCTCTATCTCTTATATTGAGCACTTTATCCCATAAATATAGCACATCTTAACACTATATTGCTTCATATATATATATATATATATATATATATATATATATATTGTGTGTGAATGTGTGTGGCCGAGTATATATTGCTAGTAAATAGCAGGCGCACCGAATAATATGAGTAGCAATATTCTAAGCATGTAAAAAGGTAAACTTATAGATATACAAGTTTGATTCCTGTGAGAAAGTCTATCTCGCCCGACACAGTGAACTGACTATCTCAGCACCTGACCTAGCAATAGATTCAATATATCCTTTCAACCTGATGTTAGCCGAGAACGTTAGCCCGAAAAGCTGGGCATTTCCTGGAGGTTTGCATCAGCCGTATTTATAAAAGGCAGAAAGATGTCTCTTATATGATTAAAGGAAATAATTTATTCTTGGAGGTGTTAAATTTGATATCATTTGCCCCAGTTAACGACTGTATCGAGTTACCATTTTGATCTTGTAGGAATGATAAGTGCTAGTAATGAGGCTGGTGTAAATGATAGTGTCTGTAGATGCCAAGTTGAGAGGTGATGTCATCGGAATTTCTGTTAATTAAAATCACAAACAGCGTGGGACCAAGGATGGAACCCTGAAGATACCCGCGTTAGAACGAAAGTATTTAGAAAAGTAGCCGTTTAGGTTAGCTTTTATTTCACGATTTGATAGGAAAATTAGGATCAGCTCAAAATTATGTCAGAAAATACCGTAACTTTGCAACATTTGGGGAAGATTCGAGTGTCTCACACTGTAAAATTCATTCGAAATCTCTAATGTTATAAGCCGGGCATTACCATTTTTATGTAGAGCATGACAGACACTTTCGCATAGTTGACTCTGCGATGAGAGATGATGATAAAATTCAGTATTGATTAGAAACTCTAGGAGTTTCCCCAAAAGATGTAGAAAGTTAACAGACCAATACATGGTTCGGTCGGATGGTTTACCGAGTTTTTAAAAAACTGGTCCAGCAGAAGAGGACTTCAAGCAAACAGGATGGCAAGAGACAGCACGACATGTATTATACAGATTAGAGTATACAGTGAGCAAAATAACTACTGATGACATTATTGGATCATTCTAGAATATTCAATTTGAATAATCTAAAGTATTTAACAAATTTGTAATTTTTAAAATTTGAAATTTACGAATATTTTTGCTCATTAAATGGATAATGTGATTATTTCTATTAAATCATTTTTTCTGTTTTCTATGCATATTTAGTTATTATGCATATATGTATATTCAATTATATGAAAAGTATATTTATTCATTAGTTTAATCTCTCTCTCTCTCTCTCTCTATATATATATATATATATATATATATATATATATATATATATATATATATATATATATACATATATATATATATATATATATATATATATATATATATATATATATATATATATAGTAAGAGAAAAAATGGACGTGCCCATAGAAAGTCGATTTTTGTACTTTTACCAAAACAAGTGATTAACAGGATTCGCTTTTTAATACAGTGTATTAATAAAAGTGCATATATGTACAGCATAAAAGTAAAAAATGATTTAGTATTTAGTTGAGTAAACTTTTGCTTTATTAAATAATTTAATTCTTTGTGACATTCTATAGACTAAATCTTTTAGTTGGTCAACGTCCTTCGCTAGATTAACCAGATTCTTTAATTCGCGAAAAAGCTCTTATTATGTGTTAACTTACCTATTTTGGGCATGCTTGTCCATTACCGCCAAAATGTTTTCAATTAACTTACGGTCAGGACTGCGACTAGGCCACTGGAATAATTGCAATTCATCATCATCACGCGTTCTTTCTAGATAACGTTTATTATTTAATTTGGGATTGTTCTTGTATTGGAACGTGATGCCGTGTAAGTGTGCAAATAGTGTTTTAACAGAAAACCACATTTAATTAACAAGAACTTTGTGGTATTGTTGCTTGGCCATGATTGTCTTGAATTTATACTATCTACCAACTCATGCTCTCCTGAATGCACCCCAAACTTTGATTTATTTTCTTTTGTTTAACATTGACATTAGTAGTCACTGGAGTATACCTTTCACTGGGCCTACACTGAACTCGCATTCGTCTTTAATATTTAAGAGTAAAGGGGCTGTTTCCACTACACATAACATTTACCCAATCAAATTTATTCCCGTGCAAATGAGCTTTGCACAAAGCCAACAGTGCCCATCGATTTTTTCCAGATACGAAAGCATGCATCCAACTGCTCTGGAAGAAACAGCCAACTAGCCAGTTTGAAAATATCTTGTACTGTTGCGAATCGATCTTTTTTTGTATTGACGAACCAAGTTTCTAACTTCAGTGTCAGTAGTTTTTTAGCGGTACGCCAGATCCGCTACGTCTTTTATATATTCCGTTTTGATTTTTTTTTCTTTTTACGGACATATGAATCTAACCAGCTATCGCTCTATTCAACAATCCCAAATCATGAACATTGGCGACGTCGCTTTGCACGAAGTCAGAACAACGCTTAAGCATGTGAATAAATGTAAATACAAATTTAGTTCATCTTTTTTAGGCTTGCGTCTATTTTTGGCATATATATATATATATATATATATATATATATATATGAGAAATTTTGAGACCTATTTCATCGGTAAGGATTTCATTGGACTAACGGATCAAACGCGCCACAAAACCTTTCTATTCTAACATATCATATTACTTTCTCACTACATTTATTGATATATGAAGTGATATAAAAGTATATATCGTTATATCATATATGTGTGTGTTGAGTATATATATATATATATATATATATATATATATATATATATATACACATGTGTGTGTATATATATATGTGTGTGTATGTGTTAATGAAACAACGCATGCATTGGATAAATCAATACTATATTATCTCGTCTTTTGACTTGATAACAATCTGTGACGTCACCCTGTGTCCCTGCCCCCGTGCTATCCTGTGACGACTAATGTGAGTTTGTATTGGTCGCGGCGCCAAATGTGACGTTCTAACCCTTGGCTGATTCGGATGGAAATCTGGTAAGATTCGGTATCAGCTTTGTCATTCCCAGCTAGCGTCCAACGTCTGGTTACCTCAGTAACTAATTTGATTTCTAGTCTAAGCTACCCACGTTGTGATTTGATCTTAGGTAGAAGAAATCAATCAGTCGTCGGGCCGTAGTGTAAGCCGAATTCGAACAAAGGTGACATCGCACAAGTATATGTAAAAGAAAATAAAGTAACAACTCGAAAGATTCAAATGTGTTAAAAAAAAAGAATAACAAATATCTTTATATCTGGTTACTGAATACAGGACTGCGTATTTCTCCCAAACCGCTTCTATGGATACGTGACACATTGCGTTTGTTAGGCGAGTCTTAATAGCTTAAGTTATTTTTCAAGAAACTGTTTTTTGGTATCTTCAGGCGGTATTCGTAAAGCTTATTTTGGTGGTGTGAGTCTAAGTCGTTCCTCAAAAATAATTGTTTTTGGTTAGAAGTCTAAGTCGGAATGTGTGGAATCTTTCAGTCCGCTCCTGCGAGGCTGGTTTCCAAGCTCACAGCTCTACTGCTACCGTCTTCCGGCTGTCCGCTACTGCCTAACTGCCACTGTCTCTGCACTGTAAATCCGTTTATATGGACGCCGATAAAATCCGGGTGGGGGCCTGTAGTGGTATGGGTTCCTCGATAATTCCAAATCCGCAATAAGGATTTTCTTTTTTTCGGACAGGAAAATTTATCACTTTCCATTTTTGGAAATCCATTACTTTCTGTTTTAGAGGGGTTCTTAAGGGAATTGTCCTTCCCAAGTTTTTCCTTTCTCATATCGGTATCTCACACCAATCCCCTGGGAGGGCGTCAACAGGTTTCCCTTCTTTCTCATAGTGGTATCTCACACCAATCCCCTCAGAGGTGTCAACAGGTTTCCCTTCTTTCTCATATGTTTGCCTTCGCCCATCGCTTACGCCACCATTCAGCCAATGAACGCTCGGCAGCGTGGGTGTGGCTGGCCTGGCCTCAGTTTACAATTATCGCTCAAAGAAAAAAATATCTTCCTTTTACTTTTCTTTCTTTTCCCTGATTAGAACCCCCGGTGTGGTCATTAAGTCTCTATCTTATATGAATGTCATCTGGAATTCATCAACGAGATTTTCGTCAAGTAATCATAAGTGTGGTCAAGTGAATCTCTTTATAACCTTTACACATTCGTACTTCTGTCGACAACAATCCGTCCCGGTAGTTAATTTTTATCATGGACAGGTCTGGACATAAAACAGGTGGTCTTTTTCAAAAACCAAATGATATCTCCGGAAGATAGTTAATGGTTTATTCATTTCCTTTTTTCTCTTTTCCCTTACTTTTTCTTTTGGGTGGTCACAGCTAATCCTTTTTCTCGGTCGTATCCTCGACCTAATTACGATTATCTTCCAGCATTTCGCCCTGCGAGCTACTTGACCAATTTGAAATTTTCATTATTGCCATGGGCAGATTGCTATCTTTTATTCGCCGCGTCAAAGCATAAATTAATTCTGACAGATCCAAGATGTTACAAATTTCATACCTTCTGCGAAAAAATACTTTTCTTCGCAAATGAAAATAAAATCTTTACCACTTTTCTTTATTAAAAAAAATTAACATCGCTCAGTATGTCTTTCGTGATAGCTTCTTCTCGCCTTAAGTATTTCTCGCTTTTAATTTTCACGCTTAATTAGTTATCCAAGCGCTAAATAGTGTCACAAATCTATCAAAATGTCAATTATATCATTTACCAAGCAATATAACAAACCAAAATAATTTTTAAAATGTCAACAACAAAGCAAAATTAAATATTTCATGATTGCAAAAACAATTGGTCCACCGAAAAAAAGAAAAGGTGTATTTTCAAAAAAGTGACATTTTGTGAGATGATGAGATATTTGACAAAGATAAAGCAAACACAACTCGACATACAATATCTACATACAGACAGCACGTTATCCAACAAAACTTGTTATCATGGCTTAACAAATTCAAACGTACTCAGGCATATGATATATTATATTAACATATTAACGAGGAAAAGTGTTTGGAATTTATAAATAAATAAAATTTTAAAATCCCATAGGAAATAACTACACTAGTTTTTTTTAGAGTCCATGATACCCAGGGATATGCGTGATGTTATGCTTAAGTAAGCTTCTGTTCAGCTTTCTTTCTTGAATTTTGGCTATTAACAAATGCACTCTATATATTTGGCCTAGGTTTGTATTCATTATATATGAGTATGCCGGATAATTGTATAAACGAACATAATAGAATGTTATATAAGAACATCCATGGAGACATGGGTTTATAATGATTAGACATGTATAACCACACAAACGCACATATATCTTTGAGCTTGCTTCTTCTATTTTGTGTGTGTGTGTGTGCATGTGTGGGGGATTATTTAATGGCTTGCTAACTCGGGGAACAGAGTTTGGTATTCAGTCGAATAATTTACATTCACTTAAGCGTAAATAAACTTGGTAAAGTTATGAAACTTTCTCGCCATTCCCCCAGATATAGGTTATTGGTAGCACGGACTGAAACCTGTAAAGTCTGAAATTAAAGAAAATTGACGCATACTATGCACCATTTCTCTGTATGTGAATGAGTGGTATGTACTGGGTTTTTCCGAAAAGCTGTGTTGATTTTGGAGAAGCTTGCAATATAATCAAAACATATGGGGCGGTAGTTTGTGTGAAAAGAACTGATTTACTGAAATCTACAAAGAGACGAGAGCGTCCAATATATATATATATATATATATATATATATATATATATATATATATATATATATATATATATATAATCCCTCAACACGAGGACATCTCAGAAGCAATATCCAGGTGCTGAATATGGACTGACCGTTACGCAATTTGAATTTTAATATACCAAGTTATCTTGCGTACTTATATATTATGCTGGGATATATATATATATATATATATATATATATATATATATATATATATATATATATGCAAGGAAAATTGAGTACATATATTTTGGAGTTGTGAATATTCATTTCTAAATATTTTCAGAATTTTAATTAAATTGAGGTTACTTGTACACATTTCAAAACAAAGGAATAAAAACGTTAATGTACATTCATATTACAAAGTAACATTAAAAATAAACCATAATTTACATTAAAAATTACCAATGAATCTGGATCAATGTATTTAAGCCGATATTTATTTTTATACCTACATGTATTCATTTCTCTTCTTTAATAAGCTAGTGTTATTTAAATCTTTATGATAACGAATTTTTCTGCAAGACAAAAGTTACATTTATTTACTTTTTCCTCATATGCTTTAGCCCTTTTTATAATTTCCCATTTGATTGATGGTGAAATATTTAGAGAGAGCAGTGAATGTTTTTCTTTTTGTATATTATATTACCTAATTTATTCGATGATGTTAAAAACTAAATTTCGAAGTATTTTCAGTGGAACCAAAATAAAATTTAACATCGTTACCGGAATATATGCTCACCCTGTATACAATATTATCCGTCATACATTGCCTGTTTAAGGGACAAATCACATACTTTAGATAGTTGCATTAATTTTTAGAAGTTACCTCGTCTTTGTTGGAAATATTTTTGTTTAATATCATTTTGTTATTATGGGAGATTGATATGCCTATGTTATTAACGCAGCTATACGTCATCTTCATATCATTTTCGTTAAAAATCATTTTTTAATGTTGGTGAATGGTTAAAACGCTTATGAATTAAATTTAGAAAAAACTTCCGATATTATTTTTGAAATTACGGTTAAAAGGTGTATTAAAACAACTGATGTTACATTTACTGTGTTTCTGTTTACTTGTATTTAAAACAAAAAAAATAAATTACTTTATTATTGCTAAGTTCTACAGCATTCAGATAATTAATTTTCGACTAATCAAATATGTCCTTATTGTATACCTAATACAATAAGGACATATCTGATTAGTCGAAAATTAATTATTGGTGCAAAAATAATATCGTTTTTTGACGTATTTTTTAACGTCAAAAAACGACATTATTTTTGCACCAACCTAATATAAGTTGGCGCATAATGTAACAAGGACAGACTTATGCAAATTATATAGAATTTTGTTGTTGTGTCTTGATTCTTTGCCAACGTATCTATGGTTATAATAATATTTTGTGTATAGTTTATAGTAATCATTATTCAAGTTGATCCCTTTAGCATTACTGGTAGTGGCAATTTTAGTTCGTGATCTGTAAAGATTTTTTCAGTTCTTTTCTCAATCGGTCTATATTTCGTGTCTTATATTTACGGAGGAGAATGACACCGTTATTCCTATAGCATCCTGTATCCTTGATGTCGGAAATAAAATTATGTCGCCACAATAATAAAATTCCAACAAGTTCGTATGCCACCGCTCAATTATACGTTTCCATGGCAATACTAAATCCTGGATTACTTCTATTGGTCCTCAGATAAAAAATATGTAATATAGAGTCTTGTGCTTGTTTTATAATATACATTTTGTGATCGATAATAGGACATTAATTTATTGTTTGATTTATAGCCGATTTTAGCAGATTCTCGTTGATGGATGGGTAAACGTCGCAAATATTGAATGCTATGAATCTGCATTCATTGTTCTTTTTTATATCAGTAAACCATTCAATAGCTTCTGCTGTCTTATGCAACTGTTTAATTCCTAGAGAATTTTGGTGTAATTGCATGCGATTTCGAAGATGTTTTTGCTGATTGTACCGATAGTATTTTAAGTTGGGTTGCGTAATCAATATTGACCGATGTTTGGAAAATTTGATAATGTATCTTTTCATTAATTTTTAGTTTAGTGTTTACTTTCTTGGCTTCACTATTGATGCGGTTTTCCAAGTTATGGCGTGATACTTTTTTGTTGAGTAGTCCATGATAATTGAATCTATATTCCGGTGAAGGTTAGGATACAAATAGTTCAAAATTAAAAATTATGCAATTATAATGAAATACAGCTTTATGGATATTAGAAGTTAAATATATTCAATTTGGGCATATAAATCATTACTGTAATATTTATATATGTAACCTTCAATCCCGTTGCAGAAAAATATACGACTTGTTTTATCTACAGCATTCATTACAACACAAATGACATTTAAGCTTCTTTTTAAAGCTAAAGGATTACTTTACATGCAAATACCAACATTAAGAATAAAAGTGAGATAGCAAAAATAAAAAATTATGAACTCAATATAAAATGAGATGACACGGTAGAAATAAGAAAAAAATAAAAAGCAATATAATTTAAAAAATCGAAAATGAATCAATATTAAATCCATATCAATAGCATGACCGTAAATAACGGTAAAATTTAATTTACGCCACATATCCTCACCGAAAAAAAGAAAACATCAAAAAGCTCTTCTCTTCATCTTTCAAGCCATATTTTATCAATACTCTGTATATGAAGATCCTTCAGAAAGAAGTGTGCCAGATTATCTGAAGATCGTCTGTGGTATGCAACTACTAGTGAAATAGAAGTATTATATTGTTTATATGAACACAAATCTACCCCCCCACTATTGAGATCTATTTCCCGAATAATAATAATAATAATAATAATAATAATAATAATAATAATAATAATAATAATAATAATAATGTGTTTTCTCGTTAACATGACAGTCCCTGCAGGTTGTAATATATCTTTGGATATCTTTAAATATATATATATATATATATATATATATATATATATATATATATATATATATATATATATCAAAATACAAGTATATTGAAGTGGGAATCTAAAAAAAAATGGCATTTTAAAGGACATTAATAATTTACCCTTTATTTGGCACCCTCGGATAGACAGAAAAAGCTTACGATAGACATATTAGAAAGATTTCAGCTCGCCAATGGCTTTAAGAAATACAAAAAAAAAGGTACACTCTAATACAGCTCACAAATTACAAACAGGTTAATCTATGTAATATGACCGTGATCTTGAGTTTTTTTTTGTTTGTTTTTTTTTATAATTATATTCAGTGAAAAATGTCATGATGCCATTTCTAACATTATGTCTCTGGCTGCGACCCCGACTAAAATGTGTATACAAAAGAAATCTACGGAGATAATAATAATAATAATAATAATAATAATAATAATAATAATAATAATAATAATATTAATAATAATAATAATAATAATAGTAGTAAAACTTAGTATCGTCTACCCCATTGACTACCCCACTGAATAACATACATTTTTATGAACTATTCTAACTTCGATATATTAATAAACCCACAATCTCATTGTTTGGGCGTGCTCTTGGACCTTCTTCTAGATTCGTCCTAAAGCTGGTAACCTGAACATAATTACCCCGTAGTGGTCAAGGTTAAAACGCAAATCTCTACCAATTTCAATGAATACGAATAATATTTCATACCGGATCGGCCGTCAACAAGGACAACAAGGGCCGCGTCCCTCAGAGAGGAACAAGTCTGAGGACAAAAAGCCTGTCACTGGAACAAACTCTTCCATACACGAAGAGACGGTAGGTCACCAAACCCGGATTATCGCCAACCTTGGACCAAGTGACTCAATATCAAAACGACTAGTAAAAAGTAAACGAACGAAATGGAGCCGCGAAGAGTCTCGACAAGTCATGACATCCTTTTTAACTGCACTCAAAAACCCAGCAAAGAACACCACCAATCAAACATACCAAATATGGAGAAGTATGGTGGGAAATGATATATGACCTAACCTCAATACAAACATGCTTGCCAATGTCCGTAGGGATATCATGCGAAACAACAGAGTCTCAAAGACAGAAATAGATATGATAAAATTAGATATAAGACAAAATACTATGACTCATCACTCAAATTCTATTGAGACGAATGTAGAAATAAGGAATGCGACAGAGGATGAGGTGGACGCTAATGCAAAGGAAATACGAAATAATCTCCCAGGAAATGAAACCCAAGAAACTAGCTTAGACACAACCTGCAGTTCTCCAGAAATTGTCGCTGAAGATGACTCCAGGTACATTAATTTAGAATTCCTTGAAAACCACCAAGCTGAAATCACCGAAGCCAAAAATGACGTCATCCAAGTACTCAGTAGAGTAACTTTCATACAAATGTCAGACAGAGACCAGCTCCCGAAAATCCATATGACGAATTCCAACAAGCACATCGTGAAAATATACAATGCTGCCCTGGAAACACTGTTAACAGATAAACTACCGGGAAACATCACAGAAGTTAACAACGTCATATACGCAACAGCTCTAGCAGCGACTCGGAAGCTTGGGGTCAAGACAATAAATAAAATTAACAGACACAGTGAACCAGCCTGGAAAACCAAACTGATACGAGAAATAAAACAAATCAGATGTGAGCTCTCTATATTAGATGAGCTCACCAGAAACCCTGATATTTCCACACGTAAATCCAAAAAGATCAAGCGGAAATGTAGCATTAAATCCCTAAATGATATTCCATCAATCAAGGAAATGCTGAAACAGAAACTTCAGCTAAAGGCACAGAGAACAAGACGATACGAAAAACGTTGTATGTTCTATCGCCAAAATTAAATATTCCGAACAGATCTTAAGAAATTTTACAGGGAAATTGGAAAAACACTTATACATGTCGAAAGGCCACCATCGATTGATAATGTACAGACATTGTGGGAAAATATTTGAAGCAGCCCAAAGGAATATAACCCACATGCAGAATTGATCCGGCGTGCAGAAGAATGAATGCTGGATACACCTCTGCAAGAATGGGAAAATATATATACAGATGATGTTAGGCAACCTCTAACGAAATCCCCGAAATGGAAATCCCCAGGAAATGACAAGTTGCCCAATTTCTGGCTGTATAATCTCTCATCTACCCATGAAATTCTTGCAAAAACATTATCAACGCTTGTAAATAATCCCAATAAAATCCCGGATTCGGTTACTGAAGGTATTACATACCTCATACCAAAAACAACTGAAACAGACGACCCGAAAAATTATAGACCGATAACATTTCTCTCCACAACGTATAAGTTGATCACGTCTGTACTGACGAACCGTACTTATTCCTTTTTCGAAACAAACATCATTCTCCCGCTGGAACAGAAGGGATGCAGAAGAGGTTCATATGGCTGCAAAGATCAACTCCTGATAAATAAAATGATCCTGTAAAATTGCAGGAGACGACGCAGAAATATAAGTGCACCGTGGATTGATTATCGTAAAACCTTTGGTAGTGTTCCACATTCTTAGATCCTTAAGATTTTGGAAATGTACAACGTCTCCCATGTGGTAGTAATTTTCCTTAAGGACAGCATGGAAATGTGGAACACCAAACTATACCTTAGTCACACCGGGGGCACTGCCATATCCAACCGTCTTAATATCCGACGTGGAATCTTTCAAGGATACTCTCTGTCACCCCTTCTGTTTTGTTTATCCTTAATCCCGCTTACACATGAACTGAAAAACAGTAGCTATGGTTACAAAATAAATATGAAAATATTCAATCACTTACTCTACATGGATAATCACAAACTCTGTGCCAAAGACGACAATGAGTTGAAAGGCCTCCTCAATATTGTAAAATACTTCAGTGACGACATAGGTATGGACTTCGGATTAGATAAATGTGCGAAAGTAACATTCAAGAAAGATAGAGTTACAGAAACACCCTTTATAGATTTAGATTTTGTCACAAAGATTAGGGAATTGGAGCATGATGAAGGTTATAAGTACTTAGGAATTAGCGAGGGAGATGGCATACAACACCCCCAAATGAGGGAAAAATGAGAAAAGAGTTCTACAGGCGTGTACATCTGGTACTAAATACTGAACTAAACTCAGAAAAAAGAATATCAGCTATAAACACATTGGCTGTCTCTGTTGTGCAATACAGCTTTAATGTCCTTAACTGGACCATAGCTGAAATTAAGCGAATGGACGCCAAAACGAGAAAGCTTCTCACATGCTATCGCATGCATCATCCGAAAGCTGATGTTGATCGTCTGTATGTGCCTAGATCCGAAGGAGGCAGATGATTAGTTCAACTAGAACTGGCCTACAAAACTACAACAATTGGCCTCCAAAGATACTTGGAAACTACAGAAGACTGGATGATGGTATGCGTCAAGGAACATGAAAGTAGTGTCTTTACTCCGTAATGAAAGAAGCCAACAAATTCAAAATGGAGTTTCAAATGGGCGTAGAGATGCAACTACAGCACAATACACCGGCTGAAACTGCAAAATACTTAAAAAAGACAGCAAAGACGAATGCAACCGACCAGATACAGAAGCGATGGCAAGATAAACCCACGCCATGGCCAATACTCTGCCCGTATCAAACAAGCTGATGTAGACAAAACCCGAACCCGTCAGTGGCTACGCAGTGCAGGGTTGAAAGCGGAAACTGAAGGTTTTATCTTTGCTGCGCAGGACCAATGCTTGCTAACTAGGAATTATCAAGCAAATATACTAAAATATTGTGTCAGCCCAAAATGCAGATTCTGTGATAAATATCAAGAAACGATTGATTATCTTGTATCAGGTTGAACGATATTGGCACCCACTGAATATAAACCCCGGCATGACAGAGTGGGCCAATATCTGCACTGGAAAATCTGTAACTTCTACGGGAAGGAAACTGAAAGAAACTGGTATGAACACCACCTAGACCCGGTTACGGAGATAGGACCTGTTACAATTCTATGGGTTTACGCAATACACACTGACAGAACAATCAAGGCCAACCGCCCAGATATTGTTATTAAAGACCACAAACAAAATCGGTGCCTCCTTATTGATATGGCAGTTCCTGCTGACTGCAATGTATCTTTGAAGATATTCAAAAAGCTGTCAAAATACAAGGACCTTGAAATAGAAATCTCGAAAATGTGGCATATGGGAACTTCAACAATCCCTGTTGTAGTTGGAGCCCTAGGACTGGTTGGAAAAGATTGCAGTAGACTAATTGAAGGGATTCCTAGAAGTCCACCCCTCAAGGAGATACAAAAAATTGTTTTGACAAGTACAGCCCACACTTTACGAAGGGCTTTATCTATTTATTTATTTTTTTTTTTTTGTCAGTGGAAAGTGTCATGATGCCATTTCTAACTTTAGGTCACTGGGCGGGATCCGGAAAGAAATGTGTAAACGCAAGAAATCAAAGAATAATAATAATAATAATAATAATAATAATAATAATAATAATAATAATAATAATAATAATAATTATTATTATTATTGTTATTATTATTATTATTATTATTATTATTATTATTATTATTATTTACACAGTAGTGTGTAGATTTCTCCTGCATATCGGATTCATTAATGCATGCCCAAATACACAAAGATATCATCTGAGAAAACGAAAAGAAATTATTTCAACACTCAGTTTTTGTGCCTACATTCCTGCTGCAGCACATATCAGAGGACGAGATAAAACGGAAAGAGAAAGAAAAAGGACAACACAGTGACAGAATCTTATCGGTAAAACCGGAAATAGGGTATTATCGAATTAAAAGATAAGGATAGTCATTGTATTTCTTTCTATTCAGAAGCGACATGTTTCTCTGTTAGATTTCGGAAGAACGAGAAAGGAGACTGGCCCAAACCTCACAAGAGCAGACCTTACTATTGAATATTCTATCAGCCGTCTCCCTTCAGGACGTGGGTGATCAAAATTCTTCACGGTTTTTCTGTTCTCTTTAATAAGTTTTATCCTTTTGCTATCGCTCTTTATCTCTGATCAGGTAGGCATTTACACAAGTTCGTTATGTCGGTTATTCGGTCCATTCCTCTGTCTATCCTGCTTTCAATATATCCTATACAAGTCAATATCGCCAAAACCTCTTCTTTCAAAGATCGCAGAAATTATCAGTCTCATGAAAATCTAATTATAAGTTTCATTTATGTGTATACATCATACTGGATTTAGGTTGTCGTTATTTCTTGTCGTCTGGTTTAACAGTACATATTTACTCTAGCCTTTTTGTTAGATATAATGTACTTGAAATAAAATTCATCAAAAAAAATATATTTGGGTAAGGAATGTTAAATAATAGTTTCAGACTATTATTTTTTAGTATTAGTGCATTTTGTCTCAGACTTTCTCAGGCTGACCTTTGAGGTCAGATTTTAGACAAAATAGGAATGTCGATTTTGATTAACTGTGAGAATGATGTTTAGATGTTGATTGCACGGGGCATGGGATTTAGATTGAGGTTTTACGAAGAATTTCTGTTTGGACGTCGAGATAATTATACGTGTTAGATTACATTTGTGCACTCCTCTCACTGGACTTTATACAGGAATAAAATGTCATTCCCGACACTGAAGTTTGAACATAGATCGCTAGTGAGTAAAAAAAGGCAATCCCATTTTGACCAAGTACATCACGTGGTCGTAAAGAAAATGTATATATAGGAATTAGCGTGAAGTCAAACTGACCATCATATCCTCAATCTCTATACTATTTCTCTATACTGATTAATATACGGATCAATATTCGTTGGTTACATTTCGAGCGAGTATTATCGAGCAAGTGATATTAGTGTGAGTGTTATTCGGAGGCAATTAAACCAAATATTCTTCTACGGCGTTAGTATAGTCGTATCTCCAGTTACAAAGTCTCTACTAAAACGAGCATTACGGAAATGAAAAGAAGTGTTCTTGGACATTACAAAAGTGGGGAAATGTAAAAGGAAGTGGACATGTGAGATTTTCGTGTTTGGAAGCGGCTCCCAGTAGTGGCTGTTGCAACCCTGACTTGATAGATCGTATGCCTGCGACACTAATAAAATGAGTTTTTTTTTTAAAGTTCTTTTTGGTGATGCTTCTCATCACTGAACCCAAAGAACATATCATGAACAAAAGAAAAAAAAATGAACTAAAACGACCTGCGATCACCGGCCAGACGACATATGTCCAAGCAAAACATCCCACAATGAAGATTAAACAGAAGTTAGCATTTGAAAATATAGACTTTGTTCTGTCATCATGAACACAGACTTTATTCGGGTGGGGAGTAAATCCTCCAGAAAGATGGGATTTACCGATTTCAGATGGACTCACTAGAGCAAATGATATAATTTTTATTTTATTTTACGTGACCTAAGTTAATTTAATAACGAGATTTCTAGTCTCAATTCTACACAGTAACTGTGAATTCTGCTCGAATTTCAAAAGAAAAACGGTGCATCTAAACCTCCTTGGTCATGAACCATATTTTCTTATCATAAGTCTCCATAAGTAGTCTTCAGTATTTTTTCTATTAAAATTAACTAAATACAGGTTGCGATGGATAACTTGTCGCCATTTCGTATTTGTAATTTCCCGCATGTTCGTTGTTTATTTTACATTTTGTCGAATGAACAGTATAGCAGATTTATTTGGGCATCGTCTGCGAGAAGAATTATAGCAGGACGCAAATCACTACGCCAGAAATTTGGAAGTGACAAGCTGTACCGCTTGGCATTCGCGCCGGAAGCTTCAATACCAACATTTAAGAATTTTTGTTGTCAATCTGAGACGGCTGGGGATTCGGAAAGAGTTCAATGAGTATAATGGAGATTACGAATGTATTTCAGCTTGAAAAACTCAGTCTGATCGTTCTAATAAGAAAACACCTGAATTTGTTTGTATGGCCTCAATCTCAACACGGAGGCATACATCAAGTGCCTTGACGAAGTAATGCTCCTGAGTAAATTGAATAAAGTTGATTGAAATAAAGTTGATTGTATATTGAATAAATTTACTCTTTAGTATATCAACATATTTTTGTGCAATTTTGGTAAATATATTTGTTAAAATGAGATGTCAGTATTATTTTGATTTTTGCGAAATTTATACAATTTATCATTCACCCTCTCTCTCTCTCTCTCTATATATATATATATATATATATATATATATATATATATATATATATATATATATATATATATATATATGTTATAATTATTTTTTAAACAATAGTTCGGCAGATATTAATTATGTTTATGCAAGTAACTAAAATAGTTCGGTATATGCCTTGTCTAGAACTTATACGTAGTCCCACCCTGTACAAGATTAAGATAGCTAAATATTGCTACTGGAAAATTTTAGGGAATTGCGTGCCTATTCATGATAATGCACTAGGCGTGTTCTTCGTCTCAACCGACAGGGCAACTCTGCATTTTTTCTCCAAAATCTTTGCCGACAGTAAAAAAAAAATAAATAAATAAACAATCCTTTCAGGAAAATACGTTTTTCAAGTTCAGTATTTGTTATCCCCCTTTCGAATGCTTATGTAGAATTTTTACCTAAATTTATTTTTAAAGTAGTGTGAAATTTCAACATTTTGATTAGCTGATAATTTTACCGTCGTGTTTCAAGTGCTATACATTATTGTTGTTGTTGCTCTTGTCGAAACTCGTCTAGTGATGATCTTTCTGTTAAAGTTCTGTATCCCCAGAAAAGGAATTATGGATCATGGTCCTCGCTACAACCTACAGGCTTAATTCGCTGAAAGAGAATTTGGATTATTTATCTGCAGAAGTTGTTCTATACAGCTAACAGTTTAGCTATTTATGAATGACTTTGATGCTATGCATAAAATTTATACTGATGCCTTCGTTTGACGAGGGTATTTAAGAACATGACACATGTTTTCAGGTTAATGTTTTCGTTTTCTTCCTTTTAAATCATTTTCTAGTTATGTAACAATTTGCTTGGTAAAACTAGTGTGAACACAGTTTATTCTTTGTTCAATTTCCTTATCAACTATAATAATTTTTAACTGATCCATATACATAGGCATTTGTAGTGTTTTGTTTTGGATATGTTTATCAGGAGTTACGTTTCTTGGGACACTTGGTAGAAGATATTGGTTTAATTAGGTAAAGTTCGCACTTATCCCCTCCAAAAATACATTGTCATGCCCTTACTCATTATCAGAATATTCTCCACGAAACGAAAATAAAGAATGCTGATATCTATTAGTAAATTTGTTTGGAATAATGCATCCAATACTTAAATGATCACTGTTCATCGTTTCACATCTGTGCTTGTATATGCGCAGAGCATTATCTAAAAAGAGTATAAAAAGATTGTGGCAATTATTTATGTCTTCCTTTACTCACAATAATGTTTTAATTGTTTCGGTATTGGAGTCCAGCACAGATATGTAAGGCATTGTACATGTCTGACTGGTCCAGTTTTTCTATCACATCTAGTTATTCAGTAGTGCTATTAGGTTGGTGAAAAAAATAATGACGTAATAATGTCGTTTTTGACGTATTTTTTAACGTCAAAAATCGACATTATCACGTCATTATTTTTGCACCAACCTAATAGAATTTGGAAGGCGGTTTCTAATGGATGAAAATAGGAAGTCTCTTTGGTCTGGTCATATGCTACTGTGAGATCGACATAGAATTTATATAAATTTATATTGAACATCTATGGAATTTCATGGAATTGTTTGATAACATATATACACTCATAACACCTGAGCAAAAAAACAAACTGGTTTATAAGGAGTTGACATATATAAAACCATTAGAGCTTACTTAATAGAATGGTTCTTAAAACATTCACCATAATGCAACAGATAGAGATATACGTGTGAAAGTGTTCAGTACGACATTGTTGTTTCCATAATGTATTAATTCGTGATATGCCCTACTTTTTTGGAAAATATTTGGTTATAGACTTCAGTCAAAAAACTGAATATAGGAAAATGCGTCTCTTTAAAATAACACGAGAATGATATGGGGGAAACAACTGCCTTTTATTGAATCCAACTAGATATTCAAAACATCAAATGATGGGTGAATAATAGGACGGTTTGAGATCCGTAGTCATGATTGGCAACCAAACGAGGAGAAAGACAACTATGAATTCAAATCCGCAGACGGAGTCCCAAAAACAGTCGGATGTCATGTTCAATTCCGCTCGGGCATATCCTGCGAGGACGCTGACGCCAAGCTGTATTAGCATCTGTCTTTCTTTGGACAACATCGGTGGCCTGAAAAGGGGAGATAATCTGCATGGGAAACTGCCGTTCTCTTAATAACAAACCTCGCCTAGATCAGCATCCTGGAGAGAGCACACCTCTCCGGGCGTAGATCCATGGTCTCTTGAGATCGATGTATGCTATAATAAGGACATATATAAAAATAGCAGTTTGCAAACAAGCAGAAAGCGATATTTAACAAGATAAAGACAACAGTTTAGCGCGTGCAATATTTACAGATTAACGCTAGATTACCGCTAGATTGATCCATACAACACGATGCAAAAGCATGTATCGAAATAAATGAGTTCTGTTGCATATCTAAATAAAGATGTTAGATAATGCAGATTGTAAAGGATGTCGTGTTTCTTCGAATAAATTTCATTTATAACTATTTACTCATGAAAATTATGATTTAAGAATACGGACATTAATTTAAATTGTTCAAGTAAATGACGATTACAGATCATACTGAAAGATGCATTCACCCCAATCAGCAATAATATGTGTTAATATTATTTTAATGAAGAACTGTTACATGCGCGCTAAAATTATATCTTGTATTGTTAGGTAACCACTTCACTTAAACAACGTGCTAATTAAGTATTGAGAGTGAATTTTTTTCTTTCTTTTCCTCATAATGACATCATTTAGAATATAACATATTTGAAATTTTAAGTGTCGCGTCGAACGATAGGAATCCGTGGAAGGTAATGTTTTCCACCCATCAACAGACAGCAATATCACACACGCGAACAAACACACACACGCACACACATACACGTTTTCTGTGAGTGTTTGTGTGTGTATGTGCGTGCATGTGCGTGCATGTGTGTGTGTGTTCATGTCCGTGCATGTGCGTGTGTGTGTATGTGTGTGTGTGCTTTTTCTCCATGTCAGCGTGTGAGAATTTCTGCTCCTGTGGATGTATGTAAATATTTATTAATGAGTAACGTTTGTTTCAGAATACCGAGATTACATATCACATTTCATATATATATATATATATATATATATATATATATATATATATATATATATAAAGACATGTTTCGTTTAATATATATATATATATATATATATATATATATATATATATAATGAGAGAGAGGCGAGATGTGAGAGAAAGTGACAGAAAGCTAAAGAGAAAGCGACAAAGATGTATATACGCACACACACAGACATATATATATATATATATATATATATATATATATGACGGGCAATCTCATTTCTTTCTCGTATATTCTTTTAAATAGAGAAGCATAAGTTATTTATTACTAATTTCTGATGTCTGAATAAATAAGTGATATTCATTCAACTTTGATTAATTTAATGCTTCTCATTCTCTCTCTGTGTGTGTACATATATATATATATATATATATATATATATATATATATATATATATATATATATATAATAGAAATTCCTTTTTACAAATATATATTCTTGTAGCGAAACCATCATCAGGTCAGCATTGAATGAATATTTCAATATTACCTTTTAGAATCATACAAAATTGTTGGCTTTGTACGGTCGATGAAACCCAGAGGTAATTGGAAAATTCCGATCAAAGAGATTGCCGTGTTTCAATCATTAACCTTTCTAAGTTTACCTCAATAATCTTTTTTAATTAGTTATTTTAATAAATGTTCTTAAGTATGGATTTTTTTCCTCCTTTAACCTCATTTATGGTACGCTTTTTTCTGTTTAAGAATCGGTTTGTAAATGTTACTTGATTTATATAATGCAAATCAATAAATGGTACAAATGGCAATTATTTACGGGGAAAAATATTGTTATTTTGCAAATACGTAGTGACCCGTTTTCATGTGTTGCTAATCAAGAAATATTAAATTGTAAATTATATAACTTAGCAAAGCTGGACATTTGACCGTAGCCGCTTAGAAACTACAGTCATAAAAGTCGTTGATATCCAAGTTTTATGCCAAGTATTCAGCCATTTTTGGTCATAAAATAATTTCCCGTGACTTTAAAATATTTACTTTCACACGCTCACTAATTATATGCATATCGAATTTCAACAATATTAATACATTTTTCGAGATAATATTCTCATGATATTAACTAAGTTATTATATACGTCGTCGCTACCCTTCTCGCTTTCCTTTAATATATTGAACAATGAAATAACTATTTAATATTTCCATTGTTCCCTATGTTTATTTGCATTTGATATATATATATATATATATATATATATATATATATATATATATATATATATATATATATATATATATATATATTTATATGTTTATTATTGGCAATTGTTTAATCCAACCTGTTTAACCAGGTAGTATATTTCTAAGACATACTAGAATTCAGGATAATGATAATGTCTTCTTCTTCTTCTTCTTCTTCTTCTTATTATTATTATTATTATTATTATTATTATTCCTCTTCTTCTCCTCCTTCCTCTTCTTCTTCTTCTATGTGCCGTGTAGAAGGTAATGGGCATCCCCATCCTGTCCCTTGTAGCTCTTAATAATTTTTTGTTATTTCTCTCAAACTCTGTTCTAGCATCCATTTACTCAAACTCATCAAGTAAATTACGCGCCGCTTTCTTCTGTCCCTGTTACCTTCAACCTCTCCTGTGAATATTAGGTTTTCTAATCTCTCCTTTCTCATTACGGGTCCCAGAAATTTTAACTGCTTCTTCCTGTTGTTAGCTCTAAATTTCATTTTTGACTCCATTTTTCCAAAGCCTCGATGTTATTCTTTCTGTAGAACCACATTTGTGTTGCTACAAGTCTCTTCCTCATATTTGAGGTGATTGTCCAGCATACGCTGCAATATAGGAAGTACTTTTTCTATAAATTAATGAAGAAACCTGATTCTAAAAACTGATGAACTATCTATTATTTCAGTAAATTATGTAATATGTTCATTGTGTCACCTCTCTGGCAGAGAATGCTAATTTTAATAAGACATAACTTTTTCAAGTAATCTACAAATATTAAAGACCATCATATGAATTTACTTTCGATAAAATAGACGAAAATAATCCCGAAGAAAAACTGAGAGTGTTTAGAATGGAATAGATTTCAGGTTCGTAATACTGATGCGAATATTTTTATCGATACATCTAAAAATGATGCCGTTTGAAAATTCTGAGCGTCAATAAATATGATGGATTAAAAGTATTTTTTTCCAAAGTTATTTGCTAACGTCTAATATAGAAACTAATAGGATAAAGTTTCTTTTGTCGTAGCAGGATAACTTTTCCGCTTTCAAATCAACGTTCTTTTAAATTTCATCTTTACGCTGAAACATTGGAAACGGATCACCTTCCGTACTGTCTTTAAATTAAAGACATTTATGTAAAAATAACTTATGAATCAATACTAATTATAAGTAATTTAGAACATAATGGTGGAAAGATCATGTCTTTCATCACATTCTTTATTTAAACTTCCTGGTTGCTACTCCCTATGTCTTAAAAAGAGAAATATTTTGTTTATAATACTTCCATGCGCGAATATAGAATTTAAAGTTTCTGTTTATTAAAAGTTGTCAAAAGCGAGATCACTTGTTTTGCTTTGTTTAGCGAATTAATTAACGCTGTAAATGTAATTTGAGATTATGAATGTATTATTGATTCGTTTTCTATTGCTTTTCAACGTTTGAAAGTTATTTAAAGCTAGAAAATATTTTCAGATTGTAAGAATATTTTAAAAATACTACTTAAAACATAGCTGGGGGACTGAGGTGGAGCCATACGTTTCCTAATTGTATGTGTCCGTAAGTGAATATAACGACCCCAAATGGAATTGAAAGTCACCTCTCTGATTTACAATTCCTAGTCATTATCGATTACACTATCAGCACATCCAAGCCTACAGCACCTGGTATCCCTAAAACTCACTAGGTACTGACGAGGTTCGAAATCGTACCTGGCCCCTGTTTCAATCGGATATGGCATTAATCCCATGTCATTATGCGTTTGCCTCAAACGAAACTGAGATTTTCATTATCGAAAAATTGTAAGAAAATATGAAACTGATCTAAATAAAATTAATCTAATAGCGGAAACCTACATTCACGAACGGAATCGAACCTGTACCATCCTGCGTTAAATGGCACACATCGACAGAGTTACGTTACCAATTTTGCCGCAGAACATTGAGAAATATCTATGTTATCCTGAGACATTATTACAAATAATGTAGAATATTTGCTCTGATGCCGGCAATCTTTAACCAAAATCTACACATTAATCTTGGAACTCAAATAACAGATTTGAACACCATTCCATCGGCAACCAAAATAAAATTGCAGTGCAGGTCTCCTGTAACAATTCTTGAAATGAATGCTATTTATTTGCATCATATTCTAATGCGATCATTCATCAACAAGAAATGGTACAGAAAATACAAGTTACTCTTAATATATTTCGATGTAACATAGTTTAAATATTTTATAGGGAGAGAATTGCGAAAATATAGAACAATATGTGACACTCTCTTTAAATTCTCGCACTATTCTAGACGAAGCAAAAGAATATTAACTTGGGATTTTTTTTGTCTGGACAAGGAATGATTGATTCTCTCTTCATGTCTGCCAAATACAATTATTTTCGAATATTTATTGATCTAAGTAATACTTTTTACATTATAATATCTTCCTATTCTTCCATCATTTCAACAAAACTCTTATATTAATAGCTATTTTACAAGTTTTAGTGACTTTAGAATGTCCTAAGAAGATAAGAGAACTAACAGACAAAAGACATGTTCCTCCTGGGCATGCATTAAATCCAAGGATAATACGCTGATATTAGAAAAAAAAATACTTCATACATGAAACGAATATAGCGGTGAACACTTCCAGGACAAAAGAGAACAACTGGTAATAGAGATAAATATCGACTGACAGGAAATATTAAAAACCAAAGTGGGAGCTGCACTGGCCAAATTGAATAGAAACAAAGCAGCAGGATCAGACGGAATTGTAATAGAGATGCTGTCAACCTTAGACGACATCGGTATAAACAGGATCACAGAAACAATAAAATAAATCTTCAAAAGTGGTGATATATCGGAAGACCTAAGCAGACATATATTCCATATCACTTAGAAACCAGGAACAAACGAATGTTAATTCTACTATAAAATCAACCTAACGTGCCACATAACGAAACTAATCGTTCAAATCCTGATGAAGAGACGCGAAGCAGAATCAGGCCAGAGGTAGGGCAATAAGAGAGCAGGTTCTTCAAAGACACCGGATCAAAGAACGCGTGTTTTATGGTCTACGCAAAGGCGTTTGAAAAAGTAAGCCAAAAAGAACTGTTGGAATTGGTCAGCAACCTTGACATATTCGAAAAAGACTGTAGAATCTATAATGGCAGAAAACCGCTTGCATACTGGCAGAAATTGAGATCGGCAGATGTACAAATATAGAAAATTGGATACGACGATGATGTGAATTCTCATCGGAATTGTCAAGCAATACATCAAGGAAATTGCGACAGAATTAGAAGACTTGCAAATATTCATAGGTTTATATTCTTAACAATAATAGATAGGCTGATTACACAGTGATGAAAGCAAACACACCGTTTACAGAATGTAGCGAAGGAAAGCGAGAAGAGATGATTAAGCATAAACTACAAGATGACAGAATGAATGGTTATCAGCAAAAGATTGACCTCAAAATGCAAATTACAGGTCGGAGATAATAAATCAAGCAGGTACAAAAATTTAAATAATTAGGAGTGTGCTAACAGAGAACGGAAAACGCGACATTGAAATCCGAAAACGTATTAGGACCAAAGATGCATTAAAAAATCTAAGCAGAGTATGAATAGACAGAGAAATTTATTTAGAAACAAAGAAAATGTGACTTAACAATTATGTTATATCTGTTCTCCTGTATAGCAGCGAATTCTGAACAATATTCTCAAAGATGATGAATAGACTTTAAGCAACAGAAATGTTTTTCTAACGAAAGATTATGACGATAATATGGGTCGAACATGGGACCAACGACGAGGTTTGGAGAGAATGGAAACAGAAGAAACTTATAGTTAACATCAGGAAGAGGCAGCTGAAATTTCTTGGGTACGTAATGAGGAAAGATGGATTGGAAAATCTGATACACACAAGACAGAATAAGGGCAAGTAGGACAGAGGAAATCAACCTGTAACATAGTTGATGAGCTTGCGCAAGTGATGAAAATATACCGAACTGGAGTATCGTGGGCTGAATTTCTATCTAGAATGAAGTCTCTGTTTGACGATATGCTTATAAATCCTTCCGTGGTTTCTGTTATCATCCCATGTTTACTCCTGAACTCTTTTTTCTCTTTATACTACAAAATAAATATATTGATGCTTCTTGCTTTCCTAGTTGTTGGCAATTTTCTTCTGTAATTCCACTAATAAAGAAACCGAACGAACTTTTTTTTTTAAATGATATATCTTATCAAATCGCTAAATGAAAGTTGTCTTGAACGACCGCAATTTTACATCCTGCTTGCATTCATGTTAGCATCCTTACAAAAATATGTTCTTTTAATTTCAATCGACGACATTCTCGATACCATCAGTTCTTAACTCCCTAACTATGCTGACGACATTAACAATTACTCATGCCTTCATAGTCAGTTTGATCGTTTCAAGGAATTCATATATGAAGATGATAAAAGAAAAATGTTCTAAAATCTGTTGTAAACTGTTATTTTTGAAAAGTCTGTGTAAAGGCCTTTTGTGTTCTAACAGCTTGGTTGATGCTAAACTCCAGCAGAAGGCATTTTTACCTTCTCGGGCCAACGTTTTTCTATGATATGTAATGGAAATATAACATCGTATCAATCGCTAGGACAGCTACAATGATTGTGGCGTGCTAGACAGTCTTTTACCGTCAGAATCTTTCTCACAATTTTTTAAGTGTACGATTCGTCCATGCGTTGTATATTGCTGCCACGTCATTTTTACAGTTGTTTTTTTTTTATATAAAATGTAAATTAAAATCCATAATTTTGTTGGTCGTGATCTGGCATCTCGGCTTCATCTAATTACCCACCGCCGTAATATAACTTCGATGTGCCTTATTCGATAAGATCTTTCACAGTAATTCTTCTGATGAACTTTCCGCTATTATACCTAGAGTTCTGGAACGATAATCTTTCATCATTTCACAGTAGTTATAGCTAGATATAACCGTAAATTATATGATTCTTCAACAATTCCCGCTTGTTGAACTGTCTTCCAGCTCCTTTCTTTCCATCAACTTTGATATTAAAAATATTAAATGCAATGTCAATCGTTATCTTCTCTCATTTTAATATCATTTTTATCTTCTGTTATTTGAGGTGAAATGATTAAATGAAAGTCGCTGGAATTGTCCTATGAAAATGAGGTTCTGAACCATATCGTGTTCTCTTTAAACTCTACAACAAATACCTCGCTGTTTCCCGCTTTCAATCTTTTTTTTCCAAATTCCTTCTGTGGCTCATGTCGTTAAAACTCTACTGAGACCTTTTATCCTTGGAATTATTGTCGTATCCCTCTTCTATATTAATTTTGGAAAATGATAGAAGTCATAATAAATTTCTGATAAGGTTACCAACTGCCTTTGCTTGGCTTTTTCTCAGACAAATATATGGCTTTCGTTGCTGTACTCAAAGTCGAAAATCTCGGTATCGATTTAAATAAAAAGGGTAAACTCTAACTGTGGCTTTAGATATTTCGACGGTTTTTGACATGTTTTTGCGTACTGGTTTAACTAGGATACTAGTGAATATATTTTTAATCTCAAGTGTAGCGATTATTTCATTATCAGATTTATGTGTCTATAAACTTTGGATTAATTCAAAGGTTGACTTGGTGTTGCATTTACTGGGTGTGTATGATGTAATAAGTTGATAAACAGGATTTGGGGTTTGGGATATAATAGGATGGAAAGGAAAGTCTGATTTGTGTGTTTTTATGGTTCCATAAATGTAACATGGTTTATAATCACCAATCATTTTGGGAAGTTTTAAATTGACTTTTTCGACATTGCTGGCTGAGATAATTTTTTGATTTTTAATTTTGGTTCGTTAATTATATCCCTGTTAACTTTCCGAAACTTGGTGTGGTCATCAAGTATTTGTCTTATATTTTTATTATAATCAGATTTGTTAAAATTACAAAGAAGTTTGTTTGGTCTGCTTTCTTAAAAAAATATCTAGATGTTTACGTAACTCTTTGTCAGCACTTTCTAATAATTTTGTTAGCAGTTTAGATTTTTTTTCCTGTTTATCAAGTCTATCTTTTATAGCCTCAGCTTTGGGTAGGTCTCGAAATACTAGTTCAGTTTTTAACAGTTGCTCTTCTTGAAGTTTTTCAATACTTTGATATGACAACTCTTTTTTTCTATCTATCTATCTATCTATCTATCTATCTTTCTATCTATCTATCTATCTATCTATCTATCTATCTATCTATCTATATATATATATATATATATATATATATATATATATATATATATATATATATATATGTATATATATGTATATATATAGTTTTATCTATTTATTTATCTATTTATTTACCTATCTATCAATCTATCTATCTATCTATCAATCTGTCTATTTTTATATATATATATATATATATATATATATATATATATATATATATGTGTGTGTGTGTGTATGTGTGTGTGTGTGTGTATAAGATAGATAGATAGATAAAATTAAACAGTTGCAGAGTAAAACGTTAAATATTAAAAACTTCACTAATTAATCCTAATGACTGAGAGACGAAACCAAAGATCTTATTTATGGAAAGCATACTCAATTTGAACGAACACTGAACTCTCAAATGAAGGCAAACTAGAAGACAGGGTAATATTTACTGTCTTTTAAAAACAGAAAAAATAGAAAGCTGTTACTCTAGAGACTCATAAAATCTGGGGTCAATTCTGGAAAGACATAAAAGAAAAAAAGGAAAATGCAGAGAAAATAGTGTGACTAAACTTGAAAATGGATAGAACAAAGCTATTTTATAGCTGATATAATATCATTAAATCTCGTTGACGAGAAATCACATTCAAAATCGATTGAAATATACCGAGGACAATATGAAGATGGACCTCGCTAAAGTTTTGTTCACAGACGAAACTCGAGCAACACTTGATGGGCCAGATAGATGGTGCAAAGGCTGGGTAATGTAGGCATAATGATCTGGGGTGGTATTATTGGAAAAACATTAGTTGGCACATGGAGAGTACCAGATGGAGTCAAAATGACTGCTGATGCATACATAGCGTTTATGAAGGAGCATCTTGAACCGTAGATGAAAAGTCAAAGAGTTGCCTTCAGAAGGGCCATTGTTTTTACGCAAGATAATAACCCCTCACATGCTGCTCACAAGACGACTAAATATTTGAAACAGCTAGGCTTCGATGGACGTCTAAAAAGGAAATGACCAGCAAATTCTCCTGATTAGAACCCAATCGAAAACCTTTGGAGCATTATGAAGCGAAGTCTGTACGCCAACGGACGACAATTCTGGAGCAAGGCTGAGTTGTGGGAAGTAATTCTTGACATATCTCGCGGCATTACAGCAGATGAGATTTTACAATTAACAAATTCTATGGATCGTCGACTTCTTCAAGTAATTTCAAAACAGGGAAAGCACATTCCCTATTAATTTGTTTATAACTGTGCCTTTGTTTGTATGTTATTATTTGTTTGATTTTCTTATTTATTAGCTTCTTTTTATCATAATCATTTACGTGCAACATTAATAACTTTTTGTGTGCTCAATTCTGGGATTTTCACTAAACCTTTCTAATAATTTGTCACACTCAAATCACCGTGCTGATAACAAATATGGTGGTGTTTGTTTACATTGCCCAGATGAGGTCGAAAATTTCAGCGATTGCGCAGGTTAGTATTGCTAACATTATACGAAACTTTTGTGTGAATTTCTTGGACGGTTTTTGAAATATTAGAAAAAAAGTTATCTCAATAATAATTTGACACGCAGTGTATATACCTAGTAGTCAGGGATGAGATTGAATACAGCATACTCAAATGAAAGAGAAACTAAAACAAAATGAATACTACAGGCGTGTTCGTCTAGTTTTAAATGCCAAACTGATTTCGCAACACAATTTGGCTGTCCCTGTGGCGAACTACTGTTTCAAAGCCCATAGCTAACATTAATCGACTTGATGCCAAAACGAGAAAGCTTCTCACCTGCCACCGCATGCATCATCCTAAGGCTGATGCTGATTGTTGCTGTGTCCTCTTCCGAAGTAGGTGAGAAGTTTAACTAAATCTTTAGTACAAAACCACAACAATTGGTCATCAAAGATAACTGGAAATTACAGAAAACTGGATGGTGATCTGTGTCAAATAACATGACAAAATAAGAAATGTTATTCATTAATGAATGCATTCAACAAATTCAAATGTGTATTTCAAGTGGGTTTACCAAGTGCGAGTAAACTACAAAAATGCATAGAACCTAAAAAATAATGCAGAACAAATGCAATGTACAAAATACAGAAACGATGGCAAAGTAAGCTTCTCCATGGCCAAAATTTGCGCGTATCGAACAAGCTGATGGAGACAAAACCATTACGCATTAGTTGCTACGTATTCCAGGGCTAAATGCTGAAATAGACGGTTTTACTCTTGATGCATCGGGCCAATATTTGCTAACTAAAAATTACCTAGTATACATACTGAAAAATCGTGTTATCCCGAAATTCAGATACTGTGAAATAGTTAGTCATCTTGTTTCACTAATGAACAACTAGTTGATCATCTTGTATCAGGTTAGAACAAACTAAATATGAAACTCTGCATGACATGAAAATATGAAACTTTTACGGGACGGATAGTGCAAGTAACTGGTATGAACATCACGCAGACATGATTACTTAGATAGAGTGTGGAACAGTTTTATGGGACTTTACAATACGCACAGACATAACTGTGCTTTCTTATTGACATGGCAGTCCCTGTAGATGGTAATGTATGTTAGAAGATCTTAAAAAAAAAACTATCAAAATACAAAAATCATGAAGTAGAAATCAGCTGTAGTTTGGGCACTTTTATTCATTTTATTTAGTCATGCCTTAAATAGATACAAAAAATGTACACAGAAATACAGTTCACATATTTCGAAAAGCTTTATCTATTTCAAATGTGTATGCTCTTAGTGTTATTAATATTTTCTTTTTACAAATCAAATGATCAGTGGAATATGCCATATAACGATTTATGGCTTTAGTTCTCAGGTCGAAATCCGGAAGAAAATGTGTATAAAATAGAAATCCAAGGAAGAACACAATAATGATAATAATAATAATAATAGGATGAAACTGAAAATGTTAAATTTTAAATAAGCAAATATGCAAATAATCAAAATACGAAATATCTAAATAATTAAAATACGATTTGGGGTGACATCACAAATCCTTATCTTCATGTTCTTGCATAAAGAGACGCTTAAAATAGAATGGAAAGAATGCAAATGGAATATCGATAAATACAGTACGGATTGCAAGAAAATCGGTCGAATTACCATGAGAGAAGACACCAGTTGACTATAAATGTTAAACTGAGCAAGTCATACTGAATACAAAATTAACATTTAAATGTTTAGATATTATATTAAAGTAATGTCCCAAATTAACCATTCCTACAGAAAAAAAAGACGAAAAAAATGTTAAAATGTAATGATTATAATAATGTTGAGTTGAAGAATTTTTATAAAAGCCCTCGAAAATTTAACGATTTAACCAACATAATGCTCTCTCGTATACGGGACGATATTCATATTAAACATTCATCTAATTTTCGAGAATGGCTCAATTTTTTAATCAGCCTGTTAAATTTCCCAGGTTTTTTCGTTTTGGTTCATGTTATGGAATGTGCTATTAACCTAGCGCTATGACGCAGAGCATGTTGGGAGGAAGGAAACATGGTATTCTCATGCGCTCACACATGAAGTTATTGATCAGGCTAAACTTTGCATAGCATCAATGATTAAATGAGTATTGTTGTTATAATGTGATATAGACGTTTCCTAAAATGTATCGGTTTGATCATTAGGCACACATCAACAATGATACCGGAAGCAGGGTTCAGTATAACAAACTCAAATTCAATTCACAATCTCGTATTTTAGTATTTCAGCAATTATAATATGGAGAAATGGGCTTGAAATAAATTTTAATGAAATCTACAATTGAAAAATTAACTAGAAGTGAAGAGAAATATTTCAAAATGGTAACTACTTACACAGCCATATATATATATATATATATATATATATATATATATATATATATATATATATATATATATATATATATATATATATATATATATATATATATATAGAGAGAGAGAGAGAGAGAGATAGATAGATACAGCTAGTGAGCCAGACAAACCTACCTATTTTCACCTAAACGGATCGTCTATTATATATATATATTAAGATTATTTATGTTTATACATTCTTTTTATAGATACAAACATTTAAGTAAATGCTCTGTTTTATAATGAACAGTATTAATAACATTTACCGGCCTGAATGTCCGAGAAATTTCAATAGAAAATATTCGTTCTCCGACAGGAATCGAACCTGTATCCTATACGGAACCGTTATTTCGATTCCTGTCGCAGAACGGATATTTTCTATGAAAATCTCTCGGACATTCAGGTCAGTAAATGTTCTTAATACTGTTTATTTTTAAAACAGAGCATTTACTTAAATATTTGTATATAATTTGAGATATGCAAAAGGAGTGTATTGCTTTCAATGATATCAGATTGTGGAGGGTGGGTATCAGTCGCTCCAGGAATCTAAGTATATGAAAGTTGAGAGCATGTCTATGACCTTCTGACTTTAACGAACTGAGTCGTAATTGAAGGCTGGTACGAGTGAAGGTTTTTCATAATGAAAACATGACGAGCATTATTGACGCGAATATTAAATCACAAGGTCCACCAGCAATTAAGAGGTGCTTCTACGCTCCTCAAAACCTCCTGATCAGAGACCTTGCTGTTAGATATAGTTTATCGTCTTACCCAGGACGGGGAAAAGTTAGAATAACAAGTTAATGCAAATATGAAAGTAAATTGACTTAATTTTCAAATGATACCAAATTTGGCCTCCTTGTCATTACAAATTATGAGAGGTGAAATTAGAAATCCAAGACTTTGGAAATTTGTAGATTTTGATGCCTCCAGTATATCATTTTAGATGTGCTAACGGAGCGTATAGCTTTCAGTGATATCCGATTGCGGAGGGTGGGGCTGATTCGCTCCAAGAATCTAAGTATATGAAAGTTGAGAGCAGGTTTATGACCTTCTGACTTTGACGGATTGAGTCGTAATTGAAGACCTGGTTGATACGAGTGAAGATTTTTCATAATGAAGAATTGATCTAACATGACGAGCATTCTTGACTCGAATATTAAATCACAATCTTATGGCATGAGATATTGAAAAGTGAGAGCAAGTGCCCTATCTATTGATCTGAATCGTAGAACTTTTAGATCCAGTTTAGATTCAGTATTCTTTTTAAATTAATTCATTAACCATTCACTGCCAATGAGAATTTCAAAACGACATGCTCATGGCTTGTGCAAAGGCTAGCAATATGTCAGTTTGATACTAGACCTGCATTCTAGAATTACTAGAAGAGTTCTCGGTTGAAATCCAGGGCCACGTTGTCTAATTTTCAGATTACAAATCATCTAGTTAACCTTGCTTATATTTTCTGAGTGAACTTAATTTGAAAACTTTTCAGACATATTTAGTAAACCGAGAACCCTTCCTGTTTTCTGCTTTATTCGATGCGCCGTGTCTGATCAGAAGATTGGCGATCATGACCCTCCACATCATCCTATCCCATGTAACTCTTAATAAGTTTTATTTTTCCAAACCCTGCTCAATCTCATTAAGTATGTGACATGCTGCTTAGATTTATCTTTCCATCAATCTGTCCTGTGAGTATCAAGTTTGCTAAGCCTTCTTCCCTCACTATGTCCCGAGAAATTTCAACTGTCTCTTCCTGATGCTAAGTATAAGTTTCGTGTTTCAAGGCAAAAATAACATGAATTCATTGAAAATAAAGTAACTATTAGCAACAAACAAAATGTCCTTGAAGAAAATTCAATTGCGGCACTCTCGAGGATTTCCTTCTGAGTAAGTTATTTTCTTTTATTTATGGATGTATCATTTTTAAGATCACAATTGTGGTTGAAATTATTTCTATGTATGAATAGTGAATGAGTTAAGTTGTTATTTACGAGGTCTCTTTTGTGCTCATAGATGCGTTTTTTTATTTGTGCTTTCTTCTCTTCGAGAGTGTCGCCACGGAATATTTTCCAAATATTAATCTACGCCCATGTTTTTCGAAATATCAGTTTTCCTAACAGAATTACTACTCTTCCAAGACAACGTACACAACAACTATATCAAGAAACCAAAAGAAATTGTTTAAATCCGTCAACACAACAATAAAAACAATATTTCCACACGTGATATTACTTGAGGTAATTTTCAGTTGACAATATGAATACAATAGGGTTTTTCTATATTTTCTAGCTGCTAAAGATATTCTGTTTGTTTTTAATAGTTACTTTGTTTTTAATTTAAATTTAATTCAGTTTTGCTTTGCAAAAGTCCACATTGGACGAAAACTCGATGACAAATATGACCGAACTTCGCCTTGAAAGGTCTGTTATAGTTATGATATGGGATGCTCGGGGCTGGGAGGCGGAGCCCTCATGATCTTTTGTTTTTTGGCGTCTCTGTTCTTTGTCCCTGATATATTTCTCTTCAAAATCAGACACTCCGGACTTTACAAGGTAGCACCAGATGGCACGGTCCTCATCAGACTCTTCCCAAGTGGAATGCTATAATTTTTGAAAGACTCTTTCATTGTGTCCTTGTAACGCATCTTTGGACTGCCGAGTGAGCGCTTGCCTGTGGATAGCTCGCCATAGAGCAATCTCTTTGGGAGGCGACAGTCGTCAATGCGGCGGACCTGACCAGCACACCGGAGCTGATAGCGCAGTAGGATGGTACGGATGTTCTCCATCCCAGCACGCTGGAGCACTTCAATGTTCGGGACACTGTCATGCCACTAAACACACATGGTCCAGAGGTATCTAAATATGGAAGGGGTTTTCTGTAGAATCAAATTTCAGTTACATTATATCTCCTCTTCATCTTTCAGGATTTTGTCCAAAACGCACAAGGAGGACGGATATTGCATCGGTGTCTAATACTCTTTTCCTTATTTCTAGCTATATTTTCCTATTTTCGGTATTCTGGTTAGCTTTTGGAATACTTCCTGGTTTATCTCATTACGCTTTCAGATTACAGTGTCGCTCTTTCTGTCCACTGTTAAAGCACCTCCCAGATATTTAGATTTCCACACTCTTTTGATTTCGCCACCGCAGAATAGTCCAGCTTTCTCTATTTTAATTTTTTGTCGAATCTTCATCCAGTGCAAGGGTAAAGTCTCACTGAAATTAGATATTTACTACATAGTCAACTTTTAAGGGCGGAAAATGACGGTGCTAGTCTGCATATTATGAGGAAATGTAAGATACATAACGGTTGAATAGTTTAAGATTGTAGTTGACAGTGACCATTCTTAAGGGAGCCTATTTCACATTGCGGCTCTTCTGATAAAAAACCGTCCAAAACCCTCTTACAAATGGAATATGAAATGAATAGGTGTGGGTTGATTGAGGGTATGTATCATGGTCGGTCATAGCTGTGAAGTTCTATACTGTTGAAAGCATGGAAGGCAGATGTCTCGAACAATAGCCATGAAAGTAGCAGTAGAGTAGCGAAGTGTTGGAAAAAGAAGATTAGGCCAATTTGGTCCAGATATGAGTGATTAATTTAACCAGATTGATTTTACAATTCTTAATTGATTAGGCTCTGAATATTCTGGTCGAAATACACCAGCATGCAATATGGAATCTGACGTTTCCTTATCAGAGAACATTTACGGGAAGAAATAATCAAGGGGAAAATCGTACAACTTCTTCAAGGGACTTATCTAATACTTGCAAAAATAAATCCCTTTTTTTCTATTGTTATCTTACATTATTTACAAGTTTTGCATTTGTTTATGTATAAAAATCGTGTATTATAAAATGCAAAATAAAAACACATAACAATTTTCTCCGTTGACGCACAAAGAATTCTAAACAAAGACAAAAAATTTATTCGCAAGAATATTTATCTGGTACACTGCTGAGAGGTTTCAAGACATCAAATAAATGAAACAAACACTATCTGTTAAAAAGAAGAAACGTCTAAGACAAATATCACCTCCAAGAAGTTTGGTTACGGAGAGGGTTTCTCTACAAATATAAACTCTATAATTAAATGTATGAAGGAAAAAGATTGTATTCTCTTTTATTGATTCGCTCTAGTTTTATTCTTTTTAACACAAAACAGTTTTTTATTCTTTTCTAGCACAAGAGATTATTATTATTATTATTATTATTATTATTATTGTTGTTGTTGTTGTTGTTGTTGTTGTTTGTAGTAGAATTCGTGGTGCTGGTGGGGTAATGGGTAATCTATAGTTTTTTTTTATAAATAAAAAACTACATAAATACAGATTTTGAATAATTAAATGAATTTAAAAATGTCCATATTGTGGTATGCATATGTTAGGTGAAAAAGTTTATGTTTTCCCTTCGTATTTATCTCATTAATTCTAAACGAGCACTATCTAATTTACAATGAAATGTCATTGACATGCTCTTTTTTGATTTTATTTAAATAATACTTTATCTTTTTCATTTATTTATTTATTTTTACAATGATTTCGATGTTTGCTTTGATTATTATATATGCGTTTCTCTTCTGGAGCTATTTTGATAATTTATTTTTATTTTTTCCTATTTTATTTTATCTAATACTGTGCATTATTACAACGAGATAAATTCAAAGAAATTATATATTTTATCTTTTAACGACTTAATTAAATCCTATCCGCTATTGGGTAAATAAATGCATCTTCCTTCTCTAACTATAGTTTGTAAATTCCATTCTATTAAAATTACTGGCTTCTGTTGATGGCATCGCAGTAAAAGAATAATTCATCCTTCTATACTAGCTATTTTTAAATTTCGTTATTTAATGTCGAGTGATGAAGTTGGTGTAAATTCATCATTGCGATTATAATATTAACTGTCGATAAATAGAAAACAATATATAATTTCAGGAAAAAGTAACCACACATTTCTTTCATTCATTTTCTTTTCCTATGCCCAATCACGATAGCCGTAGTTAGTTTTAGAATATATCTTATATATATTCATTAAATATAATAGCATGGTGATTAGAATTATGCCTAGTCAACACAATGTAATATCCCTGGAACACCGTAATAGTAACAAAAATATTTTTTCCAGACAGTCTGCAAAATATTCGTTGTAGTCACCATGCACTGTTAATTGTTTAGGCAACACTGGTTTCGTTTATATAAGTCCTTTCCTCGACACTGGTTACAGTGCCTCCATAATTATAGCAAATTTAATAATATATGGTTAATCCACACACAGTTTTGACCCCAACAAATGAATTTGTCTACTACGTGCATTTTTGCATTGCTCTGAAGATTAATCCAAACGTATTCTTTATATATCTTGCAAATTTTTCTTTGCAGTGCTTTAGTATATTGCATCAGTCAGCTATGTTAGTACCACTGCAATAAAAATTTGGCATACTCAAGTACGTGAGTTTGAAAAATATTTTCATTTTGTTTTAAGTAAAATCGTGGATAGGTGGGTTAGGCTCCCAAAGAAAAGCATTTAGTTAACTAAGCGGTTATTGCCTTGTTACGATATTACATTAATATCAAATGGTCGTATCATGATTTCGACAGTAACAAAATATCCTAGGCGGGCCAGAATAATCAGTCTTCCTACATTCTGTTACTTTATTGTAATCACTAAAGTCTTCTTATTATCTTTCATGCACAGTAACCGCTTGCGTCCTAGTAGCATAATACACATACCATTTGAAATGATTAAAAACAGATAACCTTATAGCAATGAGAATAACCTTCCTTTCTGAATGAAAAGACGGAATTTCCCAACTTCAGTGCGATATGAAACAGACAATTGCATAAGAAAACGTCGCTGTATTACAAATTGATTTACAAATTGAGTTCTTATAGCGCTAGATAAATATATTTCCATTTTTTTATCATATATATATATATATATATATATATATATATATATATATACTTCTTTATCACATATACATATATATATATACATATACATATAAATATATATATATATATAAACTTCTTTATCATATATATATATATATATATATATATATATATATATATATATATATATATATATATATATATATATATATATATATTAGGTTGGTGCCAAAATAATGACGTGATAATGTCGTTTTTTTATATATTTTTAACGTCAAAAAACGACATTATTAAGTCATTATTTTGGCACCAACCTAATATACATATATATATATATATATATATACATATATATATATATATATATATATATATATATATATATATATATATATATATATATATATATATATATATATATATATATAGTTTTAACACAGGTGATACCGAGACAAAAAAGCATATTAGTTTCGCCTAATTTTATTAATCTTTAGCTCTAGATAAATATAGTTAAATTTTTTATAATATATATATATATATATATATATATATATATATACATACATATATACATACATATATATATATATATATATCAACATCTATATCATTTATATACATATATTTCAACTTATTTATCATATATGTATATTTCAACTACTTTATCATATAGCTATATATATATATATATATATATATATATATATATATATATATATATATATATATATATATATATACATATTACATACTGTTACATTGTAACATGAAAGTTACCACGGCAAGAGTGAATATATGTTTCGAGGTCTAAAGATTAACAATGTTACGTGCCTCTCGAAACGCCTTTAGACGTCAAAATAAATATGCTATTTTTGTCGCGGTAATTAGTATGTAAAATGTAACATGTTTATAATAAATAGTAATTCTCTACTCTTATATTAACCTTTTTATAAAGCGATGTTATGAACGTTGGAATTCATATCTTTTTCGTTCTGTATATATATATTCTTTTCTGAAACAGCAACAGCAATAAAAATGATAATTATTTAAACATTCATTTATTTTTTCATTATTTTATCTTAAATTCATTTTATCAAGCTTAGGCCATAGCTGTGTACGTTGCCATATTGAGAATCGCACACATCTGTTGAACTTTTCTATGAATAAAAGCATTTTTGAAATGATGTAGAGTGCAAATAAATGTCAAATATTTTACAAAAGTTTTAAACTTGAATTGCATCAAAACAGGAAAATGACATATCCATATAAAAGAACATATACATAAGGTTGATATAAAAATAATTTAAATTTAAGACGACAAATACAGAATATATATATATATATATATATATATATATATATATATATATATATATATATATATATATATATATTGAACTTCTGCTTGTGTGACATTTTTACATAATAAATATATCATACCTTTAAAATATTATATATATATATATATATATATATATATATATATATATATATATATATATATATATATATATATATATATATATATATATATATATATATATATATATATATATACTTATATATATATATATATATTCAACAATAGAAATTCGTCGGCTAGTTTTAGCCAGCATGGAGCAAAAGAATCTTAGTAGCAGGGAACAACAATAATTAAATACTTTTTAGTTTTCATTTGATTTTTTTTATATCGTAAAATTTGGTCCGTCCTTGTATTGGTCTAACTGTCTCTATTAGGTTGTTATTTAAGAAGATGGATAGCTTCATACTGCTTTGAATTCCCTTGGACATCTTGACAGTTTTATCGGTTACTGGAAAGGGGATGTGTCTGTGTTAAGTGGGTCTTATTATTTAGTTCTTCCGGTAGTGAGTTAGTATGATGTGCGTAAATGTATATTAGTATCGGTGAAAAATGTGGGTATGCATTGATTTGTAGGGTTATATATTAATTCTATATATGTTGTTAAATTTGTGATTAAGCCTATTTGGATGGTTTATTTGAGGCGCAGAACACATTTGACTTCATGGTCTTCTAAATTTTTTCTAATGTGATCTGATCTGAAGTTTTCTATTTACTCAATTATTGTGAATTTGGCATGGCTTATAGAACCGTGTTTTTGTAGGCGGAAATGCTTTTCTACATGTAATAAACTGTCTTGGGGAGCCAACTTAATTCATTTGCGTTATTTATTCATTCTGGAGTGAAAGGACCAATCAATTTTTTCCACATATTTTTTCTGGTATAGTGTGCATTGTAGGAGTGAATTGATCTCATGAATTCTACAGTTAGATTCGTGGCAGATTTTCAAAAGTATATTTAGTGACAGAGCTAGTTAACGAATTGATGCGGCTGATATGGTTAAACTATAAACGTCATTTGTTGTTACATTGTTAGGAGAATTCTGCTTTGTTTTTTGGGGGTTTATTACGGATTACCTTATCCTCTGAAATGTCAATACTACCAATAATTTGCTTTAGTTTATTAGGTCTACGATATGCTAGAAATGCGGGTTTCTCAAACAATTTTAAGTTCTAGTTTGAGGTGTAGTATTTCCCGGCGATTTTTTATTATCTGGGATAGAGGAGGCAGAGTGGGGTTGGAAGTGGTTACTAGAGTGTTGCGTCTGGATTTATGTTTAAACTTGTGCATTAAGGTGTGTTTCTATGTGGGGTAAATGTTTTATTCATTTGTTACATGATTGGCTGTTATACATATATATATATATATATATATATATATATATATATATATATATATATATATATATATGCGAAAATGTTGGCAGCATATCTTAATTAAGGCAGGTTTAATTAAATAATTTAGACATGTTCTATCTATTCTCGATAGGACCCTTTCTCAATAGGATCCTTTCATTTGCGCGGATAAGCTTATTGGCTCATATTGTATTTATTTTCGAAAACTCGAAAATAAATACAATATGATACAACAAGGTGTTTTTCTCTTAAATTTTAATAACAGCACAAAAAAGCTTCGCAGCGTATACGAAAGGATCTTGTCGAGAATAAATTGTCAGAACATGTCTAAATTATTTAACGAAACCAGTCTTAATACACACACACACACACACACACACACACACACACACATATATATATATATATATATATATATATATAATGGACTCTCATGTCAGTTTCGAGGTATGAGGATCTGGCAGATTATTCATTCAATTATGAAATTTTGTACGATAATCTTAAGTGGCATTTAATACCCGCTAGTGATTTACAAAGGCGGCAACAACATATGGAGAAGGTGTGAGGATAGTAAGATTAGATCATTGTTAGATTGGCTGACATTTTAGATCTTGCTCTCGTTTCTTGAAGGTGATTCAGACAGAGTGAAAATTACAGACTTCACTAAAACAAGTTGATCTCCATTCTACCCGCTCCAAGTCTAAGCGCTAAACGGTGTTAAGTGGTATATTGACTGCTGACAATTTGCTTTTCAGCTTGTCTTTGTATCTTAACCGTGGGCGTCCTACATTTCTGTAGCCCTGATCTAACTGGCTATACATTAAGATAAATAAAAATGCTGATGGGTTTGTGAAAGATGGGTCATCACCCATCGGCTTGCCACTGTGTAGAGTTTCACGTAGTGCATTCCAGTAATATATTTTACCTGATCCCAATGCCTTCACTCTCTCGCCAGCGGAACTTGCAAGTGAACTGTATGGATAAGAACGAATCAAGGTAAACCGCCAGAAAACCCACACAAGTGATTTGATTAAAGTGGTGAAGGCTGCAGAACCATCCGGAAGTATTAATACACTTAGTCGGTGCTAATAACTGCCACAGGCGAAGCACACAATATACCTCAAGCTCATATATATATATATATATATATATATATATATATATATATGTATGTGTGTGTGTGTGTGTGTTTAGTGTAGCCCGAAAAAACGAAATATAAGAGAATCCCGGGTATAAGAGATATTTTCTCTGGTCCCAAATTGGAGCCATACTTACCTAAACGAAATAGGATAAACCCGGATATAAGAGAAAGCCGGATATAAGAGGCTTCTCATCCGGACCCGGCAACTCTCTTATATGCGGGTTACACTGTATGTATATATATATATATATATATATATATATATATATATATATATATATATATATATATATATATATTAAAAAGCTTAAATACTAATATTCCATGGTTATAATTCATTACATTGGAATCGTAATTACGATCCAGTCCATCAGGCCTACAAATTTGTAGGTTTGATGAATTGGATCTTAATTACGATTCCAATGTAATAAATTATAACCATGGAATATTAGTGTTTAAGCCTTTTATTATATTCTTACTCTGTCCTGGACATTGAGTTCTACATGTATTCTATCCTCTTGGAAATATATATATATATATATATATATATATATATATATATATATATATATATATATATATATATATATATGTATGTATGTATGCATGTATATATATATATATATATATATATATTTCATATACATATAGATATTTGTGTGTGCATTGACCTCTAATACTATCAACATATATATATATATATATATATATATATATATATATATATATATATATATATATATAGAGAGAGAGAGAGAGAGAGATATTATCAACATATATATATATATATATATAGACATTCAACGTCATCACTTGATAAGACACCGAGGGTGTTGAAACAAAATGGCTATTTTTGTAGTGATTTTATAACATATTTATGTTATAAATATTTTTAAATAAATAATTATATATATATATATATATATATATATATATATATATATATATATATATATACATATATATTTGTACATCAATTCTTTCACCCCATAATCTACCCCATCTGTAACTGTAGAAGTCATAACATAATGTACGTATTAGAATGCACAGTATGCAAGAAACTATATGTGGAAAAATCGGAATATCTCTTTCACTACTGACTTCATAATAATCATGATCGAATTAACTCGGCTACAATGAGTATACGTTCTAATTTCTGAACGCTTTTTGTTATCTACGACTTATTCGAACTTATCATCAATCCACATCCATTTTTTAATTTTTTTTGATGCTTTTTGTTTGGTGGGGTGATGGGGAGCATCACCTTTCTTGCTCCAGATTTTCTGTACATCATTATGTCCCAAAAAATAAAAATAAATTAAATTTTTGTTTCACCACTATATAATATTGTTTTCAAAAGCAATTTTCTTTGTCCAATAACGTTTTGGCAGAATTATTAGGTTGGTGCAAAAATAATGACGTTTTTGACGTTAAAAAATACGTCAAAACCGTCATTATTTTTGCACCAACCTAAGAAATAGAGCAAAAATATGACAATTTTGATTTTTAGTGGTGTTCGCTGTAGTCGGTTCCCATACAACCCATTTCTATTTAAACAATATTGTCTTGTGCCAGGACTTATGCTGATACACATTGCATCCAATCTTTTGGAGATAACATTTAAATTAACTTTTGGGTTTATATTATAATTGAGACACAGTTTTCATGCAGTTCTCGGCCAAAATTTGTGTTTTCTTCCACACCCAGGCAAATTCTCTATCGTGCCAAACTGTTTAATCTTCTTTGTAACGGACTGTACTGGAAATCTGCGGATAGCTAACCGGTTCGAAATAGTGTTGTAAATATTTCCCGACTTTTAGAATAAATAATTCTCTGTATCAAATCAACTCTAAACTCCATTGTTCCCTCATCGTGTTGTTAACGTAAGAAGAACAATGCTGCCATTTTATGCACCACATGATGTTCTTTACTGGAATTAACACAAATATTCTTCTAAATAAAAATAATTATATAAATTACTTATAATTTCACGAATGAATTAATTTAAAGCGATATATCTCCTGTATGAAAATTTGTTTTTTTTTCCTATTTTGCATAATCAGCCTTTCAAATTTGTTGTATTTCAAGTATTCTTCCGAAAATCGAATTTCATATTCCTTCTTTGTGCTTATTAACATATAAAAAAACTGATATCAAACGGACATTTGATTCTGAGAACTGGTTAAAATTATTCAAAAGTGCTAGGTGCGCGAATAGTTCCGTCGTTGATTATATATATATATATATATATATATATATATATATATATATATATATATATATATATATATATATATATATATATATGTATGTATACAGGGTGTCTATAAAGTTCGTGTGCACTTTAAAAAGTTATAACTTTATTTGTATTTTCGATAGAAATAATTTGAAAAAAGTATTAGAAAGAAGTAAATCTATATATTTTAATGTTTTATTGAAATTTTATTTAAGTTTCCCCATGTCCTCCACGGAGCCTGTCTCGTTAATTTTTTTTTATCCATTTAGCAATTGTGTTCCTATGAGGTCGTTTTTTATTGTATTCAATTCTAAACTTTCTTTCTACATTAATAGTAGATTTCTGTTCAGTCAACCAAAGGACACAGTTTACTTTTTCCTCATTTGAAGGCATGGATCAAATTGATTCTGGAAAAAAGAAAATAATGTTTTTACTTATCTAAAAATTGTTCAAAGTTCGTGGTAAAGAATTATGCAATAACTATACTTAAAACTAGGTACATTAAACTTTATAACATTTTTTTACAGATTATTTCTATCCCAAATACAAATAAAGTTATAATTTTTAAAATTACACACGAACTTTATGGACACCCTATATATATATATATATATATATATATATATATATATATATATATATATATATGTGCGTGTGTTTGTGATTGTGTTTTTTTTTAATATGACCTACTTGTATTCAAATCAACACAATATATATATTAAATGCTCCATCATGAAGAGAATGTAAGAACACATCAACAAACCTCATTGAAAATGTATAGACCTACGGCAGAAAGTGATTGGTGCAATGGATAATACGGACAATTATTCCTTCCCATATGGGCTGAGTCCCTTCATGACATAGGTGATCATGATCCTCCACATCATCCTGTCCATTGTATCGCTTAATAAGTTTTGTCTTTTTGTTATAACTCCTAAGCCCTTTTCTACCATCCATTTACTCAAGCTCGCCAAGCATGTTACGCGCTGCTTTCCCTTGCCAATTACACCCACTAAAACGAGAGATGTAAGAATGATGCAAAATGAAAGTAAAAAATATTAATTAAATTTTCCTTGTCTGGCATATTGAACGAAACATGTTGAAAAGAAAGGTTGCTGTCCAAATATTCTCCTTTGAATATTCAAGTAGCATTTTTTTTTTTTTTTTTTTAAATTGCCGAGTTTTCTTTCAGATAAGTTTTGATTGAAAACACCGGAAAAGGATTTCTTATTTTTATGTTTTGCTATTATGTCTGTTCACATACCAAGGAACGTATACAGTGTAACCTGGATATAAGAGACCCGGATAGAAGAGAAACTCTTCTCCGGTCCCGACAACTCTCTTATATCCGGGTTACACTGTATTTGTTTTATTTGCTGAAATTCATTAAACGAGAGAGCTTTGACAATTTTTTTTTTTAAATTTGTGTTATATAACCGGGTCATCTTTCTAATAAATTCTCTTAAAACCGGCGTATATGTATATTTCATGCTAACGGCTTGGATATGGCTTACTGAATACATTTGCAGTTGAAATTCCAACGGTCACTACGATTTTCTTTCGTTTAGAATATTTTATGAAGTTTTTTACCTAATATCTGGAAACATTTATTTTTTTTTTTACTGTTAACATTATACACGTGTCTTCTGTAAATGCTTATTGTTAAAATTTGGTTGCATTATTACTACCCGATTCATGTTTGTTATATAGGAATAATGTGTCGGTGCCGACACTGTAGTTTGAACATAGATCACCAGTAAGTAAACACGGGCGATCCCATTTTGAATAGGTAGATCGGGTGATCACAAAAATATGTATATATGGAACTTGCCGTGGAGTCTAATTGATCACCATTTCTACTATATCCTCTAATATTATACGGATTGCTCTTAATACACTATTCTATATATCTATACAATTGGCTATACTATTTCTCTATACTGCTCAATATATGGATTACTATTCGATGGTTACTTTTAGAGTGAGTATTATCGAGCAAGTACTATTAGTGTTAGTGTTATTCAAATTCTTCTGACAGCAGTATTGTTCAGTGGCGTTACTATAGTTGTATCAGCGATTACAAAGCCTATACTACAACGTGGATTACGAAAGTGACAACGAGTATTAAAAAATGTCAACGAGTATTCGTTGACATCAAAATATATTAATTGATGTGAGCACAATGATCCGCTATATGGCAAGTTGATATGAATAATATAGTAATTATATGAACAATATTCAACAAATATTTAAGGTTATTGGTTCTGACATAACATCTTGGTATCAATCACTTTCTCACCGTTGTAATGTACTTTCCCTATTCTATTTCAATAAATAATTTCATGGTAATTATTTCGACTAACTTTCCTCTATGATACCTAGACTTTGCAAATTTAAGCACAGTACTAGATTGGCGGCAAGTTTCTCTCATTTTACACTTGACATGTTTATATTTAAACATAAGTTCTATGCTAACATTTTCCTATATCAAACTTCTTTCTTGTGGAATTTCCCAGAACCCCATCTTGTTTTCCTCTCAACTATGATGTTCGAAATTGTAAATGCAATATCGATTGTTATTTTCCGTTTGCGTTTTTTATATTGCTTTGATATTCTCTCTTCTTAATAGTATTTTTCTCACTTTCTAAACAGTCAGTAATCAACTGCTTCTTAGTGTCGTTGTTGCCTTTATTGGGGTGAAACGGTAAAAGAAATTCTGCAAGCGTCTTAATAATATTAACCATACACAAAGATTTTCTCACTGTAATGCCGACAAGTATAATACAATTTTCACTAAATAGATACTAAAACAGAATAGAATCAATGAAACATTAAGTTATATTCTTCGACAAAATGCACGGAAAGTATAAAATATACGCATCAGTTATGAATAGCTTTGATTGATTGCCATAAGCATGATTCTTAATTTAAAAAAAAAAAAGTAAGTCGATTATCTGATCATCACTATCAACACTAGCCTTAAAAACATAAATATCTCAAGTCAAAATTATCTAAGTGTTATCGTTTCAGTGCATGCACCAGTATCAGATTTGGAATTATGGTATACAACCACTAACTTGTTGCGCAGGTTTACCTGCCTCATTGCAAATCTCAGTGTAATTGAATGAAAATAGATTTAGTAAATGAGGAACCTCGCTAACTATTCAAATCCTGGAAATATTACATTAAATTGTCACGGCTATATTGAACTTTAGACGTATTTGCATATAAGAAAAAGTTACGCCTATGTAACACACACACACACACACACACACACACATACATATATATATATATATATATATATATATGTGTGTATGTATGTATGTATATATGTATGTATGCATGCATGTATGTATATCGTTTATTTATATGAGGTAACATTCGCCTGCCTAATATTATTTAGAGATTCACTAAAGGTATTTTTCCCATAACTCAAAAAGTATTAGTTAGCTTGCTTATTTCGACCAGTCTCCATTCTGGAACTGTTTCTTTTTTAACACATGTAATTGTAGGATATTGGAAACATACATATATATATATATATATATATATATATATATATATATATATATATATATATATATATATATATATATGTATGTGTGTGTGCGTGCGCCTATAAACATACATATGTGACTGTTTGTGACCGTTTACATACGTATGTTTTATTATATAAATACATATATCGACTCACTCAATCACACACACACACACACACATACATGTATATATATATATATATATATATATATATATATATATATATATATATATATATATATATATATAGCCACACACACCCTTGGGATTGTTTTATGTCACGCGCTACTGTTAAAGTTATTTTCTCATGCTTGTCTGAAATTCTTTGAAAGTACCCACTTCCAATTAGTTGAGAAATAAAAAAAACTTTGAAAAATTGTTTAAAGACAGAAGAGTAAGCAAAAAGCTGTAAAAATAATCAGGTATATACTTCTTCCCTATTAAGTCGAATATATCAGGTGGGATTTTATTTTATGTATTTATTTTTTGGGAAACGGGTTTTTGGACATCTCGATTGCACATGCTATCATTTATTTGTGTTAAATGTTTGTGAAAGAAATAGAAGGCGAAAAAATTATCATCTGAATAGAATAACGTACATATCGGATAAAAAAAAATAATCCGTATAGGAAAAACATACAGAGAAAGAATGAAGATATAAAAAAATGTAAACATTTCGAAAGAAAAAACAAATTCTGAATGTCCAAAATATCCGATGAAAGTCTTCGAAATCTAAGTGAGGAGATGAATGCGTTGACTGGTGGTGGGGAATTCATTTTGTAAGCTCTCTGGTTTTATCAAGAAAGGAAAGACAAAAATGTAAATATGGTAAAATGTGTTTGTTTTTTTTTGAGGGGGGGATTGAGAAAATATATTATTTATGTGAAAAAAAAGAAAAGTGATGCATATGAGATTTAAAATCAAATGAAAAACGAGAGAAAGTAATATGGATGATGCAAAAATGGAAGTATATAGAAAAACGTTTAATTTAAATGATTGGAAGGGAAAAAAGCATATAAATGAAGCGTGAGAAATAAATGATATGTATCAAAAATGATGAAATAAAAGTGCCATAAAACTTAAATAACAGAAGCGAATTGAACGACAAAGGCCCTGCAAAAAATAGGCACATTTATAGAATAGAAAGCAACAAATATAATAAGGACTAAGGAGTAGAAAATATTAATAAAATCAATAAAGTTAAAAGAACTTTGACAATAACAAATATAGAATCAAATACAAGTACCTTATTGTGTAATTTCTCGGAATATCAACATTATTATTTATGTTACTTCACCCTTTATTATATGCTTGATCGTGGCTCTCCACAACATACTATATGTTGTAGCATGCCTACAGATCATAAATACATAAATATAATTTCACATAAATACAGTAAATAATGTGTGTTAGTCTGCATTTGGAGATTCGTCTTCAGCTGTGCTGGTCAAACTGTCTGCGTCCGCGCAGAGAGGATCCCCAGACGAGACTATGTCGAAGGTCAGAGCCTCGTCTCGAGAAACAGCTACGCGACCACGTTTTAAACGGGATCTACGGAGAATTTCTGGCCTAGACCACGGGCTCGGATAACCCGCAGTAAATTCGACCTTCTGTCACATCTGACCGCGTGGGCGGTTGGTAGAAATTCTGTAGTTGGTGATTCATTGTGGAATTCACTTGACCCACTTCTAGCAGTTGCCTACTTCTTCTACGCATCGCTGGCGAATATTATGTATTATCGTTCATTACCAACCTACAAGTGTTTATTCTATTCAGTTACTTTCACTAGGATACAAAACTATCCCTTGTAGATCTATGCAATATTTTGTAACTTTCATTTCAACCTTGTCTATTCAAACAAATTAACTCTGGTTCTCCATCTATGACAATTTAAGCATTCTACACGATTGGCAACCAGGTCACACTCATTTACATTTGAAATAGCTAAATGCAACCGCCACTTCTACTCCAAGAATTTATTTTTTGCACCTCCAACCTATTGCATTTCCTTCCGTTTACCTGCTTCCATGACAACTAAAATTTTCAAAAATGTATATGCAACGTCAATCATCATTATCTATCTTCTTGAATCCCGTTGATAGTTTTTTTTTTAATTTCCTCAATTCTACCGTTTCCAAGCCTTCTCTTTCACTCTCTGAAACGCCCTGCGTTCCACTGAAATCCCGTCTTTCTGTGGAATTAAATGATTAAAAAATAAATAAATTGTGAATATTTATTTAGTCACACAGAACATTTAACTGCTTACAGACTCAAATGTGACTTTTCTATAAATAATTTCATGGTAATTCTTCGTTATGCTATTATACCTACACTATTTAAATGTAAAAAAAAAAAAAACAAAACAAAAAAACAAACTTAATGCAAGGTCGTCAGCAAAAGGATAAATCCAAAATACAAGTTATACGTCTGGAACAGGTACAGAAATTTAAATTTCTGGAAAGTGTACAGAACGTATTACACTGAGATCAGAATAAGTAGTGGGATGGACAAAGACGCATTCCAAAAATAAGTATTACGAGACAGAAATATTTGGTTGGTAACAAAGAAAAGAGTCCTTAACTGCTACGTGATATCTGTCTTTCCTGTATGGCAGCGAATGCTGGAAAATCTCAAAGATGAAGAAGAGACTCGAAGCAAGAGAAATGCTAATAGGATGCTAACGATACCATGAGCTGACATGTGAGCAAAGACGAGGTTTTGGAGAAAATGGATACAAAGAGGAAATTTATACTTAACATCAGAAATAATCTTTTGGTTTTCATCATTACTTACCGATATCTAAGGTTTAAAATGGACTTTAAAAATGAAAAATTGTCCGTGAAGCTTGTATTTTAGTTTTAATTCCAATCTAATACATGAAACAGAAACTATTTACATATTCACTGATCAACCTGCTGATATACTGGTCTGTAGGTCCCACCCTTTTACTGTTAAAGGCAGCTGCTACTTCTACTCCAACAGTTTATTTTCACGCACTTCACACTCCTCTTTTGTTCTTTCCTCAATTATCCTTATTCCCCGTCTTCTTTTTCTAATTATATCCATCCTACGATTATTCCATTTTACGAGTTGCTCTAACTTATAGTGTCTCAGGAATTTAGAGGGAATAAATATCCCCTAGTTTCTTGAATAGGGCTAGAGTTTTCTCCCTTGTTTCCTGTTTACAACTGGGTTCTCGGTTTCTTCTAAAGTCTATATTCCACAATATATTTCAAACATCAAGATTAAACATTGAAATGTTATTCATTAAATAAATATTTACATCTTCAAGTCTACAGTTCATCATTATCTTTTCTGAATAGAACCCAGTAATTTCATTTCTTGCCATTTCTTACACTAATGCAACCCCACAAATTAACCTTCTACCATGAGTAGCTATTAATCTTTGCATTCACTATTTACATCATTCAAACAATTGTCCTCATCTTTGACGCCATATTTATTACAACGTTTCGGCCTTTCAGTATCTGTCTATATTTCTGAGATGAGATATTATGTACACTATTTACATCACTCGGACTATTGTCCTCATCTTTGACGCCATATTTATTACAAAGTTTCGGCCGTTGTATACTCCGGCCTTCTGCCGGTGTTTGGAGCGTAGAACGGCCGAAACGTTGTAATAAATATGGCGACAAAGATGAGGAAAATAGTCCAAATAATGTAAATAGTGTATATAATACCTCATCGCAGAAATATAGACAGTTACTCTAGGCTTTGCATTGTGTGAACAACAGAGAGAATTGAAAGTTGTTAAGGACAGTGTAATTAAGAACGTTGATTGGAGCACGAAATATGACACTTGAAAATGCACAGAATATAAAGGATTGTAATGTGGAATAAGGTGGCTTAACTAAAGTAAAGAGGATGGACATTTTTTTTCTGGTATTGGACTCATTGGTCGATCATAAATGCATGAAACCATTCAAAGTAAAGATACATAATGTAAGGATCATCTTTGCACCTCCTATTGGAGCTCCAAACTTATTACATCTTGTAAATGAAATGTTATTTTCTCAAGGTTCATCATTTCCTATTCACAGCAATATGAAAGCCTGCTGGTAATCTTCCAGTGATTCACTTCCGGAAGACTAATCTTCGGCAAATCTGCTCTATAAACTTTAAATCACCCCAGATTTGAATTGACATCTAAGCATGACTGGCGTATTAAAACGTGCAATCAGAAGAGTAGGCTTATTCAGTAATTTCGAAAAGTTATTTTGGCGCACGATTAGATTTCCTTTTTAAACGAAAGGCAAAAGCCCCAGGCATACACTGAACTAGGAAGTCATTTCTTGTTAGGGCCATACTAACCAGGATTTTCCTGGTTTGACCAGAGAGTTAAACAATTGACTAATATATGTGATGATCTTTTCGACTGTTGGCGACAACCAGTAGCGTTCAAATCCCCGCTTGTTGAGAAAGGACGTAAGCTTCCAAGTCACTATAATATTAATATCACCATTTTCGTATGACATTCTGTGATAAGGAGTTACCATTAATTACATTATTTATATTCAGACTATCTTCTTCATCTTTGTTTTCGTTATTAATACGTTAAGGCCGTTTCACCGACCGGATTGAATTCACAACCACTAATCACCAAATTCACAAAGCAACACTATTATCCACTAATCTGTTATCAGCCTAGGACAATATACTCTCTTTTCTTTTCTTTTTATATTCTGTGTTCCGTCAGGATATAGGCGGTCAGGGTTCTATACATCCCTCTATTCCTTACAGCTCTCAATAAGTTTCGTCATTCTGCTATGTTCTGTTATCCATTTGCTGAAGCGCGCCAGGTATATGATGCTCTGCATTCCTTTGTCCCGCTTTCCCTCTAATCGACCTGTAAGTATCATATTCTCCAAACCCTCCTTTCTCATTACGTGTACCAGAAATTTCAGCTCCCTCTTCATGATGTTAAATATAAGCTTACACTTTGTTTGCATCCTCACCAAAACCTCATCTTTGCTCGATCCATAATATCGTTCAGTAGAAACATACTTACTTTGCCTCGAGTCTCTTCTTCATCATTATGGAGAAAGTCCAACATTTGCTGCCGTAAAAGAGAACAGATGTTAGGTAGCAGCTCAGTAGTTTTTTATTGGTTACCAATGAAATCTTCCTGTCTCGTAATTCTCTGCCTAGCTTTTGGAGTGCGTCCTTCGCCATCCTAATAAGTCTCCCCATCTCAGCGTCGCACTTCTTTCTTCAAGACACTTTCCTGATATTTAAACTGCCGAACCTGCTTGAGTTAGTAGCCCCGAACTTCAAATTATATTTCGGGCTCATCCTTTTACTGATAACCATGAACACTGTCTTCCAGTAGTTTATGCTTAGTCCCTTCTTCTCGCTCTCTTCAGATACCATATGTAGTAGGTTTTATAATTTCATTACTGATGCTGTTGTCCATGTTTTGATTACTGTTACTGCTCTTCTTGTGGTTGCAAGCTTAATCACTGGGTCGGGCATTGTGTATAATTACTCAGTGCAAATGGGTGAACACTAACTTCAACTAAATAAAAATAAGAATTACACGATATCCCTAGACTTGTGCATTGGAATGAGAACAGTCTAGGATAAATGATGATTAAAATTTCTCTGTAGGTTATGCAGATCGCAATAAACATATAAAAAGCCGGAGGTAACAACGGATGAAACGTAATGTTAACAACAAGGATGAGGATAATCGTATGAATATAAACAGTGGAAAAAACAGTCTCATTCATGTCTGGAAAGAAAGAAAAGAAAATTTCGTGGGGACGGAAACTTGTGCCACACTTAATATATATATATATATATATAAAAAAAAAGATCGTCCATTCTTATGGCATTTGACAGAAGAGATGCTCGCAACAGATTCGTTAAAAAATCACCCCAAGCCACGTCATCCAACAAGATAACTTCCTCTGTCTTCATGTTTACGCGTTCTTCCCATTTACTGTCTGGCGCTAACATTTCTTTTTTTTATTTTCTGTTTTTTTTAAGTCAGTTGTTGAAATAAATTTAAGTTAATTTATGGATTTATTATTGATAGTTATATATATATATATATATATATATATATATATATAGAGAGAGAGAGAGAGAGAGTTTTAAGGTGTGCTCAATATCAGTGATGGAACATATGTAAATATGAATATAAAAGTGAACATTGAAGTCAACACTCAGAGGCGACAGACTGTTTCATGCTCTATCCAATCGTCACGCTGCGAATGTTAGATTTTTTGCTAGATTATTTATGTATATGGTCAGTGGTGCATTGTGGGCAATCTATTCAGGCGGTTATTTTCTTGTTCGATTATTTATTAATTTACTTGTTTGGGTTAATTTACTTTACTTGTTTTTTTTATTTTCATATTTTAGTCCTTATTCAGTTCAGTTTTTGATGTGTTATTAAGGCAGTTAAAAATTTGGGGGTGGAGATTTGTTACATTATTAAAACTGTTTATTCGTCCAATGTTTAATTGATTCCCTTAATCTATTTTGGCGGGGGACGTTATATTGCATATCCGCCTCTGTAGCCTATGAAGAACCCCCAGGCAAACAGAAGGGCCTCCAGACCATATATGGCAGCAATACCCAATGCAAATGCGAATTGTTGATTTGTAAATCTGGAGGATCGATTCCGGGGAGAAATAGTACCTGGCGCGGCACAGGGAGCCAACATTCCTTGCGGTGGACGAAGCAATTGACTCAATGTATTTGCTCCATCTCAGGTCAGCACTCAACGTGAGACCGAGCAGCCGCGGGGAGTTGCTCTCGAGAATTTGAGCTTCAGACATTCTAATGGACGGCAGGGAAGGATCTCTGTGGTGTTTCACCGCCCACAATTACATACCCTCAGCAAGAATGCTGGGGTGACTTTGTTACCAATAAGTCGCGCAGCAGTCCAACCAAGAACATAGAGCCCGCTTAAAAATTCCAACCCATAAAGAAATATTTTCTAGATGCCACAACAAACCGAGCAGGATGAAGCTGTGGCATGAGAATCCCCAGACGCTTCTACAGGTTAACAATAATTGGAAATATTTGAAATTTATTTGATAGCAAATGATGAGATTTTAAAATTTATTAAGGCCCTTCATATGATCGGAGGACATGTACATTTTCATGATAATATAAACGAGTACACGGAAAAGCTTTATAGTAAAGTAAATAATCTAATAAAAGGGAAGGAAGAATACCAACTAAAAAAAAGTTACATTAAAGGAAATCAGTATTGGAAGAAAAATATGATGAAGACAAAAATTATATGTGGAGATTTAAAAAAAATAATTTTGAATCTGCAATCCACGTTTTGCAGTAATTTATTTTTGAAGAATAATCTTGGCATGAAAACTTAGCAAAAATTGACGTGCCTTCAGCATTAATTATAAGACGTCATTTTCAGAATCATTTCGTGAATACTAAAGAGATATATCCTGTCACGGATTACGCCGAAGGCTTCGACACTATAATTATTATAACATGTCAGCACATCCCAAGACAGAAAATATAAATACATACATACATGCATGCATGCATATATATATATATATATATATATATATATATATATATATATATATATATATATATATATATATATATGGGGCATCTCTGTGTGTGCGGGTGTGAATATATGTACGCGTAATTATGATTGTGGGGGGCTTCCATTATTCCGTAGACAAAATTAAATATTCTGCTCGTAGTTAGAGGTCAACAAACAATAATGCCACTCTCCCAGTATCTTTGTCTGTCTGTCTCTCTCTCTCTCTCTCTCAGTATATATATATATATATATATATATATATATATATATATATATATATATATATTGCCATGTTTGGTATATCTCTCCGTGTATTAGAAGTTGCGGCACAGTTTTCCACGTTATGTTTAGCAATCGGGTTTTAAACGCAATGCCCTTATGTTCAGCAGTTCTCGATTTATCCTTATCTATCACATTTGCATACGATACTATATATATATATATATATATATATATATATACATATATATATATATATATATATATATAATTTATGAAAAACTATGTAATCCGTATGGATAAACCTAAGGAAGATAACATCCAGAAAGCTCAATGTAAATCCAGTGCAAATAATTTAAATAAAAACAAACCACATTAACGTTCCATGTAATAAATCATTTCACCACATCCCTTTTAAAAGAACTGCGGGTCATCAGACTTTAATTCCAATACATAAAGTAAAGTACAGTATATTTATCTATGACCACAGAAACAAATTAAAGTACAGTATATTTATATATGACCACAGAAACACGGTAACTTGCATACATTCAATATATACATTCATTGAATGTATGCAAGTTAGCATGTTTCTGTGGCCATATATAAACTTTATATACGTTACACGTGAATATTGTAAAAAAATGAATAAATTGATATTTGGAGAAATATAGATATTTTTAATCTATTTGGTCAACACATTCAGACATTGACTATTTATTTCATTATTCGTTATGAAACGACTTTATAATCTGAAAAGTACCACGCATACTACTCAGTGTTGTCCATAAATAATCTAAACTTTTTCATCTAAATTTATCATAAATTTTAATTTGGATATATTATTTCAAGATATTGCAAGTCTGCTATGAATCAATTTTTGGCAAGGTTTTTCTCTGTAGGGGAGGATCCGATGATGTACCTCAATGATGAAAGCGTTGTTAAAAAAATATACTAGATCACGTATCAAATTTTATTTACATTATGATGTTTTTTTCATTTAATTTTTAAAAGTATCTCCCTGTTTATATATATATATATATATATATATATATATATATATATATATATATATATATATATGTGTGTGTGTGTGTGTGTGTGTGTGTGTGTGTATGTATATATATATATATATATATATATATATATATATATATATATATATATATATATATATATGTGTGTGTGTGTGTGTGTATCTGTGTGTGTGATTAGAAATAAGAATAAACAGCTCACAAAAGACATTGCTTAAGAATGTACACATGAAAAAAAATGTTTGCTCCATGCCATAATAAATGACAGTTCTTTAATAAAATTTCTTTGGTCGGTATTGTATACCGCTATGTTATTTGAAGCAATCAACTCGTCTAGTGTTGTCATATTGTTCGCCATAAGATTGTGCACTTATTTCGTAGCGAAAAAAACTAATTCTAGTGCTTTTTTTCCGGCTATTTTGATCTGGACCGGATAGGTTACCCTCACCCTGGTGAGTATTGTTGGCTTTTCGAGACTACTTTAAGGATATGTTTACCATGAAGCCAAACCAAAGCCCTGCTCGGTTCTGTTGTATGTTGACATCAGTGAATAATCTCAGCTCAGTTTTTCTCTTGGCCAGTGGCCGCTAATCGTTTTGGTTGAGCAACGAGTAAACTCCAACACAGAGAATTTTAACATAATATTTTTTTATTAATGTCAACATATACTAACTATATCGTGGGGACCATACCTCCTCACTGGGTAGCCGTTTCAGTCATGAAAGAGCACACGTCTATATTACTTGATGCTTAAGACTCGACACCCTGAAAAAATCCTTTGTCTAGCTACTATTCCCACGCTAGCTGAGCTAATCAAAATCGTCTCTTCATATTATGACGTGCATCTGACTCGTAAGTCAACCTCAGTAAGTCGGAGTAGAGATGCATTCCTCTAAAAACTAATAGTCTGCTAAACTAATATTTAATGGTTCAGTGATTATTTGGCAACTTCCCCCACCTCGAGGTTACTGAAGTGGATGGGTGCGAGCGTCCCATCACAGCGTGACAGCTGGAAACGATGAAACAGTTTAAACCGAGACAAATCTCCGGGATTAGATGGTCTTAATTAAAAACAGTACTTGAGGCAGTCGCCAGTTTTTGTCCTCTCGTCGCCATTGATTCATAACTACTGGTTGAAACCAAGACCCTATCCCTCAACGCTTCATCAGAGGTGAGAACAGCTGCTTCCCAAAAACAAGAATGGTGCATATTGGATATGTAAGTGTCGGCCTAAACACAGAGTTGAATATTTTAGCATTTTGGGTCGTACATTTGCACATGTTACTGACTTCTGTATGCTTTTACGGGTGCACTAGCTGAAGTTAATAGAGTAAAATCGAAGACTTTATATTGTCTCGCTCCATTCGTCAATGTTGCCCACTTTCGTCTTTGCTGTACGTTCTTGGGTTGGAGCCTTTCTTTCGCAAGTTAAAGACGGATCCGGTCCTGTGCGGAATTTCCCCACCTGGTGCTACCAACTCGGTCAGGTAATCCGCCTAAGTTGACGACGTTTCGATTCTTGCGCCGAGCTGAGCCAAGATTGACGAAAAGAAATCAGAGGGTACGATACGGGTTAAGATTAAACGCTATAGATCTGTTGACTTGCTGTTGCGTGCGTGGAAGAGAGTTTCTCTTCCCGTTCCTTTACTCGGGATGAACAGACCAGTCAAGATTCTCGGCGTCTAGTTCGGTCCGGATCTCTTGTTGAAAATGAATTCGTCGTAGGTGCGGGAGAAGGCCGAGCCTGATGTTCGCCCGTGGTCACGGATGAATCTTACCTTAAAGGGGCGGACGAAATTATGTTCCTCTCACATCTACAGGACTGTCCTCTATTGACTCTCCGTACATCTACTTCCGTGTAACATACTGAGGACATTAGTAAGAGACTTGTTCACCTTTTTGTGGGAGGCAAGTCTCCCAAGTTATGTCAGGAGTTATGCCACCTCTACTCGTCTGACTGTGGCAAGTGTGGAGATTCGTCGAAATGCGTTTCAACATTTTTTCCTAAACCGTATGTGTTCGTAAATTGCATTAGAATGGCGAATTCTAGAATGAAGACGTCCGTAAGAACTTTCTATCGCTGAGAAGAGGGCACTCGTCCGAGGAGCAGGCCCGTCTGGAATATCGAATTGTTTTCAAGTTTGACTTGCGGGCGACGGATGATCTCTCCGATATCCAGGCATTGCTCCGTAAACATGAGATAATGTCTTACTGGACATGTGCTAGTTAGTGGGGTTGTTCGGGATGATCTGAGAGGCGAGCTCGGCCTGACGAAGGAGGAGGCTCGCTCTATATGGCCTCGGGTGCCCGGGTTAAAATGCCTCACCAATGGTTAAGCATCACTCACCTTGCTGATGATTCGACGATCCCTCTGCGCCAGCAAGAGACTTCGGCGGAATTGGAAAATCCCCAAACTGCGTTCGCTGTGGTGAGTGTGGCAGACCCTCAATCATGCCCTCTTCAATTTAAGGATCATAGCCCAAATGTGGAAGCTTTTTGAGGTCCCATGCTCCAGAGAATGTTCTTTGTTCTCGAGTCATGTTCCATTTGTAATACTTTCATACCCCTGTTAACTTGGGCTTAACACTCTGTAGTCTTTTGCTTACTAGGCGTTATGCGAGATGTGAATTGGACGACGCGACAGAAGAAATCCAATGGGGACGAGTTTTACTTCTTCCCAAATAATCTTATTTTTTAGGCATCGGCTTGAAGCCAAGATTAGGACGAAAATCTATTATACCTCGTCGAAAGGTCGGTGAGTCATGAGCGTCTGTGTCGAATAAAACTTGCTGAATTGGAGTGAAATTTTGATGCCGACTAGACATTTAAGGATATTGAAAATTCTGGTTTGAATATTGGCAATTCTACCCAAAATAAGTTTGTTTTGATGTTTTTTTTTTCTTCAGCGTTGACCTAGCTAGGGGATGTATATTTATTGACAATACATTTCCATTATTTGCCCCTCTTTATTTAGTTTAATTTCTTCTGCCCTCCCCGGTCAGAGATGACTGTTTTCTGGTAGATACGGGACTCATTTTGGTTTTCAATTGTGTTTTCCGTTTTGTTTGTTGTGTATGGATGGGTCCGCGTTAAGGTTAAATTTTAAAAATGGAGATGGAGTCACTGAGCTATTATGGTGGATGTAGTAAGTATGGTACGGTCGAATGTGTTGTTTGGTGCAAGGATAATTGTATAGTATGTTTGGAACAGTGACTGTGGCTTCCAAAGATTAAGTTTAGGAGAGATGAATACCAGCCCTCTCCATCCCTATTTTCGGATGGCTCACATTTTAATATATAAATATTTCGACCGCTTGATGATTTTGTGAAAACGTATGAAATTGCTAGTCGTGGTCTGTCACGGCGAAATTGAAATTTGATTATATATATATATATATTATTTTAGCATATTACATTTAAAAACATGCAAAAACAAAACGCTACATAAAAGCAATCAAGTTTCGATGTGTAATAACTCATCTCATCAGTCGTTAGCAAATAACTAGACAAGTTGTCATTTTATTTAGAATTAAGAAATCCTCTCATTTCACGGAAAGGGAAATAAAAGAAGACGTGTAAGTGTAAGGAATAAAGGTGCAATATATACCATCTTTAAACGAAAAAAGGAATAAACAGAAAACAGAAACAGCGTAAGAAAGAAAAGAGACGAGATGTCTACAGGGTTTGTTCTGTTTTTACTCTGATCAACCAATTGCAATGACCTACTCTAAGTTCACTTTTAATTGAATGATACGGACTTCAAAATTGGACTCTCTTCGTTCGCATTTTACACAGACACAGACACACAGACACACACACACATACATATATATATATATATATATATATATATATATATATATATATATATATATATATATATATATATATTGGGTTGGTGCAAAAATAATGAAGTAATAATGTCGTTTTTGACGTTAAAAATAAGTCAACAAAACGACATTATTACGTCATTATTTTTGCACCGAACGAATATATATATATATATATATATATATATATATATATATATATATATATATATATATAAAGAAATATAGTCTTAAGGTGTGCTATATTTATGGAATAAAGTGCTCAATATCAGAGATAGAGCGTGTGTAAATATGAAAGTGAACTTAGAAGTCAACACTTAGAGGCCTCTAAGTGTTGACTTCTATGTTCACTTTCATATTCATATTTATATATATTTATATATATATATATATATATATATATATATATATATATATATATATATATATATATATATACTGACTTGGAATTAAAATTTATTTTTAAGGCGATTAGGACTTACTTACAAACAGTGTGTAAAAATAATTAATTCACCTCTACACAATGAACCATCACAAATTAAATACTGCAATAGATTCGACCCTATTAATTAGAGAGGTGCAAACTACGATGTGTTGTAATGAATAGCGGGTTCGTCGCGCTAAACAATTTTGACTGAATAGTGAGTTCGATTCTCGCATGGTGCTCCATACTTTTTGGCTAGCACCACATCTAAGCTACGATTAGCACATCACTATATTAATTGTAGTGTTGATGCATATATGAATGAAATGAAATCCCCAGGAAAACCGCACAAGATACAAGCATGCATATAATACCATATATTTTTTTAATTCCCAGTCACTGGAGGTTGTAGACGATCATGACTCATGTCATATATCTGTCCCTTAATATCTGTGATTTACCATCTATTATTAGTAAATGTAGTGAAGTGATTTCTCGTTGCTATCCAGGTTTACAAATCAAGTCTATCCTGCTATTTAACCTATAGCAGATGCATGATTTTTTTCCAATGCGAATATGAAGGCAACGACTTGGACCGGGATTTGAACATTGCTCGCCAAACATGTTCTGTGTCACTGCGAGAAGTAGCATAGCGCAAACGAAATTAGTTTGTTTTGAAGAAAAAGAATAAAAATCTTGTTCAAATATTGTTATGAAAATATATACTGCGTCCAAATTATTATCGAGATAACTTTTTATCTAATATTTCAAAAACCCTCAAATCAATTCACACAAAATTTTCACACAATGTAGGCAACTCGGCGCAATCAATGAAATTTTTGTACTGATCTACGCAATGTAAACAAACTGGCGCCATATTTGTAATCAGCACGGTAATTTGAGCGTGCCAAATTATTAGAAAAGTTAAAGAATTTAGTGAAAAGACGGGCCATAAAAGCAGTTTGAGTGACGCTGAAAAGAAAACAATAAAAAAAAAACCAAAAAAAAACCTCAGGACTCTGAAAGGTAAATCTACCCTATAAATTTCGAAAATAATAGGGAGGTGTCATGAAACAGTGAAAAAGTTCACCGCCGACCATACACAAGTACGCAAAAGGGCATATAAAGGCAAGCCGAGGGTTATTTCACGTCGTCTCATGTCACGACTTAAACGAGAGGCCACGAAAAATCCTGGACTTACCAGTCAAGAGCTTTTCAGTCACATTGGGGATCCTACTGTGTCTAAAAGTACTCGGTGTCGGTATCTGAGGTAAATATCAACAGCAGTCAAACCTGTATCGAAGACTTCGTTGACGAGAAATCACATTCAAAATCGATTGAAATGGACCGAGGACAATATGAAGATGGACCTCACTAAAGTTTTGTTCACAGACAAAACTCGAGCAACACTTGATGGGCCAGATAGATGGTGCAAAGGCTGGGTAATCAACGTACAGAATCGCCATCAGCGTTTGAGACGCCAACAAGGCGGTGGAGGCATAATGATCTGGGGTGGTATTATTGGAAAAATATTAGTGGTCCCATAGAGAGTACCAGATGGTGACAAAATGACTGCTGATGCATACATAGCATTTATGAAGGAGCATCTTGAACAGTGGATGAAAAGGTAAAGAATTGCCTTCAGAAGGGCAATTGTTTTTATGCAAGATAATGCTCCATCATATGCTGCTCACAAGGCTACTGAATATTTGAAACAGTTAGGCTTCGATGGATATCGAAAAATGAAGTGGCCAGCAAATTCTCTGGATTTGAACCCAATCGAAAACCTTTGGAGCATCATGAAGCGAAGACTGTACGCCAACGGATGACAATTCAGGAGCAACGCTGAGTCGTGGGAAGCAATTCTTGACATATCTCGTGGCATTACAGCAGATGACATCCTACAATTAACAAATTCTATGGATCGTCAACTTCTTCAAGTAATTCCAAAACAAGGAAAGCACATTCCCTATTAATTTGTTTAAAACTGTGCCTTTGTTTGTATCTGTTATTATTTGTTTGATTATCTTATCTATTAGCTTCGTTTGATCATAAACATCCACCTGCAACATTAATAAACGTTTCGTTTGCTCAATTCTGGGAATTTTACTAAACATTTCTAATAATTTGGCACGGTCAAATCACCGAACTGATAACAAATATGGCGCCAGTTTCTTTACATGGCGCAGAACAGTACGAACATTTCCGGGATTGCGCAGGATAGTCTTGCCAACATTGTGTGAACATTTTGTGTGAATTGATTGGACGGTTTTTGAAATATAAAAAAATAATAATTTGGCACGGATACTTCGAGGTTGACAGTACGAAGTTCAGAATTGACACTAGATTCCGTGAACACGATTTTAAAGCAGAGTGTCTGGGCAGGTCTTTCATCATAAATGATTATCTGAGATCTTGTTAAATATACGGGCTTTGGAATTAACTATTTCTTTGTAAATTTTATTCCACTTCATCTCTGTTTTTAGTGTCTCCTAATCATACACATTTGTTATTTTCTTTATCAAATGATATCACTTATAGTGTGAAATTTTCGTTACTGTTTATCTATCTCACACACACACTTATATAAATTACGTAATTCGTTACTTCAAAAATTATTTAATATAACAGTTTATTCTTGCTTTTTGTGAGATGTTTTCATATAAACTTAACAATGATTCCTTGCTTACGTCACAAATGTTTAACAAAAATAACAGCGAAAATTATATCTGAAAAATAAATCGAAATATAAAAAGAACATATATTTTATACGTGTGATATTTCTTTTAGGGCGATGGATTCTGAATTTGTATGTCGATTTTTGACGCCTTGAAAGCTGTCACTAACAGCGACCAAATATATATGGAGAAAAAATGAATTAAATATTGATCGCGTTATTTTTACACAGATGTATCAAAAATGAATAAACCACAGTATTTTAAAATTAGATTAATAATTCTATAAAAAAAATAAAGAAAAGCGTCCACAAATGAAAAAAAAAAGACAATAAAACACAGTTTAATGAATCAGAGTATTTATCAGATTTGCATGTTCGGGAGTCGTCAAGTCATGTTACGTAACCTGTAAACTATTAGAAAGCTAGGGTCTACCAGATTAGATGAATCCATATCAGAAGTCGTGTGAAGAGAAAAGCTCTGTCCAGGGTATTTTTAATTTCAGTGTATTTCCTTCTTCGAGAATTATCCTCTGTTTGGTTGTTGTACATGTTCAAAAGATGACTTAAAAAAGGATATAATCGGGATATTCTTTTCACAATGCAGTTAAATTCACTAATTTTTTTATTATTTTCATATCCAAGATAAACGTCACACACATGTTGGTATTTACATATGCAAGAGTACTTTCGACATTAGCACAATGTCATCATCAGGCTGTTGTTTTTTCTAAGATGAAAATTGTTAATAATAATTAGATGATAAGATAACTAGAAAGTTTTGAAGCTATCTATATTAAAAATTTGAAACCTACCCTTAATAACATTAATTGCGACTACTGCACGAGTGTTTTAAAATGTTCGGGCCATGTTATCCTTAACATCCTTCTGTAGAACAACATATTGTTGCTTCGAGTCTACTTTTAATATTTGAGGATATTGTCCAGCCTTCGATGCCATACAGGAAGACAGATATCAATTAACTCTTCAGTAAAATTTTCTTTGTTTTCAAATAAATTTTTCTGTCTCTTAATACACTTTTTATCTTTTTGAATTTGTCGTTGTCCATCCCAATACTTTTTCAGATCTCAGTGCCGCACTTTCCATCCTCTGTTAAAATACTTCCAAGGTATTTAAGTTTCTGTTTCTGCTTCATTTTCGCATCCCGGAGCTGTAATTTGTATTATGGGCTCATCTTTTTGCGGATGAGCTTGCATTCTGTCTTCTTGTAGCTTAGGTTTCATCCCTTCTTCTGTTCGTTCCCCTTCGCTATTATCAGTAGGTGTTTTTGTAGTTTCCTTACCGTGTCTTCTGTCGTCACTATTTCATCTGTATACTTTATATTGTTAACATTGTGGTCACCAATGAAAAATCCTCGTAGGATTTCTAGTTCTCTCACAATTGCCTGCTTGTATAGGCAGAATAACACCGGTGAAAAGACATACCTTTGTCTTACATTCCGTTCTATTTTTGTGTATCTGCTGAAAATTTTTTAGGCCCTCTGCAGACGTATTGTGGCCAGTGGAGATTTTGGATTTTTCTAATGTATTTCCTGAATATTTCATGGTTACTGAGAAGCTCTAACATTTATTTGTGACGTACTTTGTCGATTCCATTGCATAGTCTATAAAACTTCAATATACGTCCTTCTGTATTTGTATTGCTCTTTCTGATGAAATTCTGATCGTAAATATCGCTTTCCTTGTTCCGGTGTCTTCGACGAGGTGCTCTTGTATTATGGCTGGCCTGATTCTGCTGTGACACTATTTAGCGGTCGCGTGAAAATTAAAAGCGAGAAATAATTAAGGCGAGAAGAAGCTGAATTAATTAAGGCGATAAGAAGCTGAATTAATTAAGGCGATAAGAAGCTGAATTAATTAAGGCGATAAGAAGCTATCACGAAAAGACATACTGTGCGATGTTATTTTTTTTTAACAAAGAAAAGTGGTAAAGATTTTATTTCCATTTGCAAAGAAAAAGATCTGTCGAATTAATTTATGCTACGAGGCGGCGAATAAAAGATAGCCATCTGCCCATGGCAAAAATGAAAATTTCACATTGGTCAAGTGGCCTACAAAACAGAATTCTGGAAGATAATTGTAATCAGGTCACGTACTGAACGAGAATGGGATCAGTTTGGACCACACCCAAGAGAGAGAGGGAAAAAATAAACCATTAACTATGTTTCGGAGATTTCATTGGATACAGAGTGCGAAGGCGTCCAGATAACCACCCATTTGACGCTGGCGAAAATCTCGTTGATGAAGTCCAGGTGACATTTGGTTAAGATAGAGATTAAGGACCACACTACGAGTCGTAGTGGTCTGGTGTCGGGAAGGGGGAAAAAAAAGGAGTATATTTTTTTCCTTTGAGCGAAATTTTTAAACTGAGGCCAGTCTAGCCACATCCACGCTGCTGGGCGTTCATTGGCTGAATGGTGGCGTGAGCGGTAGGCGAAGGTAAACTATGAGAAAGGAGGGGAGGCCTGTTGACGCCTCTGAGGGGATTGGTGTGAGATACCACTATGAGAAAGAAGGGAAACTTGTTGACACCCTCTGAGGGGATTGGTGTGATATACCAATATGAGAAAGGTGGAATTTTGGAGGACGAATCCCTTAAGAACCCCACTGAAGCAGAAAGTAATGGACTTCCAAAAATGGAAAGTAATAGATTTTCCTGTTCGAAAACAAAGAAAATACTTATTGTGGATTTAGAATTATCGAGGAACTCAAACCTCGACAAGCCCACACCTGATTTTGGTCGGCGTCCATATAAACAGAGTCGCAGTTAATGAGTTAGTTGCAGTTGGAGTTGGAAAGAGAGACACAGAGTTGAGCTGTGAGCTCTAAGACTAGCCTCGCAGGAAACTGACTAAAGATACACGCATCCCCGACTTCGACTTCTAACCAAGAGCAATTTATTTTTGAAGAAAGACTTAGACTCATACCACCAAAACAAGTTTTACGAATATCGCCTGCAGACACCAAAAACCAGTTATCGAAAAACAACCTAATATATTAAGACTCGCCTAACAAACACAAAGTGTCACGAATCCATAGAAGCAGGTTGAGAGAAAGACGTAGTCCTGTATTCAGCAACCAGATATAAAAATATTTGTTATTCTTTTTTAACATATTTGAACTTTTCGAGTTGTTACTTTATTTTCTTTTACATATACTTGTGTGGTGTTACCTTTGCTCGGACTTGGCTTGCATTGCGGCCCGACAACTGATTGATTTCGTCTACCTAAGATCAAATCACAACGTGGGTAAGTTAGACTAGGAGTCAAAGCAGTTACTTCGGTAATCTGACGTTGGAGGCGAGCTGGGAACGACAAATCTGATACCGAATCTAACCATATTCCCATCCGAATCAGCCAAGGGTTAGAACGTCACATTTGGTGCCGTGACAGCAGGATCACGTCATATTTGGTGCTGCGACCAATACCAAGTCGCATTGGTCGTCTCAGGATAGCACGTGGGCACAGAGAGGCCGGGGGTGACGTAACATTTGGTGTCGTGACCAGGATCACGTCACATTTCGTGCTGCGGCCAATACCAAGTCACATTGGTCGTCACAGGATAGCACGGACGGGCGCGAGACAGCCCGGGGTGACGTCACACTGCTGCGCGCTCTATTAATCAGAAATGGAATTAAGAGTTTTATGTTGCTCATTTGGCTGAGTGTTCAGTGACGTTCACGATCGTTTGCGCTTGCTTTCTTTCTGCATGTGAAGACAATCTCTACAAATATTGGCTTGCTGCTGTCTTTGCTTCGAATGTACTATTCTTCGATGGCAATCATAATTTTATCTTCTCTCCCCATCAAAAATGTTAAATGCATACACACATATAAAAAAGAAACAAACGTCCGCACACAAGCATATACATACACACACACGCACGCACATACACACACACATACACACACACACACACACACACATATATATATATATATATATATATATATATATATATATCAGTAAAAGAAAAATAGGAAAACTGTATTACTAGCCGAAGAGTTTCGTTCAGTGTGGACTTTTGCAATGCTAAAACGAAAGGAATTTATTAAAAACAAATTACCTATCAACAACAAGCAAAATATCCTTAGGTAATAGAAGAATTTAGAAAACGTTATTGTATTCATATTGTCGACTGAATATTACGTCAAGTCCTATCACGTGTGGAAGTACATTTTTTTTATTGTTGTGTTGACGGATTCAACTATTTTCTTTTGATTTCTTGATACAGTTGTGTAAATTAGCTTGGGAGAGTAGTAATTCTGTTAGCAAAGTTGATATTGGGAAACAGTCTGCGCTTAGATTAATACTTGGATAATATTCAATGGCGGCACTCTCGAGGATTTTCCTTCTGAGTGAGTTATATTCTTTTTTATGAGAGTAGCATGCAGCATTTTTAAAATCAAAATTGCGTTTTTTTTTTTTAATTTTCTGTTTGTTTCTCCCGTATATGCGAGGATCATTTTTGGCGATTTACTTTATAAATGTCTGCTTCAAAATATTAGTCCTACTGTTTGAGGATATGAGTATATCTGTAATGTTTGTGAAAGTGTTTGTGATTATCTTAAGAATATTTAGATCGGATAGATTGCTCTGGATAATGGAGGTGACGGAGTTAGTCGGTAGTAATATGCATCTGTTTTCATATAATTTATTATTACTGATTATGTATTATTTTTGTTCCGGTTGTATATTTTGTATTCTTTTCTTCTTGCGTTGTGGATGAATTGATATAGGTATTGTAGGATTTAAGAATGTTCAGCTTCCAATATTTACTTAAAGAAGGAATATACATAGAAAACACATTCAACACATACTTTTACCTTCATACATATTATATTTTTCTACAAGTTATCTGAGAAATGTTTCATATAGATAAGACATTAGTGTATATAGTATTTTCTTATAGGTAATATCTTATATAATTATCGCGCAGACATATGAATGAGATATTTCTTTCGCACTCTACACACACCCACACACATGTATATATATATATGAAATATTTATTCTCCCGTCATGATCGTCAGCATTTTCTCTGTAATACGAATTATGAACTTCATGGAAGTTCGAACATCTTTTCGGAAATATATTAAATGTATTTTTTCTAAAATATATTAAATGAAGTTTTTATTTTACAATATATATATATATATATATATATATATATATATATATATATATATATATATATAATCTGTAAAGACAATATAATTTAGATAACTGAAAAATCTTTATTTACCAACACGTTTAATCCCTTGATCATCTTTATCAACGTAGATTCCCCTTGATAAATTTCTCACGCAACGTAAGGGATGGTAAAGTGTGTTAGGGTGTGTGTGTTTGTGCGAATGTTTGCGTGGGTGAATGTGTATAATATTTATTAATAATATTAATTTATTAATGGTGATATAGTGTTCAAACAAATAAAACAAATCTTCTGCATCTATATTCTCTAGACTATAGCAAACATCCCTTTAAATATTAAATTTTTTTGAACTGAAAACAATCGGTTTTGAACAGAAAATTTTAGCTACAAACATAAAATTATATTTACCTTATTATTTAGGCTTAAATATATATATCATAGCATTGTTAGAATTAGTAGGCCTGCTTTTTCTTCGTGGCATTGGTGCTCATATCCATACCAATCTCCTCTCCTTCGTGGCTCTCAGTAAATTGAACTCTTTCATCTTGCTTTCTATTTCATGTCTACCATCCAATTTCAAATCTAGTTAATTTACTCACTTTTTCTTTCTTTTTATAATAAGCTTCTCTCTGTACAATGCCCGAGGCCACTGACAATAGGGGGTTTAGTCAAGGTGTAGTTTAAATGGACAAAAGGTGAAATTTACTGCTGACTCAAGACTTAAGATTGTAGTGATCGGGAAAAATCCTCTTAAATGTCCGCTTGATCGGGCAGTGGTTCGCGGAAAAAAAATGTTTTATTGGAACTTACTTCTCACCGATGAAATACGGAAGGTATAGTTTGATACTATATAAGTGGCATGGCACGTAATAGCAGTGGAATAAGGAGATTCTGTTCGTCCGATCACTTTCCATGGTAGTAGCGTTAGAGCTGTGAGAGACTCGCCACCTCTCGCCTCAGAGAGAGAGGTTGGAGTGTGGAGAATAATTACTCTCCCGCAAGGACTCCGAGGCGATTTTGTACTCTATCAAGACTGGAAAGTGAGTTCCGGGCATCTCCTAGCCAAATATGTCAAGAGTGCTTCATTTTCTGCCTTATCTCGCACTTATAAAAATAGAGATCCTGTTGTCTCTCAAATTCAGTATTTGCTGTCTATGTAAAATTCTTAAAACTATTACTGTTCTCGATTTTTACACTTCCCTTTTCTAACTCTAATTTCATGTATGTTTTTGCTTCCATATTAATAAAATGTTGATCGTTGCCCATTGTTGATTTATCATTTGTAACCACATATATTGTCTTAAGTCTCCTTAACGTCTATGAGAAAATTTCCAAGCTTTCATATCATATAAAAGTTTTAGTGTAACTGAAAATAAATTATCCTGTCTCTTAATAATTCGTATAGGTTTTGAATGTTATCTTCCCATATGACACTGCTCCTTCCGATTTTTTTATCATAAAATCTTATCAAATTATTTCCCAGAGAGTCAAATCTCCACAAATTCTTTGCTCATGTCTTGGGCTGTTGCTCTATTTAGCAACTATATATTTTGTTTATTACAGTTTATGGTTAAACATTTATTGTCGCTTTCCTTTTATTATATTTTCTAAAATGTTGTCTTATGTTTGCTATCAACACGGTGTCATCTACGCAATTTATATTGCTAACATTCTGGTCACGTGTAAGAAATTCTGGTAGATATTATAATTCTGCCAAAACATACGATTATTGAAAAGAAAAAAAATATTTGCGAAGTAATAAGACTGTCAATTGTCTGTTTTTTTGTTTTGTTTTTTAGAAACTGAGGTATTTCTATTCCTTGATAAGAAATATAAAACATAGCAGAAAAACACGAGAAAATACCACGGTTTTCCTATGTATATTTTATGATGAAAATTATTTTTTAACTTAAGTTAATATCAAAGTTCAGGGAAAGTTCTCCTAAAATATAATATTTGTAAACATTCCTATAAATCATCGTTAAATATTCGTGCTTGAGACTTTTACAAATTATTGCAATTGGAACAATAAATATGAGAGTTTTTCGATATTTTAAGAAGTGGATAGAAAAGAAATGATATGAAGTTTTATAACTTTTTTCTATTGCACTGAAACAGGTCATAAACTCTTGTATCTTCTCTTCTTTATTTCTTTCGACTTCCTTCATTTTTTAACTGAAACCAGGTAAAGTATTTTCCCGACATTCCCTGCATTCAAAATGGAATAGTATACCATGTACGAACTATTAGCAGGTAATCTGAAACACTTTTATCTTCCCTTCTTTCTTTCTTACTTTCTTTCTTTCTTTTTTCTTTCTTTCTTTCTTACTTTCTTTTCTTTCTTTCTTTCTTCCTTTCTTTCTTCCCTACTTTCTTTTCTTTCTTTCTGTCTTTCTTCCTTTCTTTCTTTCTTTCTTTCTTTCTGTCTTTCTTCCTTTCTTTCTTTCTTTCTTTCTTTCTTTCTTTCTTTCTGTCTTTCTTCCTTTCTTTCTGTCTTTCTTTCTTTCTTTCTTTCTTTCTTTCTTTCTCACCACGTCCGAGTTTTACGAACATTTCTCTCAATAATAATTTGGATGTATTTCAGGAGACGATGTTATTTAATTCATGGTAATTATATTTTTGGCGATTGCTTTACTCGGTTTCCGTCGTTCGATATTGTGCGTCAGAGAAATGGTAATTTTATAGCGGCTGCCATTGCTTCCTGGGGTTGGGGAAGTTAAAAATTTTAAGCCCCAAAAGCCCAGGGCTCTTCCTCCCAGGCAGTGCCTCGCATTCGACAGGAGGCTGGGTTCAGTGCCCGATCGATGAGGCGTCACTAAAAAGGGAAATTGCCGATGGGTCTTCCGCAATTTTTCTGTAGTATTGCTGGTAAATCCATTTTAAACGTCGACCTTGTATCATTTCCGGTTCTGCGTATGCGCTCTGATAAATAAATCTCATCTCGACCTTTTGGCTGGCGTCATAATGTAATATGTGTTATTATCAGCTTAATCGTATTCTCTCTATATCCCTCTCCACTTCTATAGTCCCTTCTATCTTTCTGCTTCTTACATTTTCTCACTGAAACAAAGTAATATATTTCACCCACTCTTTTTCCACGCGATCAGAAATCGGAACAAAACATTATTTATGAGGTATTGACAGGACGGAACAGGAAGGGAGAGATCGGCCCAATTAAAATAGGATGTTACCGATTTAATAATAATAATAACGTCTTTGGTAAATATTTGTGATTTGTTACATTTTTCATTAGCAAGAATGTTGTAAAATTACAACAGGGAAATATAGTATCATATGATTTAAAAGGAGATCTACTGGAAGCAATTTTCATGAACACAATTGGGAAGACTTTTACATGCATCTTCGAGAGTTAGGTCTAAAATATTAAAAGTTACCAAGATTCGGCTACCATATTGCAGAAACTTATAGTGTATCAATGAAAAAAAAAGGGATATATAAATTACGAAAAAGAAAAAGAAAATGTATCCACTATCCGATTTATTGGTATGTACCTTCCAGACTTAAGCGCTGATGTCTCACTACGAATTCCTATCATTTATATTACTAAGTCTCTTAGACTTTGTTTTGCCATGCATTTATACATAACGATTACGGACGTTGTTTGATATTTCTCCTTGACTTTCGTACGTTGAAAATATGTGTTAAATTCTTCATAATATATATATATATATATATATATATATATATATATATATATATATATATATATATATATATATATATATATATAAATTTAATTTAAGGAAAAACAGACCACTTTAAGGAACATTTGTAATAATTTATTTCAGCAGAGAATTTAATTTTTCTCTGGATCTTCAGACTTCACTTTCAAAAGCTGAAACAAAAAATTAATTTAAAATTTACACTTTTGACGGCCTGTATTAAGATTATATAATTTGACATAAAAGGTGGTGAAGAGTGGTGTGAGGGCCATGGTCGAGTTTCGAGAGGGAAGGGAGAGTTTTAAAATTTATTTTTATATTTCTTTTTATTATAATACTTAATATTGAGGAAGAATAGGGTAAGGATCAGACGTTGACCTATTTAATCGATCAACTCAACGAAAATTATATATATATATATATATATATATATATATATATATATATATATATATATATATATATATATATATATATATATTGATGCACGTTTAATTGAATAATATAGACAAGTTTTGTCTATTTTCTTTTGTTTATTTATTTTTATTCTTTTAATATTGTCTGATAAACTTAACATTATCATTGTAAGACGATAGGTAATCACCATATTGATATATGTTTAAATCCAATCCAAGCTTTCATCTTACATAAGCGATTATCGAAGGGGAGAATAACATTTCACTATATTAAACAATACACAGACGAAAAAATAATGATTGTTTGTTTTTGTGGCATTGAAAATTTAAAAGCTACGACGAACTTGTGTATACGAGACGAGGAAGCGAAATAGTGTCGCAGCTCGTGTCGTCATGCATGACCACGCGAGAGTGAAAACGAGAAGTATTAAGTATGGGATGCCGTTGGTATAAACTCATAGGCATTTAAGAATATTCGTGGAGATTTCGTAGTTTATTTTGTCCAGATTAGGTTTCAACTGTTTTATGTACATAGCTTCAAAAGTCTTTAGTTTTTGTTTATTGTTTTCATATATAAGTATACTTGTGTTTTCAACAAGGATTTCTGGAATTGTGCACGATGTCAGGCATGTTGTTTTATATGCCTAAAAAATTAGGGTTATCATTCAAATGTAGAATCAATCGTCGTGAAAACGAGTTTGTAGTGTGAACAACATAAATATTATTTAATCCATTATATATAATTATTTACTTAAAATATGATTCCTTCGCTACATAAGAGTTCTCATGGTTCAAAACAACAGCCGAAGTTTCTCTTGTCTTGAAACATGAGAACTCTTATGTAGTGAAGGAATCATATTTTAAATAAATAATTATATTTAGGATCTACATTTATATCGCGCACTGTTTTTTTTTAAATAATGAAAAAATACTAAAGAACTTTGGATTATTTACCTAACGAGTTATTTCCTATCTTCTATATATTTTCCCTCTCACACACAGATATATATATATATATATATATATATATATATATATATATATATATATATGAATATTTTAACGAAATAATAAAATGAAATAAATTATAAAATAATTCCAGTTTTATACTTTTACCTCTAACTAATATTTTGTTTTCTTTTATCTAGCTATGTTGACTGCAATATAAATCATATCACCTAAATCCATTTAAACCAAGCTCAGTGCATTCGATGCAATTTGGTATATTTGATAGTACACAATATCAAATAAAGATCCACCAAACGTCCGATTTTGACGTATTATATCACACCCGCTTTTAAACCATATAAAATCCCGGTCTCGTCACACTTTCATTAAGTATGTTGATCGTCTGTATGTGCCCAGATCCGTAGGAGGCAGAGGATTATTTCAACTAGAACTGTTTTAAAATACTACAAAAATTTACCCTACAAAGATTCGTGGAAACTACAGATGCCTGGATAATAATCCCGTATCAAAGAGCATGAAAGCATTAAACAACTTTATTCAGTAATAATGGAAGCCAATATGTTGAAAATGTAGTTTTAAGTTGGTGAAGAAATAAGGTTAATACACCGACTGAACCTGAAAAATGCATAAAATATAATCAAACGCAAATGCAACCGACCAAATGCAGAAACAATGGTATGATACACCTCTTCATGGTCAATACTCTACCCGTATCAAACAAGCATTATTCTTTTCTCGAAGCAAAAAAGTATTATTTCACTGGAATAGAAGCGACGCAGAAGAGGATCATAAGGTTGCAAAGATCAACCACTGATAAACAAAATTATCCTTGAAAATTGCAGTAGACTATGTAGAAATCTTAGAGCAAAATGAATAGATTGCCGTAAAACCTTTTATAGTATACTACACACTTGGATCCATAAAATTTTTGAAATGTAAAAAAATGTAAAAAGTCTTCCCCGTGAGAGTAAAATTCCTTAAACACAGTATGGTAATATGGAAAACCCCATTGTATCTAAAGCACATCAGAAATACTGCCATATTCAACCGCCTGAACATCCGACGTGGTATCTTTCAAGGAAACTGCCTATCACCCCTTCAGATTTCCCTGGCCTTAATCTCCATTACGTGTGAAGTAAACTAAAATAGCTATAACTACAAACTAAACAAGTAAGTACTTAATCACGCACTCTACATGGATGATCTGAAGCTCTTTCCCAAAGACAACAATGAGTTGAAAGGTCTCCTCAATACTGCAAAATGTTTCAGTGATAAAATATATAAAGATTTTGGATTAGATAAATGTACAAAAGTAACATTAAAGAAAGAATGATTTTCAGAAAGACACTCACTAGATTTAGATTTTGTCCCCAAAATTAGGGAAGTTATACAAATAGAAACCTTTCGGTAGCTAGGAATTAGCGAAGGGGATGGAATATATCATATTCAAACGAAGGAAAAGTTGAGAAAGAAATACTAGACGCGTGTGCGTCTAGTACTCTTTAACTAGCTGAATTAAAAACAAAAACAAAAAAAACAAGATATCAGCCATAAACACATTAGTGGGCTAGCTGGCGCAATACAGTTTCAATATTCTTAACTGGAAAAAAGCTGACATTAATCAAAGGAACGCCAAAAGAAAAAGCTTCTCACCTGCCACCGCACGCATCATCCTAAAACTGATGATGATAGTTTTTATTTGACCAGATCTTAAGAAGGTAGAGGATTAGTTCTACTAGAATTGTATTACAAAACTATAACGATTGGACATGAAAGATACCTATTCAGTAATAAAAGAAGCCAACAGGTTCTAAATGGAATTTCAAATAGGTGCAGAAATACAAGTAAAGAATAAATGACCGCTTAAAATGCTTAAAAATAGAAGTAAAAGAAAACACCGTCCAGATATAGAAACAATGGCAAGATAAACCTCTTTATGGTCAATACTCTGCCTCTATCAAACAAGCTGATGTAAACAAACCCCGCACCCATCAGTGGCTACGTAGTGCAGGGTTAAATGCTGAGACCGAAGGTTTATTCTTGCTGCACAGGACCAATGCTTGCTAAATAAAATATATCAAGCACGCATACTAATAAATTCTGTTAGTTCAAAATAGAGATTTCATAATCAATGTCCAGAAAGAACTGATTAGCCTTCACCAGATTGCGCAGTATTGTCACCCACTGAATATAAAACCAGGCATGACCGAGTTGGCCTATATCTGCACAGGAAAATCTTCAACTTTTGCGGAAAGTAACTGCAATAAATTAGTATGAAGTCCACACAGAACCTGTTACAGTGATAGGACCTGTAACAATTTCACGGGACTTCACGATACACATACAGAACAATCAAAGCTAATCGCGCTGACATTGTGAAACCTTATTGACATGACACTCCCTGCAGACTGCAAAGTATCTTTGAAAATCTTCACATAATTATCAAGGTAGGGGGGGGGACCATGGAATCGAAATGCGTCGCATGAGGAGAGAAACAATTCCAGTTGTAGTTGGAGCCCTCTGATTGAATGGAAAAGAATTCAATAGACTCATTGAAGGAATCCATGGTAGCATATAACGTAAAGAAATACAAAATAGTGTACTAAAACCTACTGGCCCAACCTTACGAAGAGCTTTACCTATTTAAAATATGTGATTTTTCTTTTCAAAACTGCTCAGTGGAAAATGTCATGACAGTATTTGTGGTTTTAGGTGTCTCGTTGGGACCGGGAAAGAAATGATTATACATCAGGAACCAAAGAAAATAATAATAATAATAATAATAATAATAATAATAATAATAATAATAATAATAATAATAATAATAACAACAACAATAATAACTCGCAGTAGATCCCAGCGCGTTGCCCGGGGATGTAACAGTAAGAGATAGATCAAGTATCGACCATCATAAAGACTGAAAAATAAAATTGACAAAGATTATTCTTTAAGGTTGACGGACACGCATGTCTTAATTAGTGTTTTTTTTTTTTTTTTTTTTTTTTTTTTTTTTTTTTACGAATTGATCAAACCCAAACTCAAACAAAAACCTTGTTTTCAATCGTTGATGAGTCTACCGATTGAATAGAATTTATTATAAACAATTGTCTTGTAAATGGAATTTTTAAAGCATTCTGAATGTAAAAATAAAGAAAAAAGTGTGCAAGACAATAAGAAACACTACCTGCCAAAAAAAAGGTGAAGTTTTGTTGAAATCGGTTGAAAAATGTAGGAAATCCGATCCCATATATAAACGAACACACACACAAACACACGCACACACACACACACACACACACACACACACACACACACACACACACACACAAACAAACAACCTGGGTTTTATAAGTATAATCGATATGAGTTGCCCCCCTTTCATTCTCGTGATAACAATGCCTCTTTATCGTGTTTTCAAATTAATTTTGTGCAAAAACAATTGGGTTTTTCCAATTTTCGGTGCTGTAAGAACCACCGCAAGGTAATTTTACGTAGTCCAGTGAAGTTTTGTTGAAATCGGTTGAAAAATGTAGGAAATCCGATCCAATATATAAATGTACATATACACACAAACACAACCTGGGTTTTATAATAAGTATGATAACTCGAAGTGAGTTGTCCCCCTTTCATTAATGCATCTTAATCATGTTTTCAAATTGATTTTCTGCAAAAACAATTGTTTTTTTCCAAATTTTGGGCGCTGTTAGAACCACTGCAAGGTAATTATACGTAGTCCTGTGAAGTTTTGTTGAATTCGGTTGAAAATTGTAGGAAATCCGATCCAATATATAAACATACAGACACACACACAATCTGCGTTTTATAATAATTAAGATAATAATAATATTTTGAAACCATATACAGGTTCACAACATGATGACCTTGTCTGTAAAATAGAACATTCCTACATCTCCAGGCAAATACATACAAAGAAAACATATTCAGATAAAAAATAAAAATCATGCATGATAATGGCTAAAATGATAGGTGAAAGCGCTCAGATATTAAACACTTTTGAACAGTTTTTAAACATTTTTTGTCCAGAAAAGAAAACACTTATTTGAAAAAACAATTAAATTAAATGGAATGGGGTCCACTAATTTTTCATATAAGTGGACGCGACCAGTGTGTATTGGGCTGCTGCCGTTAAATACCCAGAGTCAGTCAGAGCAGTGATTGTAATTGAGTTGGAGGTAGAGTAATAGTGTGAGGTAACCGCTTGTAGAAGTCACACCTGCGAGCACGTAGACTCTAAGTAAGTTCTACTTCGAGACTGGATTTACCAGACTATATATATATATATATATATATATATATATATATATATATATATATATATATATATATATATATTATTGCTACTAACCGCGTTTCTGGATTTACTGACCGTATTACCAATTGTATTATTGTGTAAATACATTATTTTGTTATATTCCATTCCTGCGTCTGTCATTCATTGGAGGCCGGATTTCATCACGGAATCCACACCATTAAATTAAAATCTTAATCGCAGTACCTTTTAACCTTAATAGTCTTTAACGAAACTTTTACAAAATAGGGGTTACTATTAGACACACACTGTATATATCTATATCTATCTATCTATCTATCTATCTATCTATCTATCTATCTATCTCTATATATATTGATAAAACATGGTATAAATTACGCTATATTTATAGTGTTCATATGCTGAATATATGCTACAGAACGTGTTTAAATACAAGTGTGGGTGCCGATTTAAATTTAAAATGAGTTGCGACAGTTTGATTTTCTTTCATTAAGCATGAAACTCTTCAGTTTAATCATCAATATCCACACTCCTACACACATAAATAATCGCACACGTGAGTGTGTGTCTCAGAAGAAGCACTAAGCGGAAAGTGGGACACAGTAACTAGGTACAAATAAAGATGGCATTCCCCACTGGGTAATGTCTTCAGATGTTTTAGTAAATATCTCTTAATTCCACACATTCATTTGCTTTAAAACGACGAAGAAAAAAAGACGTTGCATCTCTTGAGACAGAAGAGAAAAAATCCTACAAAAATCCATAATAGATGTAATAGGCGACTTGATTAAATAAAATAGATTTTTTTTTCTATTTTCTCCTTTGTAAATGCGTTCAAAAATGTGTATGAAAAAAAAATCAACCGGCGATGATACACTAAACTTTCACCGAATGATCTATTTGAAATCCGGGCTCTGAACAAGGCGTTTTTGTTTTCTGTTCATATTTTTTCGCTATTTGCATTGATATCCACGTAAATGTCCTAAAATGTAGGTAAATGAGAATATGTTCAAGTTGATGCAAGAAGAATAATAAAAAGAAGAAAACGAAGATAAGTTCTGCCAACATCCCGATTTCAGCTTTCTAGTCTTCCCTATTGTATGTTGCCGTTTGTATGTATGTATGTATGTATGTATGTATGTATGTATGTATGTA
>OZ010591.1:88294659-88407159 GCA_963932145.1 Acanthosepion lycidas | reverse complement strand
TGAGATATAAGTAGGCATGAACTTACTCAAAAAGTGTAAATTACACACTAAATTTTTAAATTATACAATATTTTTAGGTAGACGATTTATTTTTATATAATAAGCATTCTGTGATACAAGTCTTACTAATTAAAACATAACTGGATGGAGACAGGTGTACTCAAGGATATTTGAGAGTAAGTAAATAACTAATCCAACCAGAATAGGAACTCGGCTCTCAGAACTATTGTCTATTTCACCACCCGCAGATCGAAGTTTACTTCTCCCGGTATTACCAACCGGTCCGCTACCGAGGTACTGATCAGACTCGACTTTGCTTAAATTCGGTGATCGTACGGGTATCAGATTTTTAAACTGATGTATTCGTAATCCCGTTATGTGAGAAGTGGATTTGAAACATATTCAGATCGATCCATTTAAAAAATATCTTTATTTCAATGAAAAAATATAATTTTCTTTTAAGCTTTGAAGAAATTTAAAAAAAATGCTAAATACCTGAACTGTTAAAAACCATAAATCCAGTTAACATGTACGTTTTATAGCTTAGGTCATTCGTTTTGGTTATCCTGATTAATTTTCAATAGTCATTTCTATCTTTCACTACATTGACCTTCCGTTTATATTTTAAATTATATTTAAAACACAGATAAGTTACGAAGAGTAACCTTTACACTGATTAAAAAACTTTATTTAAATTTAAAAAAAACAACCTTATGATTTTAAGTCATTTGTTATGTATATTTTATTCGTAGATATGTTTTCAATATCATAATTTGGTTAAGATGAGGAAGAACGAATGACAATTGTTATTGTTGTGGTATCATTATTTTTTGCACAGTCAATCAACGACTGTACACCATTAAGAAGCCTTAGGACAACTGCATATATGAGAGTAGCTTCCAAATGAACTTACCGGAAGGAATATGCTTGAGTGTCTAATTACTTGATATTTCATTCTTTAAACGGACATTTTTACAACCCAATCATTAGAGTTGAAAATTGGATTTATTAATAAGCCCTAAAACAATTTATATGGGCGTTAAATCATAGATAATCTTCAGTCCAATCAATTAAACAAGAATTAATTCGTTGGTCTGTCTGGCTGGGTTCAAGGAAAATTATATACCGATTTGCTAGAAGCAGGTGGAAACAAAACTCCACTGCTTACCGAAAAGGTTATTTCGAATGAATATTCCCAATAAAAATATACGAGGAAAAGACCTCAACCATATTCAGCTTGTTTTTATACAGCCAGGATGTACTCCATTATCGGTATGAGATTCGTTTTTATCCGCGCCATGCACCGTATATCCAAGACATCTCTATTACAGACTTTACAAGATTAGGTAGATTTAAGGCTATTATTGTGGTGAAAGAGATACGACTCGAATCAATACCGGTTCCCATGATGGAATAACACATTTAGGTAAAAAGATGATTTGTAAAGATATTTATTTATACAATTTTATGTATAAAATGTGGCACAAGGCCTAAAAGGGGGATGGGGAATGACGGTCTTCTTTTGTCTTAAATCTAAACTTAGCTAGTCCCAGACACGGACCCAAACAAACCAACAATATTCCAATCACCAAAACAACACATTCACTCCTACCTTTCTTACCACGTCCACCATAACGCCTCAAATTCTCCATGAAGTCCTAACTAGTCCCCTTATGTACAAATATTGTTCGTGGGGGGAGGGTAATAAAATAACATTTTTTTAAAAAGAACCCCAAATGATTATGTACAATATGACTTAAAAATATTTACAATAAAAATAAACAAAACTGTGTTAGTAATAAAACCCCCCACAAACCATAAATGTGGCAGCAAAATCAGTTAACTAGACGAAATCAATGCGGGGCTAAGAAAAAATAAGAAAAAACATTCATTCCTCCAAGCATTCACACAGACACACACACATTCATACACAACAACAAATACGAAAAAGCACACACACGAAACGAAAGTCGCCCCGCATCCACCAGAGAACTGAAGTCACTGACCACCTAACGAGGGAGGGGATGGGGAATTAAACGAAAGAAAAATAGGGACAGAAATAAAAGGGACCAATGCGCATGCATACCCTAGCTAAGTTTACTAGAAAAAAGGGAAAACTAAAGATTCAAAATCAAAAACCTAGTCTAAGCTAAAATCTGGGTGGGTTGCCTATGTTCAACCCTGTTAGGACAAATCCTGTACCTAACCGACATCCAAGTGCCACTCTAGGTCAGCCCCTTTCACTCTACACATTCGCGCAAGATTCACCCACCTTTTGCCAAATTCCGATGAGGTGAGCCGCCGCCTTTCCGTCCTAATCTTGACTTTAAGCTGATGCTTAAAGTACAAGATCAGTTGGGAAGAGGTGAACTTCTCGCCCTCATGGAATCCCTTCTGACGCGTCGTCCAAATCACGACTCTCATAATCCCTAGTAAGCAACAGAACACATAGTGTTCAGCCTTCGTCAATTGCGACACCACATTGCTACAAACAGAACTGGCTTCCAGGACAAAGAACTTTCCCTGCAGCATGCGAACCATGAGGCCTTGCACAACGGCACTACCGTCTTGCACTGAAAAAAGGCGTGACCAATGGTCTCGGCTTCCCCAGTGCAGCGACGACAGTTTGGATATTTCTCCAAACCTGCTGAACAGAGTCTCTTGCCGACCCAGAGGGCCCCACGAATCATCAGCCAGGTGAGTGATGCCTCATCGTTATTGAGACATTTCAACCCAGGCGCCCAAGGCCATATCGAGCGAGCCTCCTGCTTCGTAAGACCGAGCTCGTCGATCAGATCATCTTGAACGGACCCCCTAACTAACAATCGATACAATGCCTTACGAGACAACGCCTGGGCGTCGGAGAGGCCATCCGACGTCCGTAAGAGGAGCTTCAAAGCACTACGACATTCGCGGTAGAAGGCACACTCGGCACGAGGTCTACGGCCGGCCTCCTCCTCGCACGAGTGCACACTTCTCAGGGATGGGAAATGTTTTCGGACATCTTCTTTCCAAAAGGTGCCCACCTCATCCAATCCGCGACACATTCGGTCTAGAAAGGTAATGCGAAGCATATATTGACGAATCTCAATGCTAGGCATACCCAGACCGCCCTCAGAGGGATGAAGGCAACAGATCTCGCGAGTTACCATAGGGGCCTTGTCTCTCCACAAGAAAGAGTACAAGGTCCGGACTAATGACATTAGTCTGGCATACGGGAGCGGAAGCACAGAAAGTCGGTAAAGGAGTATCGGATATATGTGTGAAACACATACCTCCGCCCTTCCCTTCAGGGAAAGTCTCCTCCGAGACCACAGTTTAACCGCGATCTCGGCCTTCCCCTGCACCTCCGACCAATTCATTTCCAACTGGAGATCAGGACCGAACCAGACGCCGAGTATCTTGATCGGCCCATCCGTCCAGAGGAAAGGTCCGGGAAGAGAAACTCCCTTCCACGCACCCAACCGCAAGCCCACAGACTTATCGCGGTTGATCTTGGCCCCTGTCACCATCTCATACCCACTGATCTCTTTGCTGACTTCGTCAATCTCGGCTCCGCTCGACACCAGAACCGAAACGTCGTCAGCATAGGCAGAATACCTGGCTGAGGTGGAAGCCCCAGGCAGGGAAATTCCGCGCAGGACCGGATTCGCCTTCAACTTGCGAAGGAATGGTTCCAACGCAAGAACGTAAAGCAGAGGCGAGAGCGGACAACCTTGACGAATGGAGCGAGACAATACGAAAAAGATGATTTGTAAAGGATTTTGTAAGAAACGCTCTTCTCATATATATATATATATATATATATATATATATATATATATATATATATATATATATATATATATATATATATATATATATATATATATATATATATATATGTGTGTGTGTGTGTGTGTTTCTTCTAAAATAAATACATAAAAATTCACCTTCCTAAATGAAAAGGTGAAAAAACTCCGATGATGCTAAATCAGTTGGGTTTCAATCCTAGCTTGGGGCAATCGGATGTCTAGCCACACTAATGTGATGAAATACAGCGAAACAGACTGACTGCGGATCACATACACACAATCCACATATCCCCATATATATATATATATATATATATATATATATATATATATATATATATATATATATATATATATATATATATATATAAAGAGCTGGCATGCAAATACACACACGCGCGCGCGCATGCAAACACACACAGACACACGCATACATATATATATATATATATATATATATATATATATATATATAATACTTTATAACACCACTGCATTGACAATGGGAACGACTTGTTGGTTGAAATAGCTATTCAATTGAGGTAAAATTGGATTTCATTTCTATGTAATTTACATGCACTTTTATAATAAATTCATTGAACTCGATTTCGGAATCAGTTTTCATATTTTATATTATTAGGATTCATTTACATGATATACTAACGGATTATCAACCACACAGACACACAGACACACACACACACACACACACACACATATATATATATATATATATATATATATATATTAATGAATATTTAATTACTGGCCGTTATATATATATATATATATATATATATATATATATATATATATATATATATATATATATATATATGTGTGTGTGTGTGTGTGTGTGTGTGTGTGTGTGTATTCAACATCTGGCGTAGTGATATTTGCTAAAAAGGACGGTTTAGCGCTATTTACAACCGAATATTTTGGCTAATTTAAGATATAAAATACAGAAACTTTTTTGTCTCTTTTTTCTGCCACGGTTTCTACCAAAAGAGTTTCATTAGGTAGTAAATCTAAATATTCTGCTTTAAAAATTGCACTGAGCACTCACTATGTAAAATATGTAAAACCAGGGGTCACTTAGCGTACATACAAGATATCTAACAAATCTGCACATAAAAATATCCTTTGAAAATAAGTAATATGTGAGAAGCCTTTGAAACACATGGAATCACAAAAAAAACTTCATTTGTCTACAAAATAAATAATACTTTTTCCAGCAAACTATATTCCCAATGATATGACGGGCTCCATATTTCAAAATATACTTACGCAAATTGCAACGACCCTACGGAGTTAATAACTAATAACATAGGACTCAAAACTAATTACCTTTCCCATGAACATTTGGACACGAATAAAAACACAAAAAGTAACGAATAACATTTAAATAAAATGCAACGAGGTATTTTACAATAATAAACGAAAATACTATTATAAAATAAATGAAACTACATTAAATCATTATCTTCCAGAGCAAGTTGATAATTAATATTCCAAAACCTTAAGCAAACAACAGGTTATATAATTTAACCTTCAAAATCCCTGAACAAGTTACATGCATGTCTATGTTTTAAGCCTGAAATTATTGGAAATGGTTAGGTTAAACAGTTTCAATAATTGACTTGCGATTAATTTATCAACCATTCATAATGAGTTTTACAAAATTTAAATATTTTCATATGAATATCTTATTTCAACTTCTGGTTGTTCTTTTTTTGCACAAGTTTTTGCCAAATGAAATCGTAAATGCAAATTGTTTCGTCATTAGATTTTTTGCAGATATTCCATATTTCGCGCATTTCTATGCGAATGGCAACTGATACAGTTTTTAAGAATATTAATTTGTTTGAAACAAATTTAAATTAAATAATAACTAAAATTGCATTTGTATGATATCAATATTCTAACATTTGATTAAATGTTTTCAACCCAAAATATCTCAACGTAATAATTAGAATTGCAGAATAGAATTTCATACGATTTGACATATCATGGAGTTATTTTCAAACACGCATACACACACTCAGGTGAACACGCACACACACACATATGTATGTATGTATATATACTTTTATTGTTCTAGAAACCTCACAGTATTTAGCATTCTAGAAGTTATCGCTAATATTTTTTGTTGATATTTACAAATTTTATATTTTGTTCAAATTCGCAAAACATACGATGAAATTTGCATAAGCTGTTTTTTTTTTTAAATATTTAGACAAAAACTGTACTTCGCGTTTTTACGTACTCTAATAAAACCTAAACTGTACTTTGTATCACATTACCCGTTTGTACTTCTCGCCAAAATGTATGGCTATTTTATGGACTGTGACGGACGGACTAACGGAATGACAGAATTTTATATATAGATTTGTTAAATACTCCCACTTGATTTAAAATAATGGACACATTTAAAATAATCTATTAATTTAATTGATAATTAATACTATTAAGTATTCCTACATAATTAATTTTACAAACTAAAATAATTCTATTTACAAATACACAGTAAAAGTATAATTAGTTTAAGAAACAATCCTGATTTTTATAGGATTTTCTAAATCTAAAGCGAACTGAAGCATTTGTAAATTTCTCACTGTATTTTAGAGAGAATAGTACTATATTTTACGCTTGTTATCTAGTGAATAGGGGTTTACTCAACATACATAAGAATTTGCGAAAGGACAAATGATTGGTACATCCAGTGATGACAGAACTCTCAGTCGTAATTGGTATAGAGAGATTAGTGTGCTAATCCTTACATCACGTCGAACTGTCCTAAGCGAATATTAGACTGGTAGAATATGGAGAATTTTGATTTTCTTCAAACAACGGAGTAAGAATGAATATAGAAAATCTTCATAAAGATAAAATATTTTATGACATATGTAGGATTAATGAAAATAAAATAAAAGAGGTTTACAAAGTTGTATGTCTAGAGATGTCCAAAGAATATTTGTCTATGTGTAATAACCTATGACAGATTTAAGAATAATTCTGTTAGATTTATCAGATATGCCTGTTCAGAGTCAAGCAGACATAGGTTATTTCTTGCTGAGTATTAAGCTTTATTTCGTTCAATGCGACATTAGATACTCTATGTTCATGATTTTAGAGGTGTATAATATATAACTTATCTCAAGACATCCTGGAGTGTTTGTGAAAAATTTAGCACTACATTTACTTATATACTAATTTGGTAAACCATCTTGGGGTCATTGAAACTGTCGCGGATTTGGATCCACCCAAAACGAATAAAAAGACGAAAACATTGTATAAATATAAAAATATTAGGTTGGTGCAAAAATAATGACGTAATGATGTCGTTTTTTGACGTATTTTTTAACGTCAAACAACGACATTATTACGTCATTATTTTGGCACCAACCTAATATAATATATATTTTACTTTCCTGTATTATACATACAATTTTTTCTTAGCTTCTATGAGTGTTAAAGTTCATGCCGTCCTTGTTTGTCAAGAAGAAAATAAATTCTATTTCTTTCCATCTACGTGTGATAAGGAAGATACATAGGAGAAAGTTAGGAGGAAAGCGTGTGCGTCACGTAGCTTGGTGAGGAAGACTGGTGAATAAGTAAGCAAATGTCTTTTATGCCGCGCTTCATGTAACTGTTGCCTCTGTTGCCGTCTGTCTCTTCTTAGTGATTTGTCCGTCGAGAATCTTTGCTTAAATAACCTTCAAAAGGATAACAATTTTTTTTTTTTTGGTGGGAATCATAACTGTTGGTTGAATAATTTTAAATATTTTTTTCAAGGCATTAATGTATTAACCGAAAGAACGCGCACTCCTCCAACTCAGACACCATTATTTCGCTCACTGGGCTAGACTTTTCTAGTTCCACGTGCCATGTTTTAATGGTTGTCAGTTTTCAGCTATCTCCTGTTAATTTCCCTCTCCAAGATCTCCATTGCCTTAACAAGGTATTGAACTCACTCTAAGGTAGTGGAGAACTTGCAGTGGAACATGGAGAACATGGCACTTGAAACTAGAACAGTCTACACCTCTGATCGAAGTAAACTGTTCAGTTTGACATTTCAAACCCGTGAAAAAACCCGTGCGTACAACGGCCGAAACGTAGTGATAAATATGGCGACAAATATGAGGACAGAAGTCCGAATAATGTAAATAGATGCAATTACTATTTTTTCTGTTTCTGGTTCCTTTTCAATCTAGTGGTTGCAATATGGTCAAGATTATCATACCTAGAAGAGTAGAATCGTAAACATTTTTTTTAATACTTCCCAAGTGTTATGTGCTATATCCTGATAGTAGACTGTCTCAAGATTCCAGAACTAATCTAATATTGTCCAAGTATTTGCCTAGTTATGACCATTCGAAGTTAATCAATACTTGCTAATTTTTAACCATTTATTGTAAATTATATTTCTGGGTAGAAATTTGGGGCTAATTTGCTAGGGAAGTCATTGGAAATCTTGTTGAAATTTAATTTTATATATAACGGACAGGCTGAACTTGACACTTTTTTTTCAAACATGGCATACATCAAAATGAGTTTGATAACCTAACACAGAAAATTCAGTCAGGAAATTATTTTTATCGTTGTTCGCCTGCTTTTAAGTCACTGACCTCCAAATTGTATAACGTTAATAAAATGAGCTGAAATAAAATTTATCGTTCGTTTTAAATATGATTTCTCAGAAAATAATATGATATTATCCCTTAAAATGTACCAAAATTGTTACCAAAATTATTTAAAAACTACTGATTTCCTTTCACATTAATTATTATTCCCTTTTGGCACCATATGCAGGGATTTATTGATTTGATTTTTATGAATTATCAAGCATTTGCTGGCTATTTATAAGCAAGCAATTATTTTTGGATTGTAAGATATTTTAGGAGATACTAATGATTTACTGTTACATATCCTACTGTGTAATCCGTAGCTAGGGAGAGAAGAGGTTCATTGATACCTGTTGAAAGTTTATTTGCGCGAAAGGGAATATAACGAACGCAATTGGAATTGGAACTCGTTTCCCGGATTTACAATTGCGATCCATTCACATATTTATATCCTTTTGTATTCCCAAGCAATCACCCATCTTCACCAGGCTCGGCTTTGCTTAACTTCGTTGATCGGACGAGAACTGATGTTTTAACTTGACTCATATGCCGAAAATATCAGTTTATATATATATATATATATATATATATATATATATATATATAGCTGTTCTGGGATTTATCAGATAAAGATGATGTAGACACGTATCTTTATTTTTGGCTGGGTGTATCATTTTTTGGCTCTTGAAATTACTTTAAGGAATCGTGTTAATATTTTAAAGGAATACTATTAATTATCCTCTTCGGTAAAAACAACATTTTTCTTTATAGTACTACGACTATCCAGGATTTCGACAATTATGGCTCTCTCAAAGATTATGTCCAATCTTGCTCTTAGTAAATGTTGAAGCTTTGCTATCTCTTCTAATCTCTAATCTTCTCCCAACCATTTACAGAAGCTCATGTAATTGGTTTTGCGTTATTTTCTTCTTTCCCTCTTATGCTAGGAACTTAAACAAGCCTTTTAACTTTTGTTCATCATTATTTGATCTGGAATTTACAATGGTTTCTTTCTTTTGGTTTCCGTTTTCTCTAAAAATTCGTCGTTTCAAATTTGTTCAGTCCATGTTTTTCTCAGCATCCTTCTGTAGAATCCCATTTCTGTTGCTACAAATCTCGTCTACCCTTGTGTTCCAATTATCGGGTATTTACTGTCATACAAAAGAACGGATATTACATAACAATTCATTGCTACTTTCTTTAACATTTGTTTTCCTGTTACTTAATTCTTTGCTCTTGCGTCTTGTATTTTGTGAACATCAGTATAATAATGTAAAATATATTATGTTACTATCAATAAATCTATAATATTATTAATGCAAGTGTCGTTTATGGTGGAGGTTTAATGTTTAATATTATATTAAAGTAAGAATAAAAAAAGTGAAGAAAGGAAAGATAACATTTAACTCCAGACTTGAAGAGATCAAGAATATAGTGAATGGAAATACATTCTGCCGGAATCCATACAACCAAGCAACGGTTATTGAGATTTAGCTGTCTGAATGGACTTACTAATAGAATACACTGAGAATGACAGAAGTTCATCCTTGTGAAAGTGGCATGCCTTGTCAGAGTTGCAAAAGTCAGAAGTTGTGGTACCACGTATTGTAGGTCGTGAGAGCACATGCAATAAAAATAGCGATATATTCACGAAAGACTCGCGACGTTTCGCTTATGGGGAAAAGAATTGTAGAGTGGAAAATAATGAAATAAACTTATATAATATGATAACTATACATAGTGGAAGAAATATATAGTTTCGAATAAATTAATGCATTTAATATTTTTAATCTGACATGATGTTACTTTTAGTAGGTATTCGTATTTGAGTAGAAGCCCTGTTTTATTCTGTACAGTATTTATTCATCTGGGCTGCTGATTTTTTCTTAGTGTAGCGTATCGCTTCATGATATAGACGATCATGGTGCTCCACTATTTGTCTGTCCTTCTTAGCCCTTAATAAATGTTATCTTTTTTGTTGTTCTCATAGGCCTTGTTCCGCCATCCAGCTAACTGGAGCTGCCGTCTCAATAAATCACCATGGAGAAGTCAACGGAAAGTAACTCCACTGTCAATTGCAAGAAATATTATGACATTTAAGAAAAACCGGCCTGCACACAGGAAAAAAGTATTAAAGATAATATGCAGTATTCAAAACTTTATTTTTAATATAAAACGAAGCGACTACTCATATACGGGTATCCACTAAAATAAGGTTTAAATATAATAATAATAATAATAATAATAATAATAATAATAATAATAATATCTGTATGAATAAATAATTAGCATATAGCAAAATACGAGCAACTTACTATATTTTAGCGTATATATATATGTATACATGCATACATATATATATATATATATATATATATATATATATATATATATATATATATATATACATACATACATACATACTTATATATATACATACATACTTATATATATATATATACATATATATTATGTATATAAATATACATACATATATATATATATATAGGCATACATATATATATATATATATATATATATATATATATATATATATATATATTGTGATTATACCTTATTTAATCATTTGATTGTGACGTGCTATTATGTGTTCAATTTCTGTCGGGGAACGCTGGTTTTCCACGAAATCTTTCGAAAAATTAAGCCAGTAAATGGAATTAATTAATGTAATGTAATGAAAAAAAGTAAATTTACTTAACTTGCAATATATATATATATATATATATATATATATATATATATATATATATATATATATATTGACATTGTTGTTTTCAAAATATACATTCATAAGAAATAAAGGGTAGTCTAATGTGCATATTGTTTACTTTATATTTTAATAAATGTAAAAGTTTGAGAGCAATTCGTCTCCATGTTTGTTCCAATTAAAAGCATTTCTCTGTATATTTTCCTTTGTGAGCTACACTTCCCGATCATCACCCATTAAATTTTATCGTTGGTGATATTTATCACATCAACCTGAATACAGTCATTACCATTTCCTTGATATAATACCGTTATATGCAAAATTGCAGTAGTTACGTTTGTCAATTCATCGAGTGACTGAAATATGAATGAGAAATATTTTCCAACTTTCCATTAATAGATGATTTAATGTTTCAGATAATGCTTCTATTTTCTAAATGTATGAAATTTTAAAGACGGACTGTTTTTGCCAACTATTTTATATTCTTTTCAACTCCATATTAGAACAGCCTGAAATATCGAAAATGTGTGAAATGAGAAGCAAAGCTAAGATTCGAAACCATTTATAACTATGTCGGAACAATGTTCAAACACATTTCGAAAATAAGTAAATGCCTGTAAGTTCATGGTTAAAAAGGTAATTAACAAAATAGTTGAATCTAGAAACAGGAAAAATAATCATATTCCAGAATATAAAAACAAAAACGAAAAAAAAAATCTTTAATTTGAAAAAGTAACAAAAACAGTAACAACGCGTGACATTTCTGGCAAACTTAAGTGGATGACAAAACGTGGCCTGGAGAAGTTAGCCGAGCGAAGGAACCTGCAGCTGCAAGGGATAGAAAAAGGTGGAGAGGCATGATCGCCTCCACCCTGAAATGATATAGCACACAAAAAGAAAGAAAAATAAACACTTTTCATCCCATGCAAGCAAGAAAACCGAAATTAGATGAAGAATATAAAGAATTTTATCCATCACAAAATGTGACTTAACAAGATGCCGAGGCTAAAAAGTTATAATAGAATTAAATACGGTGTAACTTCAACAGAAATTAACCGTGAGCTGAAAAATAATATAGCCGCTACTGATGTGTCTATATTAGCTTGTGCGTTTGGAACGGATTCAAAATTTCAGTGTCGACGATATTGGCGAGACCTGCGTATCGACTAAAATTCAAGACATTCCAGATGACAGTAGTGCCGGGATTCGAAGAATGCTGAGGTTGGTATTCAATATTTCATGAGAATTACTTTCATTCGGTTCTCAGGCGAAGTTATAGACAACCGCGACAGCAGGCTGAACTTATCATTTTAAATTCGAAACGAAAACTGATACCTCATTCCACTTTAGTAGAGCATAGCACATTATTGTGCACAAAGAAAAGGATTATTTTCCGAAACACGGGAAGTTCAGCTCTAGAAGACATCAGAGCAAAATGAAATCTCTGAACTTGATAACGGAAGATGATAGGACAGAGCATAAATTTGATGATTATAGCCAAAATTATGTGAGCAATTCTACCAATCATGAATTGCCGTAGAAACATGATAGTAGAATTTGAAATCTATGGAAGGCATGAAATATTAGAAACTGCACTATAGCAAATATTATTCAGAATAAGGAGATTAATTAAGTTGACATTCTTGAAATTTGACAGTAATAGGATGATCAGGTGCAGCTTTTGTCTAGTTGCTTTCGCTCATATATATTTAGGATATATTTTCTTTCCAGACTTTGGGAAATTTAAATATTTTCGCGCCTCTATTTTAACTGAAGTCATGAAATTTAGGTTCATTTATTTTCCGAATTACTTTGGGTATCACAACTTCAATCGAAGAATATATAAAATAAAGACTTGCTGTTAAAGAAAATCAGGAAGAATCTTTAGAGCCTAATCGACTGATTGCAGACCTTTTGAAAGGACATACTAAAGGCAATTTTGTGCCACGAATTGAAACCCTAATACTATCGTAAGCCAATGCTCATAGCGAGTGAAGTATCTTTTAAATCGTATAAGGTTCGAAATTGTAAAATTTATGAATATTTATTTTCAAAATTATTTTGTGCATACAAAACATGAGATTAAGAATATACATATATAATAAAGATCTGTGGGCACCTGTAGTTGGTGAAAGTGTTAGCAAGCTTGTCTCGCTAGAAATATTACGACTGAGTAGTGAGTTTAATCCTCACTGAGTGCCCCATACTTTTGGACTTGTGCCACATCTGAGCTATGCTTGGAAACTTACTATAATAAAGATTTGTTAGAAAATGCTGAGGGACAGTATTACCAAGTTTTTTTTTTCTTTTTTCGAGCATAATCATATGTACACAAACTTTTGGGCCAAATCCTGTGTGCACAATAGTCCTGTCCTAGAATCGAGAAATCTAAGAAATGTCTATTATATATAAAATTTAATCATATGCTTATTATAAAAGAAATATTCTTGGTGCAGATATCGGCAGCGTAATGTCTGTAAGGAAGATATAATTAATATACTATTATGGTGCTGTTCAAACCTCAGCGTCATTTCCATGATGTCGGGTATCAAAGTATATTTTACTAACATTTATCTAATAAGTGTTATATTACATACTCAAGATCCAAGTTTACTAAATCTGTTTTGTGATATGGATATAAGAAAAGGAATATTGTGAGTGTATGGCAGATAGGTAACGATTGACTAGATTAGACTCTTAAGATGGGATTAATATATATATATATATATATATATATATATATATATATATATATACAGTCATTTACGCGGTAGTCTGTTCCACGAATTAGCGGTACTTGGTATGTAGGATTCGGCGAGAAAATCTGTTTTACCAAAGGAATATGTAAGAAATCAGGGTGATTGAAAATTATTAAATACTGGTCATAGCTGCATAGGTCCTGAACTGGTGAAATTAATAAATGGACCTCATCTGAACATTTACAATGGAATTAGGAATAGAACAATAATAATAGGCTTGGGACGTTGAAACTTAGAATAAGGCGGTACGGTAGAGGGAATAAATCATTCCAAAAAAGTCCGCGTATTCGATTTGTCAAGCCTAGACAGTAACGATTACGCTACTCTGGTCCAAGTAAGGCATGACCTTATTCCTACAAAGATAAACTATTGCAGAAAAGTCAGATAGTTTATGGAGCGCTACATGAGCGGACATTATCCGATCCCCTTTATTGAAAGTATCTGAGGCGAATATCAGACATTAAACAAAATGAATCTCATTGAGAATGCAAAAGAGACTAGAAATATTGCTTAATGTAATATTGACGTTTATGCCAAGCTTGGAATAATCCTGATTGAAAGAAAAAGACAGCAAATTTGGTAGATTGACAGAGGCATTACTGAATACATTTATAATGCTGAGTAATAAGTAGGATTGTTGTCATTTGATATCGCATAAATAAAGGTATCATTTGGTCGTGGTGTGAAAGCCCAATGAAAACAAAGACGAAGAATTGTAATACAGATAAGGTATTATCGAGATAACAAGAGCCCAGAACTATACTTTCAAGTAAGTGGATTAATTCCCTCTATTTTGAACAGACAAATGATAAGTTCACTTTATTATCTTAAGGGTGAATATATGGAATACCTTAATTGAAAATGCAGTTCCGTAAGTTGATGAAAATAATTTAAAAAAACACAATTAAAAGACAAGGTAATAGAATACGAATGAGAAAAAGACAAATTCAAAATTATCTTTATCAGCAGAAGTTAATGATAAAAGCGAAAATGTAGTAATCTGTGTTTAATAAAACAAATGGAAAATAACAAGATTAAATAAATTGCTTAATAAGACAAACATATCTAAAATAATAGAAATCATTCATAGAAAAATTAACGGTATTTTGAGAAAGATCACTGTAACAGAAATATATTTTCAAATGAATAGACGCATGCGCTGTGGACAATAAGTTATTCAAACAATTTGAAGTATTTTGTAAATTATCATAAATATAATTAAAGTACTTAAAGATTCAACTCATGTATTTTTATAAATATAATTGCCATAATTCACATTGTAAGAGTTTCTATATACTTTGTGTTGAAGGAGTCACAGAATAAGAAAAATATGGAACAATATATCGTAATGACAAAAGCAATATTAAAAGTTTCCTTATTCGGAAATTTGCGGCATTCATTGAGCTAAAATCCAGTTCCACTGTCGGTTGAAATTAGTAAAAGTTTCTATTAAAACAATTTTTCCTGAAAAAAGATTAATCAAGCCCTATATTTTATAGCATGGAAGGAGGCTTTCTTCCGAAACTTTTGTCTGAAGATCTTGTTTAATTTGCATTTTTAGCCAAGTTAAATATGCTCTAGAGTACATTTCTTGGTAGTGGTGAAAATCATCGCATGATGTAGTTTTTGTTAAATGGAATAATTCATTGTTTGTGATTCTGTTGCGCCAATTCATAAGTTCCAAAGTGGGTCAGCGTAAAGACAAAAAGGTTCTTAGCTCGAAGCCATTTTAATCATTAATATATTATAGATTTTATACCGTCAATTTAGATATTTCGGAAGGATGACATGCAGTAAAAGATCTTACGATGATGTTTAAGTACATGACATGTTTCTAGTTTTGGTTTGCTAGTAATATACGGTGCAGTGGGAAACTATCTGTAGTAATGCCTATTGTATTTCTTTATTCATATTTACTATAATATTATGTTGGTGCAAAAATAATTTTGACGCATGTTTTAACGTCAAAAAACGACATCATTACGTCATTATTTTTGCACCAACCTAATACATTTGTTCGAAAAATCTAGGCACATTCTACATTCTAATTTCAGATCAGATGTTCTAGTTTCAGAAGCTATATCTTATGACCTATAACTTGGAATACTTAGTAAAGGATTATATATATATATATATATATATATATATATATATATATATATATATATATATATATATATATATATATATATATATTGGTTGGTCCGAACGTCTTGTATCCCCTAAATATTACAATTTTCTATTTTTCATTGCTGACAGTTTGGGAGAGGGATTGCTTGCAATGATATGGGAACATGGTTGTATGCATTCTGGCAAGAGAATGGAGGATGTGTGACATGACTTCACTGCAAGTTTCGGGAAACTAGCTCCTCCGAAATGGATGCTACTGCGATGGGAACATAAAGTGCTTCTTACGAGATCATTTAAGCACAAACCGTGGACATGTTAACCCTCAACTCGAAGGAGCACATGTGCAGAGGTAGAGGCATCTTTGCTACGATCACCCAACAAAAATGTATGAAAACTGCTCTTCAGAGCTAGTAATTCCGAATAACACTATCTCAACACACATGAGAAATGTTCTTGATTTGAAATCCTTTACACCATAATGTGCCATTGGTAGGCGGTGACAACACTTTCAATCCAAGCTCAAGCTCAAGCTCTCTCTCTCTCTACATATATATATATATATATATATATATATATATATATATATATATATATATATATATATATATATATATATGTGTGTGTGATTAAATATGAAATTACTGTCAGTGGCTCGCTAGGTTCTGAGGTGTCATTTTTTTCTCTGGGAGATAGAGAACGTTCACTACGAGTGTAGTATCTCATAAATAAAAAATAATCTAGGTCATTCGACAAATTACACGGCAAACATAATGCCTATATCACCTATACACGTTTTGATACATTTTGAAATGACTTGCTTAATTGAATGATTAAAATATTATGACGCTTCAAGATTTACCGACAAAATGGCCGCATTGCATTTTCTGCAAGAATCAATCAAACTAACGCTCACAGTCGATGAAACATCGATTAATTATATTAATATTGGAGAATAATAGTGTGGGGAAAACTAATTTAGCCTCAGTTAACCATATCAAATGTCATTCTCCATCTGAAACTGTATCTTCAGTGTGATTGAACAGACATTGAATATTACGAGCACGTTCTATAAATGCAACTTTGAAGTCTGATAATATCAGTTTAAATTTTGCTAAATTGTAGTGTGACGTATTCAATCAGATCAAAATCAAACTCATCTCTTTTTGCCCTGCCAGTTGATTGTAAAATTTCAAATTGGATATCCAATTCTTCTTCCCTTACTGCATTTTGCGTCACTTATTTCGATGCATTTAAATAAAAAAAACTCTAGAAACCCATTAAAATAAGCTTATGGTCAAGATGTCCGCAGATGGCATAGTGAAGCAACTGAACAGATATGGGATATAATCGCACAATATTTAAAGAAGAACTAAGCATATATATATATATATATATATATATATATATATATATATATATATATATATATATATATATATATATATATATATATATATATATTATTAACAATGAAAATTTTGATGGGCATTTCGCTCCATGGGATAATCGCAAACATTTTTAACAAACGTTTTAGCATTGACAAGCCTCAGGGACATTTTCCCGGGGTAGGGGCGAAATGACCACCAAAATGCGGTATAATTGATTTTCCTTTTTATGTAATTCATTTATATCCTCTATAGTAAATATATTCAGCTTTCTTTTGTGTATCAATTTTAATATTTTTTTAATATTTCGATCTACTTGGATTACCTTCCCACACAAGTATATATATATATATATATATATATATATATATATATATATATATATATATATATATATATATATATATATATATATATATATATGTGTGTGTGTGTGTGTGTGTATGTGTGTGTGCAAATATATAGAAAATAGGAAATAAATCGTTAGGTAAATAATCCAAAGTTCTTTAGTATTTTTGTTATTATTTTTTTAAAATAGTGCTCGATACAAAAGTAGAGCATAAATATAATTATTTATGTGAACTCTTATGTAGCGTGTTGGAATAATATTTTTAAATAAATAATTATATATATATATATATATATATATGTATATATATATATATATATATATATATATAGAGAGAGAGAGAGAGAGTTTTAAGATATACTTTATTTATAGGTAAAACTTCTCAATATCAGTAATAGAGTGTAAGTATATAAAATGTTGACATTTTGTTTGCTATTACATTCTGAAGATTACGTTCGATTTTGAAACAGACTCTCACACTTACGTGTTAATATCAGTGTCCACTATATATATATATATATATATATATATATATATATATATATATATATATATATATATGTATATATATATATATATATATATATATATATATATATATATATATATATATATATCTTCAAATGTAATTATAGGGAATTCATTATACAGGGTGTTTCAAAAAGAATACGCCAAAATCATCGCGTGATGTGTCAAAAACGAAAATAATTACAAACCTCTAGCATATACCTGTGTTGATTCAAGTTTCATTTCATGTTTTATAAGTGCTCAATATGGCCACCACCGGCAGCGCGGACAGCATCAAGCCAATATGAGAATTCCTCCCAAACGCACCTCAGCATGTCATGGTCCACCGTGTTGATTGCAGCTGTTGTTCGATCGTTCAAGTCATCGATACTTGCTGGAAGTGCTGGAACATAAACTTGGTCTTTAACATACCACTACAAGAAAAAGTCACACACAGTGAGGTCCAGGGATCTGACAGGCCAAGCACAGAGAGCAAAGTCTTTAGCACCTCTCCTCCCAATCCATCGCTGAGGCATGTTTTCATTCAGATAAGCTCTAACCCCGAGATGCCAATGGGGTGGTGCTCCATCTTGCTGAAAAATTAAGTCATTCGAATCTGCTTGCAGTAAAGTGAATAGCCAGTTTTGAAGCATTTCGAGATAGGTTTGTCCTGTAACGGTGTTTCCTTAAAAAAAAGGCACCATAGACCTTGTCTTGAGACACAGCACAGAAGATGCTCACTTTAGGAGAATCTCTTTCATGCTCAACAGTTTCATGTGGGTGCTCTGTTGCCCAAATGCGCACATTGTGACGATTGACTGTGCCTCTCAAATGGAAATTCGCTTCGTCACTAAAAACTAAACGTGAAAAGAGAGTTTCATCACCTTCCTTAATCTCCAGCATTGACTCACAGAATGTCCTCCGCATCACCTTGTCATCATTAGTAAGTGCCTGGACGAGGCTTAGCTTGTATGGTTTCATGTGTAATCGTCTCTTTAACACAGGCCAGACAGTGGTATTAGGGATGGCAATCTGAAGACTTGCTCGACGTACGAACTTACGTAGGCTGCTCTCAAATGCATCATGAATCCTCTCCACTTGCTCCTCTGTAACACGTGGTCTTCCAGGACTCTTTCCTTTGCACAGGCAACCACTCTCTTTAAACTGTCTAACCCACCGTCGAATGCTCTCACGATGGGGCGGATCAGTGCCGAATTCTGTTTTGAAAGCACGCTGCACCGTGACAATGGCGTTTGTTTTCGCGAACTCAAGTATGCAAAACGCCTTCTGCTGAGGAGTCGCTATTTTGATTGATCTTCCCACAATTCAGCTGCACCGGAAGTTATACTAACGAGAGCGATGAAGCTGACACCCATTCAAACTTTGTGAACTACTCTATCAAATAACCACTGATTCAGTCCACTACAATGCTACAGACCTGAAAAAAAGCGTAATGATTTTGGCGTATTCTTTTTGAAACACCCTGTATATAAAATTGTCAACACTTTTATTCACTAAATAATGTTTATTACGTGTACTGGGGCGTAAATTCGATAAATCTGAGAAAAGCGTTATCCGGCAGTGATCGAACTTGCAGCAGCCTTTTTTGGGGATCATGTTTTGATTCTCTGTGATTTAACACTCAGCAACGGAGAAGGGTGCATAGAGTAATGTTTTGTATTTCCTTTAACACGAAACCTTCGTATCTGCTCGGAAAATAGGCGAAAATTACACGAAGCACTTTTTAAGGATTAATTAAATTAAATTTGTTAATCCAATAATTTTTCCGTGTACAGAAATGGAGAGAAAAGATTTGACGCCAAAAAGCTGGTGTGACAAGTTGGCAGACAAAAAAACGTCACTTATATAATAGGCGATATTTAAAAAATGACAGGAATACAAACGGAGCAAAAACTAGATATTTCGGCCTGATCGTAGACAAACTTGAATTTGTTTGATTTAAAATCTCTCTCAGAAATGGAACTATACATTTCAAGTAATTTGAGTACTCATATTGCTCCCTCAGTAAAATGTGCTTTTTATGATTTCTCCTATCCTGTATGAAATGCTTTTTGAATATCAGTAACTGCAAATTAACAATAAAATCATGTATCTGTGATAAATGCACCACCATTGTCTTAGAATAACTTATAAGTTATCAAAACAATGAAATTCATATACCTATCGATTTTCATAACAAATATAAACAGAATATATAAATTAAAATTAAAAATATTAGACCATTTCGTTAGACCAACTAAAAATATAGTTTTCCGTACTACATATACGTCATCATCTAATTCTCATGTTCATAAAATCGAACACTATCATACGCACAAAAATGGCCTCGAGAATCAAAAGGACCTCACACGCCGACATAAATACACACAAACACACTTATACAATCTAACAAAAAAATAAAAATAAAAACGCTTACGATATATTTACAGTCTTTGGATGGGAACCATTATCCTCATCTTTCTTGTTATTGTTCTTGTGATAATAATTTTTAAATAATCATAACTCCATATACCAGAATTTCAGACAAAAAGAAAAAGCAAAGAAGAACCGGAAGAACGGCAATACTCTTTTTCACCCATTCCCATTCTCTATAACACAAACTCATTCGCTCTCACTCTAGCACTCTCTCTTGCTCTCTCTTTATTTATCTCTCTCTCTCTCTCTCTCTCTCTATATATATATATATATATATATATATATATATATATATATATATATATATATGTATTAGGTTGGTGCAAAATTAATGACGTCATAATGTCGTTTTTTGACGTATTTTTAACGTCGAAAAACGACATTATTACGTCATTATTTTTGCACCAACCTAATATGTATGTATGCATGTACGTATGTTTAAAGGTATGAAGTTAATAGGAAAACTGTTGTTTTAGCCGATACGTTTCGTCTAGTGTGGAATTTTTCAAAGCAAAAAACAAAATGAATTTATTGAAACAAAGTATCTATAAATAGCAAACAAAATGATGTTAGCAACCAGAAGAATTTTAAATCGCTGATGTATATACATATACAATTGTATATTCGTGTACAAAAAGTTCACATTGAATGAAACGACTCGACTAACAATACAGTATTCCTATTGTCTTTTATCCTTCATATAGTTTTTTTTCTGCATGTAATTATAAGAAATTATGTATATATATATATATATATATATATATATATATATATATATATATATATATATATATATATATGAATTCATGTAGAGAATTTATCACGTAATGAGTAATGTTGGTTCAGTCATTCCGACTTCGAAGATTCGTGAGCGCATTGCAGCAAGGGTTTTTCGCTTCTCTGTTACGTGTATATATATATATATATATATATATATATATATATATATATATATATATATATATATATATCCGGTTTGTGTGAGTGATTGGCTGGTTTTGGTTTGTCCGAGTATGTCTATATTGAGAGGCGTTGAATAATGTGAGATATTTGTTATGCTATGGATGTTATTCCGGTGCATACCTACTGATCACTTTGAGGAAGAAAATATCGAGTGATTCAAGAGAGATATAATATTTAAGATTTCTTAAAGGTAAGTCTCTTCCCGAGGATCCGAAGTTCTCTTCTGTTCTTTTAAAAAAAAGAATATTTGTTCAATAAATTGCTGATGTGATGCCCACAGTTGTTTGGAGTTCTTGTGGTGTTTACATTATCGTGGCTGATGTTATCCTTGCCAGACAAACAACCGGAGGCAATGTTTTATCTTGGCATCAGAATATTATTATGCGGTTTGGAAATGAATTTATCGATGTAGATGTGTACATAAGTATGGCGATATGTGTAGACTGGCAGGGGTCAAAGAACTTCACAAGCTTACAGACACAGGCAAAATCACACATAGACACTTGTGTAATCATAAGTATTTGTGGAAAAATACATTTGTGAAGCAAATTCTTCGGTCTAACAATGATTTAATTTACGGATGTTTTCTTACACATACACACACACACACACACACACACACACATATATATATATATATATATATATATATATATATATATATATATATATATATATAATTTATGAAAAACTAGGTAATCCGTATGGGTAAACCTAAGGAGAATATAATCCAGAGAGCTCAATGTAAATCCAGAGCAAATAATTTAAATAAAAACAGACCACTTTAAGCTGCCATGTAAAATAATAATTTCACCACAGCCTTTTTAAATGGCGGTGGTGAAATAATTTATTACATGGAACCCTAAAGTGCTCTGTTTTTTATTTCAAATATATATATATATATATATATATATATATATATATATATATATATATATATATATCAGTGAACATTGAAGGCAACACTCAGAGGCGACAGTCTACTTCATTCTGGACACATTCGTCAGGCCGCCTAACGATTGCGTCCAGCGTGAAGTAGTCTGTAACCTCTGAGTGTTGTTTTCAATGTTCACTTCTATATTTATATTTACATACGCTCTATCTCTGATATTTGAGCAAATTTTATTGAGCATAAAATAGTCTGTCGTCATTCAGACTTCATAAATATGTCCACACTCTTACAGAGAAATTTGTATTGTGACATCCTTATTCTAGTAAGGGTGACAATTTATTTTCATTTTCTTTAAAACTTCCGTGTTTCTCCTATGTTTTTTCTATGCCGATCTCGACATCATTCAATCGAAAGAATGTCTCTTTTTCTTTTTTGGACACAATTTTTCAGAATAGGAGAGATGATTTTACATTGAAATATTGCAAATTAGTTGTTATCTGAAACAAATTTATTGTGGCAGACCTAATAAAATTAGTAATATAATTGGGTATATTTTACTGAATATTTGGTTAAAACTTTACATTTATTTAATAACAATTACTAGTCTCATATGAACCCAATTTCTCAGAATGCCTATGTAAGGGAGATTCATAGGCTTGTGTGTGCCTGCGTGCGCGTGATAGGGTGTTTAATGTTAGGCGCAATGGTCAGGCGGCCTGACGATTGCGTCTAGCATAAAACACCACTTAGTGTCGAGTTCAGTGTTCACTTTTATATTTATATGCGCTCTATCTCTGATGTTGAGCACTTTATCCCATAAATATAGCACACATTAAAACTACACAAACACACAAATACACACACACACACACATACACACACACACACACACACATATATATATATATATATATAAAATTTGGAAATCAGGTGATTCTGCTACGTTGGTTTTAACCTTTCGGTATCTTCAGGCAGTTTATATATATATATATATATATATATATATATATATATATATATATATATATATATATATATATATGTATGTATGTATGTATGTATGTATGTGTGTGTATGTTTTATATAGTTATTATTATTGTAACCTGCTAAATTATTTATGTATATATTTACTTTAAATAATAGCAAATTTTTATAAAGAACAATTATTGTCCTGTAAGTTGATTTACGTACATAGTATATCTTTTACTAAAGGAGATATTTGAAAAAAATTAAGAGCGCTAGTTTGTGTCGGTTGTGCTTGTATATAAACTGAATTTAATGACAGCAGTACGCAGTCGTTTTCGTCTATTTCCATACATTGTAATTCCATAGGTTTAAAGTTATAGGTCAATAAGTATTGCAGATCTCTATAATTGGTGGGGCATTTCCATCAGCCCTGTAAAATGTAGCTCTAATATTACCACGAAAATTACAGTTAAGATATCATTTTTTCGATACTTCTTAACGCAACGAACTTTTTTCCATTTGTTTTTTTTGTCTTAAATAAAAGCTGTTTGAGTTTTCCCATAACACTCTAAAGAAATACAAATCATCGCAAAATGGCAAATGTCATTTTTTACATCTTATTTTCTCTGAAAAAATGAATTTTAATACTTTTATAGGCGTAAAATTTTGAAAAAAATGACTGTTTTATCATCAGCTGAAAAAATATCAAAGAAACATTTGATCTGAACCACATGAAAATAGCTGTTTTCTGAAAGTAAACAAAATGTTCCCTCATTTAAATGTAAAATTGGCTGATGTAAATAACTCGAAATTTTTTCACGGTTTAAAATGTGAATAAAAAGCGAAAATTTTGGAATTTTACTTGTTCCAAACAAAAAGTTTCACCAATAATGGGAAATTAACCATTTTTTGGAAAATCAGAAAGCCTAAATGGTAATCAATCTATTTCAGGCATAAAATTGAGAGTTTGAAGGAAAACAACATTAATGGGGACCAAAAGTCAGTTGGTAATTTTCAATTATATAGCCGCCAGTGTTTAAAAAAAAAATGTTATTTGGCCACGGAAATCTTTAGTAAAAGGCGAAAGATTTATCTGACCACCGGATACCAAGATTTTTTTTTAATATCAGCGATAAGGAAAATTAATCCAAACTGACTTTGACGTGTCTGGGTTAAATGACAGCCAGTCAGCGATAAATATTAGAACAAGCTGTCATCTAATTATAAATCCCAACACTTACAAGATAAGAGTAAAGAGTGAAAAAAGAGGGAATATTGGTAAAAAAAAGGGCTTGATATGGGATATTATTTTTTTCAAACCTATATTTGAACAATGGCTTGAAGTATCTTGTTTTGTTTTTTAGCATCTCGTAACCTGGGTGATCACAACACTTCGCAGACAACTTTTTTTTTTCACCGCATGTCTTTCATATTTCCTATCGTCGAGTGATATAACGGTTTCTTTTATTCAATATTTACACCAACTGAAAGAGAAATGGTTTAAGTTTGAAAATAATTATTTTGAAGTGAATAATTTTTTTTTTCATGAAAAAAGGATTTTCTTCAGAAAATCGGACGAACTTTTTTAATGCTAACCCCCGAGTAACCTTTTTCACAGCCAAATCGAAGATTAATTACCAGTGAATAATACCATGCGCAAATAATAGCCGTCTGGATCCTATAAAATGGCCTAAAACATCTACAATTTAACTGATTGATCGAAAACTTGTTGCACATAATTGAGTTTTCCACGGACAGTTTCCTTTCTTTCATCTTGATGTTATCATTTTCAGACTCCCAAGTCCTCAAGGAATCTGGAAAACAGCTGGACACAGGTTTGCTTTGAGAACTTTGCATTCTATGAGATGTTTAAAATGTTACTGACGTATGAGATCATTCGCCGAATATTTCATTCAAGTGCCGTAGTGGATTTTCCTTTATGACAAAAACAAGCGTTTTAAACAGCTGTGAACTATAATAGCTTGCTTTCATATTTCCTCAACTTCTAAGTCTTTTCCCTTAATATTTATCCGATAAAAATCTCAGATTTATCTGTATCTTTTTGTTTGTTTATTATTCTATCAATTATTTTCAAAACTCTTGTTCTTACATTGATAAACATCATAAACATATTCTTGTTCATTTTTTTCAATAGATTTATTGATTTTTACGCGGTTTCGTAATTTTATTTTAAAGTAAGGTTCACTCTTTACAAGGCCGGGAACCATTCGATGTAGAGGTTTACGCTGGAGTGAATTTGGCGTTTAAGAGTAGAAGATACATGTTACCCCTAGCCATGAACAGTCTAAGATTGTAGTGATCGGGGAAACATCATGTTGGGAGTCGGTCTCACACGGCATTAGTTCGCGGGAAGAGGCTGTTTGAGTGGGACTTACTTCTAAAACGATGTAATACGGAGGGAATGTGGGTGGTTTTCTAAAATGTAATTCGCATGGCGTATCCTTTAACATGAATGTATGAACTGTCGGGACCTGGAATGTAATTCGTCCGATCACTTTCCGGGGAATTAACGATAAAGCAACGAGAAGGTTGCCACATCGATCGTGCGTGAGAGTGGTTGGAGGGTGGAGAATAATTCGCCACTCATTAGGATTCAGAGACGTTTTGGACTCTATCAAGACTGGAGTGTCTTGTCTCGGAAGTTTCTGCCCAAGTATGACTACAGAAATCCTGTTTTCGTCTGATTTGGTAGAGGTTAGCAATCAGGTACTTCTAGAAGGGTAGATGTAGCCAACCATTTTACTTACATCTATAGCAATGGTTAATAAGTTCGAGTTCCACTTGAGGTCAGGCGCGAGTTTGAGACCCAACAGTCTTACAAAGCACGGTGTCTCTCTGAGGAGACACCCCATTATCCTGATTGGTGGTAATTCGGTATACATTCGGCGATGATTGAATTAAACTAGCTTGATCTTCGATGCATTAAATGTAACCAGCCCGTTTTTAACACCCCCCCCCACATCGGTAGTTTGTGCAAGCGGTATCAGTTGGCAATCTTTGATCATCAAGAGTTTTAGGGGTGCGTCTATATAGAGTCGTATCGTGGGAGAGATTTGTACAAACGCATTAACTTTTGATTTTTTAATCACTTTTGAAGCTATAATTTTATTTACCGGAAATTAGAAAACTAAATCTATGTTACTAAATGATATATATTTCTTTATTTACATTACTGATAGACTAATCGATTGGTAAATCAGAGAGATGAGTTCGAGTTATAGTCAAGTTCATTTTATGTACAGATACACTTGTGATCTCCCTGGCTATGACCAAAGCGCAGGGCAGACTTAGTCCTAGAGCTTTGGGAGAAAGAATCAGTTTGATTTCAAAACCAAGTTATTTTGTCCAGGAAACTTCACTGCTCTCACGACCCCCATAATCCAAGTTAGTGGTCTCTTGTTCGTGACTGTGAAATAATTGGAAACATTTGACTTTTGAAAAACAGAAAGTCATACGTTAAGTAATATATGAAAATGATTTGGTAAAATGAAATGAACAGGATGTATTTTAATACAAATATAATTATATACAAATAATTGTATACACGTCATTTGATTAATGCAAGTACTAATATGAGATGATGTGCGCGTGTGTCTTTGAAAATGTCAGTTGCCAAGCACATTTATTTTAAATCTAAATTTGACTAATTTTTTTATGATATTTGGTGGTTATGATTCTTTTCTTTAAAACTTTTTATTTCTTTCTTCAGGGAATGAGCTGGAATGTTCATGACTGCTAGTTCCTGTTTGAAAACAATGTTCATTTTTTTAAAAATTAACAATGAACATAAATCGAACAGGCATTTCCTTTTAAAAAGAAAGGGAAATGAAAATAAAAAAATAACATAAAGTTTATTTTCCAATCACTTAAATTAGACAAAATCAGTGAAAAATTATGTGATTGTAGAAACCCAGAAGACTGCCCATTGCAAAATAAATGCTGCGTCAAGTTTGTGGTATACCAATGTACTATAAATATATATACATTATAAATAAATACATCTCAATAGACACGTAAACCAGACTAGACGAAATCAGCTTCCGTTTTAAATTTAGACACCCCAACCTTACCCTGACTTGACAGCTATGAATGTAAATCTGTACTGATACAAATTATTAAAACCCTGCTACCCCTCTTTATATGAACAATCACGCTGGCCGTTACCATCGAAATTTTGATTTCAATAATGAATCTGCTATTAAAACACGTAAATTTCAGAAATAAGTTAGTCCAAAAACAAATTCGCTTGAAGATGGAACAGAGCTTACTTTAATTCAATTTAATTCAAATAATTATATTGAAGTTTTCGGTTCTTGTTTTGAAACATGAGAACTCTTATGTTGCGTGTTGGAATCATATTTTTAAATAAATAATTATATATATATATATATATATATATATATATATATATATATATATATATATATAACAGCGTATGTCTGTGTCTGTCTGTCTGTCTGTCTGTATGATATATTTTCAATCGAGCTACCTCCAAAAGATTTTGACCAAACTTAACTCACACATTGCACAATGTATTAGATAGGTTCTTAGCTTAAAAATTTGATAATTTCTAAGAAATCAATAATCGATAAAACCGATCAAAAATTGATAAATTCAACTTCTTACTCTGATTTCGCTCATACTCCGTATGTACGTTATTTACATCATGCTGAGTTCAACAACACCTCATTTTTATTTCAACGCCATTGCATTTAGCAAAAAACCGCGAAAACCGAAAAATCGATTTGGACGTAAATCGATTTTCACACAAATCTTAAATTAAATCTCCCTTAAATTTCGAGCAATCTAATACAAACTTCAGTCAATTGTAGCCAGCAATAAGTTGATTATTAAAAGTCATTTACCTTAATAAGTGAGATCTGATATAGAATATAAAGCAGCGTAAATTGTGAAAAATGGCGATTTTTACTGGTTTCTTTCTTATTCTTCGTTTCTTCTTCAACCAATTTTCATCAAACTTAACAATTGCTTTATAAATGTATCCTCTTTTACATCGCTGGTAGCACACTGGAAATTGTAATTTCAAAATCTCTAAAATAATGTTGCTCAGAAGTGGGTCTTCATGTTGCCTGTTTTGCCACTTCATGTCCTCAGCTAAATTCAATTGAATAAATACAGACTATTCTGTTATATCAGTAACTGCATTAATTCAATACGTTTTTTAATGAAAATACTTTGATGTTACTGAAAAAGATAGGTTGTCTTACATCTAAACATGTTGCTGTTTTTGCTCCATTTTAATTGAACGTTTTTTCAACCAACTTCTTCTGTCCGCTAGTAAGAAATATTGTCACGACGACACTCTAACAAATCTCTAAGTGAGGCGTATAATAAGTCTAATACCATTACGATGTTTCTTGTTCAGATTTCAAAACACCAGTTCTATTTAATTTATTTGATTTTAAAAGCATCAAATAAAATGTGCTACTAAGTTGTTTTTTTTTTACATCATCAAAAAGAATATATATCCAGAATTCCAAGCTGAATATTAGTCTATGAATTGTTTCCATTATTTTATAGTATTTGCTGCAATCTCCTCTGAAGCTATATGTAGTTTTGGGTTTTAAACACAATTGACGATATCAACAATACTTTTTTTTCAGATTTTATAAGGTTTGGTGATGCGGATATAACAATATCAAGGAATTACAAACATTGAAATAGTTAGGGAGACATTTAACAGAGAATGGAACATGAGACACCTAAATCCGAAGGTGCAATATTATGCCGAATATCGTCTAAAATCTAAACAATATATTAAGAAACAGGAAATTATTAAAGAAAACAGTTCTTATCTGTTATGCAATATCGTTCCTCTTATATGGCAGTGAATGCTGAACAATCTCTTCGCGGATGAAGGTGAGACTTCAGGCAACGCAAATGTGCGTCTAGAGTAGGATGCTTAGAATAACATTTTTCAACATGTGAGCCATATGGAAGTTTTAAATAAAATGGAAGCAAAAAGACTCTTACACTTAACATTGGAAAGTGAGAGTTGACATTTCAAGGGTGCATAAAGATGGAAGATGGCATAATTGATCGGACATATTAAAGGCAAGGCTCGCCTAGCTTGTATAAAAAGTTCGAAGATAACTATTTGGAGCAGGAGAAAAAACATACAAAATTTAATAAGAGCTATAAACAACAGGAATATTTTTCAATTGGTATAGTCAGAGTTAGCTCCTCCTTAATTCCCAAATTGTCACTAGGGGTCATTCTCCATGTGCTAAAAATACTGGGCGACTTCTCGTTTCGTTCTCTTTTCATTTCTTTATTTCAGCGACAACAATATAAGGTATCTTAGAAGATTCATGTCTTCCCATTTGTGGGAGACGCCATGAACATTATACACACATACACGTGCGTACGAACATTCACCAAAGAACATACGCAAACGTTCACACACGCACAAATAGTATTGTCTATGTCCATTGTAAAATTCTTTTGTTTAATATATATATATATATATATATATATATATATATATATATATATATATATATATCGATTTTGTTTATCTTTTTATCTTCAGTTGGACTTAATACAAGTCAGGCCATTTTTTGTACTTGGATCTTATAATATTGTACGGGGTGTTACACACTTGTTTCTAATAGAAACTCATATTAACTCACACACTTCTCTACAGTATCATCCCAAGCAAGGCAATACCGCCACTAAAAAGCAAGTGCTTACAGGTGTTTGGAGGAATTAGGAACAAAACATTAGCAATGAGTAGATTGATAAAAAAATAACCAGGAAGACAGTTGATAGCGGTTGGCATTGCATTTAAACTTTTACAGATTAAAGTAGGTTAGAAATCGTGAGGCCTGAAAGGTGTTCCACAAGAGAGACGTGCGAGAAAAGAAACTTTCTATATTCCAAAATAGGTGCATAGAATAGAATGTAGCGGTAACAGGACATATTTTAGGCTACATCTAGCTAGCGTAACTGTAAATTGATTTGAACTCGCTGCCAGTTTAGTGCACTTAAATTCATACAGTCTATTTAACATAGCGAAGAGGTCAACCGAACAATTTCCATGAAAGTATTTATAAAAAGGCACAGAGAGGCAACTTCACGGCGGTAGGCAAGTGACTGACGCCGAACCGCAAGAACAGCACCAATAATATTGCCGATTCTTCTTTGGGTGTCATCAACGGGCTCCAGGTATACAGCAGGGGCACCCGATCACATATGACCTCAATATTCTAAGAATAGGTGGAGAAAACAGTTGTCTAGCATGACACAATAACCCATCTTTCTTTGCAGCTGACCTAGCAATGGATTTAATATAGTCTTTCCACTTCAAATAAGCTGAGAACGATAGCCTGAGAAGGCGCTGCCTTTCACTTTCCTGCAGTTTAGCATTGGCCATGCTGATGAAAGGCAGTGAGCGTCAGTCAGATGAATAAGGGAGAGAAGTATAGTTTTGGAGAAGGTGAAAATTTAGAAGCCATCTTTTGCACCAATTAACTACGATCTTGAGGTTGTTTTGGATACCAGCTGCCCTTTTGACCTTCTCGGACGGAACAGCCTTACTATCGAGGCTGGAGCAAATTATAGTGTAGTCAGCGTAGATGCCAAGTTGAGAGCTGATGTCATCGGGAAGTTCGTTAATGAAGATTAAAATCAGCGTAGGACCAAGGATGGAGCCATGGTACACGAGCGTTTTTACGGAAGAATGTACACGAGTGGCCGTTCAGGATGACTTCCATTTCACAATTTGATAGGAACAACAGGATCAGCTAGAAAATATGCCAAGCTTTTTGATAAGTTCTGAATGTCAGATCCTGTCAAACGCTTTCGAGTTGTAAAATGCTACAGACCGAGTTTACCATTTTTATCTAGAGCATGATGCACTCTTTCCGCAATTATCGTTAGCACATCAGGTGTTGACATGGAAAAAAACTAAAGCCGTATTGGTTATCTAAAAAAAAGGCCATGTGATGAGATATGATGAACTAATTCAGCATTGATTATGGCCTCTAGACGCCAATAATCAAGAGAGCCAAAGATTTTAGAGGCATACGCTATCTTATTCTTTAAAAAAACAAGGACGTAGGTCCTTCGATGTCACTCTTACTATTTTTACAGGCAGTAGCATATAGACAACTGTTATAACTAGAGCTGTCACGCGGGTATTGCCGGAAGTAGTGGTTCCTGTGTGCTATTACGGCCGATCATGCTGGTGTGAACCATTGAGAGGATTGTAGTTCCACCTGGTATTTTCGAGACGGGATGAATGTGTCCATGCCGGCTTTAACCCAAGAAGAAACTTCAGTGGCGCAATTTTCAGTTGGGTGGTTGAAAATATCAGTCCAAGTAGCGTTGCAATGAAAAACCTGGAATGAGTCCCAATCTGTATGGTGGTAAGGGAAATAGGTCTTATGGATAGGGGACTGCTGTTTAATACATGATTGGAAGGAGATATCAATAGCTAAAACAGAGTGGTCTAAGTCGCCTGCAGGGCAGTATTACGAAGCTGGGCAAGATCGGTGAGTGGAGATAGGAAATAGATACAGTAGTGAAGCCTGGCACCCGGTTTGACAAAGAAAGCGAGTGTGGATGTTCACGATTAAAGTGAGGGATTGGGTAATGGAAAAATTTAATGTATGTATAGCGGCAGCATCAATACCTTTAGACTGTTTTAGTCACGTCTCGTCTACAGTCACTTTCTCACAGACGCGCCGTCGCCTCCCTCTGTCTGTTCTACAAATACTTTCATGGAAATTACTCCGATGAGCTGCATTCGCTGGTTCCCAAACGTCATGAGTTCCAGCGCCTTACGAGGCTGGCATCCCGCTTTCACCCCTTCACTGTCGAAACTCCTAAATGTAGACGTCTCTTCTTCTCTAATAGCTTCATGTCTCGCACGACTCGCCTGTGGAACTCCCTTCCCTTTTCCTGTTTCCCTGTGAGCTATAATCTCCAGCTATTCAAGTGTAATGTCAATCGACATCTCCAGTTGCCTTGATCTATCGAATACCCTCATCCTTTCTTCTATCACTCCTATCTGATCTTGCTCTAAATTTTCTGTAACCCTTTGTGTCCTAGTGGATTCCCGCCTTGCTTGGGGTGAAATGCTTAAAAAAAAATAAAAGCATTAAAGACATCCAAGTAAAAATTTTCCCAGTTGATGGAGAAATATTGCCTTTTCTATAATGTCAGCAATTGCGTCTTATCGACTGTAGTTTTGGGAAGAGAAAGATGTGATGAGTCATAATCAGCCACGCCCTTTAAGAGCATGATAAATAGAAGATGAAGGAAGGGCAAAAGAAGAAGAAGAAGAAGAAGAAGAAGAAGAAGTAGAGGAGGAGGAAGAAGAAGAAGATGCGGTTTTCAGCCCTTACATAAGAATAGTATGACGTGTTCAAATTTCCGTAGACATTGCTATGTATGCTTTCATATAAATTTCCTTGAAGTATTATGTATATATTTGTTCTCCAACGGAAAGGATATTTCTCCATTCAAAATATGTCTAAGGGAGGATAGTCTTTAACATGTTAGATTGCCCTAGACTCATTATGAGTTTACGGCTTCAATGTGGTACATAAAATAGTTTCACGCACTCATGAACTTGAAGTCTTTCTTGGTTATAAAGATTTTGTTTATCTTCTGGTTTTCGAATATATATACGTAGATATTTTCATGTCTTTACGTTTGGATCTCTGTTTCTCTAATTTTGAAACGTTTGATTTTTTTTCCTTTTTCACCTTTGCGTACATTTAAAAAAATTTATTAACACATAATATGTATGCATATTCCAACCAATCAATATATATATATATATATATATATATATATATATATATATATATATATATATATATATATAGATATAGATAGATAGATAGATAGATAGATAGATAGATGTATTATTTCCCTGTGAAAAGTATGAAAAACAAACACTCACTATTTTCTTTCGAATATTTGTGGGTACTAAAAGCAGCAAACTGTATACTGCCATATCTTCGACAGATTTTAAAATGTCTCTTGACTTCAAAATCAACTTGTGCATTATCCCATATACTTATATTTATTACACGATGTTCGGTGTATATATAAACCATAATGACTTATTCGGTATTTTTCTAACTCACAATGTGGGTGACTGTATTATCCCGAGTTTAAAAAATTACAATCTGTTCTCTTCAGAACAACAACTTCGACCACAACCTTACATAACTGTCTATATATGTTTTAGCCATTCCCTCGATATAAGGCAATATTGAGAAAGAATAAGAAATAAACCACAATTAAGGAGAGAGTATAAGGAAATAAGCGGAATTAAGTAAAAAAAGGTAACAATTTGCATTGCGATTAAATCTTTGAAGATAAACGTTGATTTAGAAGGAAGATGCCAGAAACGATTTTCAGAAGTGCGAGAGAAGAAACCGTTAGCCTGTTAAAAAAATGTAAAAAAGATTAGACCTAACTGCCAATCTACTTAATTCAGATTATTTTCTTATTCTCTCTTGTTAATCATCATTGTTATTATCCTTTCTCAATATTGCCTTATATCGAGGGAATGGCTAAACATATACAGACAAGTTGTATCGTTGTGTTCGAAAATTTTGCTCCTAAGAGAAGAGGTTGTAATTTTTAAAACTCGGCATAATGCAGTCTAATACTGCGCTTGTATTCGTAAAGTCGGTATATCAAAATGAAATCTCATCCAAATATTTAACATGAAAATAGTTATAGAAAAGGCAGGGGAAAACTGCGTTACGGCGGTGAGAAAGTAACTGTAGCCTGGAGGACAGGTCAGGACCGTTCAATTTCTACATAGCAGGAGCACCAGTCCAACAATATTCAATGCCTGAGCGAATAGCTGACTTATGCATTTTTACGTATAGAAATATTTTAAATATGTCTGCCTCTTACTAAATTAAACACCGTTTGCAGTTGCGCAGCCAACATCACTGGACAATTGATTAAGCGAAAAAGATAGGATTGCATTGGAGATTAGGAAAATTTCCAAATTTGATTGGATTCATGTTAGGAAAATTTCTAATAACAAAAAAACATTCTTGTTCACACACAAGCAATAGTTTTGTCAATAAAGACACCCGCACACACACACGCGCGCGCGCGCACACACACACACACACACATATATATATATATATATATATATATATATATATATATATATATATATACATATATATATATATATATATATATATATATATATATATATATATATATATATATGATAATATTCATTCAACCGAGGCTGCCAAATAAAAACCAAAAAACTAAAAAAGCTCTTTCATGCGGGAAAATTTCAATTACCATAAATTTCTTTGTATATCACGAGAATAACCCCGAATGGCAAAATTTATTGAACAAAATCACAACATACATCGATTAATTAAAGACACTTGAATATACGAATCGATTGCGTTGCTTTGATTGCCAATTCAAAATGAAATTAATTAAAGGATCACCAGTCATTTGTTTTCTGTTCAGTTCGATCGATATAATTTTTTGGTTAATTTTATCACGAAGTATTGATCAGTTCCGCAGAAATCTATCAAATGCGATGCAAATGAAAAATTGGTCACATAAAAGTGAAAAAAATGTAACATTTTTTTTTTTTTAGGGTGATTCTTTGTTTTTCAGGCAAATATTTCTACATGTGAACACAAACAAATACGTCTATGTCCCCACGCATGCGTACATTTCAGCATTTCCTTGATTGTCACCTCGTTTAATTTTTTATACAGTAGGCTAGAAATAAAGGAATCACACCGGTATATCGTTTTAAATTCTTCATTGAAAAGATACTTTATTGCCATGTATTTGTTAGATAAATTTGCATTTCCTTTACATCTAAGTGAGATCGTATTCACTTCCTCGGAAAATGTCTGTATTTAAAAAAAAAAATAACTAAATCTTTCTATTTATTATATCGTGTATTTTCCAAATGAAACCATTTGTGATTTATAGGATAATTCTTCCCGATAGCATTTTATATTCTAACCCCATATTCCATTTGTAAGGAGGCATTTTTTTCAGTACCGCCCAATTTCACAATTTTCATATCCTTTGTCAAGCCTGATCTATCCCCTCATATTCAATTCCATTTCCGTTATATTCATTTCACACATCACTTTCAGTTCATCAGTGCGAAGCAGATCATTAAATGCATAGAAATTTGACCCTACCATAAACTGCAGATAAATCACAGGGTATCTCAAGACAACTAAATTAGATGATCTATAATTGCTTAGTGACATTCATCCACGTAAATCAGAATCACAGTTAACTCTTATACTGAGAATTTGAAAGAGAAAACTGACTCTCGTCATCCACTGTGAACCAATGACACAGCTTTCTACATTCCGTCAAACAACTGAATCACTGAACCACATAGCTCCTAGTTAGCGTCTGTCCCTGTAGGACAGCCTCCTTCGCAATGGAAGACACGGACTCTCACTAAGCTTTACAGAATACCTCCCCACTGACTCCTGTTATGGCTAGCTCTTATGTTTCTGTCCGAATCACCTCCTAAAAGCTGTTGGTCACTGGAGAATCAAGCTTGAGAAATGGGAATATGCTTCCGATGAGATCGTAATTTACAATGCGGGCAATCACAAAATATGGAGCATCTTCTGGTTTGCACCAATCTTGAAGATTCATGAACTCTTAACGGCCTTGAAACCGTAACTCTCCAGGCAAGGTTATATGTGCAGAACTGGATGGGTGTAATGCAGCAATTCGATAACAAGATCTCTTTAAGTAGATTTCTACAATAAGTGCCTCTTGAGATTTCTATTCTATGATAATTACTAAAACTATAAATAATTTAAAGTTAGCTAAAGATGCATAAAAGTAGATTTATTCATCCTATATGTGCAAACTATTGATAAGTGTTAAAACTTTTAGGTGAAGAATAAAAGATTAATCTTTGTACGTCTATACTAGATCCTGTATGCTTGGGTATGAAGGACATGGAATAGATTACTGGGAAATTCACTTCAGAATGGGATGAATTGACCTCATCTTTCCCAGATGTCTACGTTTTTATCAGAAAAAAATCGTTGGTTTGATCAGTACAAAATATTAGGTTTTCATCAGGAAAAAAATAGGTTTATCAGTAAAATCAATATTACTTCCCACAAATTAATTAAATATTAAAATATTAAAAATATTTTCTTGCTTTAAATAGCCTGTAAAAGGTTGATAAAACAATGATTGTGCACCGATAATGTGTTATTTTAAAAATGTATTAGAACGGTGCCCGAAGCATTTTGTAAATGAAAACAAAATAATAAAGAATGAGGAATTTAATTGTCAGGATTAAATATAACGTAAATAATAAAAAACAAGGCTAAAGGGAATCTAACTTTTTTTCCAAGTTACTTCAAAGATTTCAAAAACATTGTGTGGAAAAGATTTTGGGCAATTTAGCATTCACTTGAATTGTTGTAGATATCACAGACAACCCATTAATTTACAGTGAAACTGCATAAAAATTTGACGTTATTTAATTCAAATACCAGTAGAAAATTAGTGAATACTGAGAAATATTTCAAATCTCTTCAGTTTCAAAACAGAAACTTTAATACGGAAAATGCCAATTGGTCGCTCAATTATTGAAATAAAATGCACGGCGACTGAATCATTTGCTAAGTGTTACTATCATTTTACACCAAGTTAAAATTAATGGGTTCCCGTACTGTAGCAAATACACTACTAACAAACATATGTTTCCACTAGTGTTCTCCTAATACAAAACCCAAGAGTAACTCAAGGTAGACGTTTCTTCAATGAGATGTGTGATAGTATTTCGAGAGGAGAAAATGACGATTATATGAATATAGAGGACAGGTAAAAATTGGTCATTGACTTGAAGGTAAAATGTGATGTGTTCTGAGAAGCATCCATATGAAATATATTCCACAAATCAGAGGTTCTTGGGATGAGGCATTCTAAATGAAACATTCTAGTTTCCATTGAAATAGGTTGGGAATGAGAATTGTTCGCCTATGTGGAAACAACATGTTAAATCTAAACGTCTGAATTGGTAGAACTAAAGAATGTTCGTCCGAGCTGTTGCCTTGGACATATCGATAGTATAGCGGTAGACATGCAACATGCGTCTGTGAAAAATGGCTTCAGGCATTGAACACTTTAATGGTTGGAAAATAAAGACTAGTCAGCTCAGAACAAGGTAATATCAGCAAAATTCTATTTTGGGTCTAATCGAACTCTTGTAAAGAGAAAACATGATGGAAAATTTAAGTACACTGAGTCAGGTATGTTTTTCATCATCTTTGTCAATATTTTGATGCAGTAAACATACACATGGTTTTCCCCTCACAGTAATATGATTGGCTGGTGTCAGCCATAAACACAGACTGATGTGCAGGTACAGGACGACGCCTATTGCCTAAGCCTATTTCCTACCACTACGACGAGGACCAGTTCATTACGGTTACCTGCTAGATTGTCCTACCCGGTTATAGTAGTCAACGACCACTTTGCTACTTCGAACAAATATATCCCATTCCAGGACGTATCAATTTTATATACGATTTCTGATGAAAAATTATCGAGGCTTGCACTATATCGAAAGAAGGTTACATCACATTTTAATTCGGGATTAAATATTCTCTAAAATAGTTTCCTTCTGAAGCAACTCACTTTATCCAGCATCGTTTGTATTTCTGGAAACATATCTGGAACTCGTTCTGGAGGCTAGCGAGCAGCTGTTTCGTCGCAACCTATTGGATTTGTACGACGTCTTGAAATATTATTTCTTTCAAGTAGATTTTCGTTTTTGAAAAGGGAAAGGTTACACGTTTTGGCCTCTAGGAAAGATAATAGCTGTTGTAACTGGAAATGTTGTATATTACAAAAAACAGCTGTGCAAGCTATATTCACTGATGGAATTTCTCTGAGGTAGTGAGATTCCACGCTACACACTTTCCTTCCTAGCATTGCCATAAAAAAATAAATTTAGCGAGACTGATATAACTTAGTGTCTATATGCTGCATATTTTAAAAAAATTGAATTCTGTTTCTGCCATTTATTGAATTTCGTTCTTGTCTCTTTGGTGATTTTTCTTGAGGAAAAGAATTTCAATAGTTTTTTTTTTTTTTTTTTTTTCTGTGACATCAACAATTATTACTACAGAAACTCATGCACATATAATAATGTACGAGGTCTGATCAAAAAGTATCAGGACTCGTGCTATAATAAAAGAATATTACAATATATACCAATTCGGGATTTAATCTATTTTAAAGTTTTCTCCTTCTGAAACCATTCACTTTATCCAACGCCGTTTTCCATTGATGAAAGCATTCATGGAACTCGTTTGTGGGATAGCGAGATATAAAAAGAGAACTACAGCACACATCTATTCGGTGTTTAATGTATTTTAAAGTTTTCTCCTTCTGAAACTTCATTTCATCCACCGTCGTTTTCATTGAAAGAAGCATTCATGGAACTTGTTTGTGAGATAGCGAGATATAAAAGATATATACATCAATTCGGCATCTAATCTCTATTTACTTTTCACTTGCGATTTGTTTTTTGAAGAGGAATAAAGTAAAAAAGAGTCGAGATCTTGGGAATATGATGACTGTCGAACATAGGAATAGCTCAGCTTCACTAAAAACTGCTGCATGCTCACTAATGTCCTTTCCAAGCAATGCAATACCCATAGAATGTGAACGAGAACATGATAATTAAGCGTGTATTCTTGACAGTATTGATTATCAATGTGTTCCAATCGTCTTCACTCTTTGTACTTTAGCTAAGTTGATAGTCCAGATACATTTGGATCACTCCTTGTGCATGAGTTCAACAAGGTGAATTTTAATTCCTAAAAATATTCGAATCAAGAATCATCTATGACAGAGAGGCCGTGCATCATGAATGAAGAATATTTCGAGTTTCATCCGTGAGGACGATTGTTATTAGCTTGATCTACAAGGCTATAATTATTACTCGAGGCGCTCTTCCGTGGCAAACGTTAATTGTTAATCTGAAGTAAATTTTCCCAACTGTGATTTAAAATACGGTAGATATGTACCGAATTGAAATGATGGCGAATTAGGATCTCTTCCATAAATTACGTGTCTCACACTTCTCTTGCCTCATCCTATATGTTTTACTTACATCATTATAGGTACGGTCACTTGTGCCATAAACGGATATGTCATATTAAACCAGATAACCTTCGAAATAGCTAGAAAAATGTTAACAGGCATGATACATATTTTTCTGTTATTATGTTCATTCTGGGAATGTTCGAAAAGAATACATCTACACGACTACCTTCCGTCTCTATCACTCTTTCACTATACTTACGGCCATATCACATTTAAAACATTTCACCGAAGTTAAGCATCGTTGAGCTTGGCTCGTACCTATATGGCTAACCGTTTAATAATGCCGGGTGCTGTAATCATCGATGCTGGGAGGGGCTGGAAATTGAAAAAGTCAAGTTTAATTTCGAAATGTGTTTGTAATATTCACTTACATGCAAATACGATTGGGATATGCAAATACATCTATGGGCTAATTTTTTTTTTTTTTTTTGATTGTATTATTAAATAATTATTATCTCTAATAAACCTTTACAGTCTAAACTTATTTCGGACTTTAAATAAACATAAAAGGCTGTGTGTGCGGCTGTGATATGTGTCAGTATGTTGTGAGTCAGCAATTCTTTATTGTTAATTTATTTTTATATGTTCACATAGACAAAAAGAAATTAATTATGCTGTTCCAGACGTTTTAATGAAAATATTACCCGTTTTGAAATCAAACAAATGTCAGGGTGAAATTCTGCTGTAGAAGAATATGCCTTGCTTGAAATTGTTGAAGACCAGCTAAGCACGCACACTCGTGCATTGTCGGAAGAATATGGTTCTATAAGAAGCTCCATCAATCGGCACCTACATAAGCTCGGCTTTTTGACTAGATTCTCTGGAATAGTTACTCATGAACTGACCAATAACCAGGCTCAAACGTTGTGCGAACAATATCAAACAGTCTCTAGTAAATACTCAAGATGTCAGTTTTTATCGAATTTAAACTGGTGGAGGGGCGAATAGATCCATTCGCATAATCTTTATGATAGAAATCAATATCTACGTTTCGGACAGGTTTCTGAACCTAATGTCAAACAATGATGACTGGAACAGAAGTTCATATGTTGTTTCCTGGAATTTTGTTGGATGTTGAATTTTGAGTTTTACCCAGATGGTCACGTTGTGAATGCTCAAAAGTTTCAGTAAATTCACGATGCTTTCAATGCAAGTTACCCGACATTCAACAATCAAAAACGCGCACTATTTAGCACAAATATACCCCCAGCACGCAGGGCAAATATGACCAAGTGCAAACGTAAGGAGCTGAAAGTGATACCTCAAATTATCTACAGTCCAGGACCTACACCATAAAATTACTACTTTTTATGATTAATCATTACTTGTGCGGGCGGCGATTAAACACATTTATGGGGTTGTAAACGGGTACAGAGATATCTTATTTTTACCTCTTAAACAGCCAAATGTTAAAAGAGTTGAGTTGGGCATCTCACACAATGATGGAAACAGATAAGACGGTACATATTTTGAAGAATAGAGGATTTTCGTATGGAATTTATTTGAACTATCAAATTAAAGCTTGAAATAAGAAAGCACATTTAAACCAACCAAAACGCGCGGCGTGAGGGCGTGAGGGCGTGCGGGCGTGCGGGCACACACGCACACGCACGCACACACACACACACACACACACACACACACACACACACACACAGAGGCGTGCGCGCGCGAAAACCCCCCACCATATATATATATATATATATATATATATATATATATATATATATATATATATATATATATATATATATATATATATATTTTTGAAGAATAAAAAAAATTAAAAAATTAAAATCTTCAGACACACTGGGTTAATATTCATTCTTTTTTTTAATTATCATTCCATTTAGATTCCTCGACTAGTTTCGGCCGAAATGGCCATCATCAGGAGAAGAAATATCTCTGCTTGCTGGTAGCAGTGAACTACAGAAATGAATGTCTTGATGGAGAAAATGAACTTTTGTCTATAGTTTTCATTTATTTTTTTTATTTTTTATCTTTTTAACATGAATCTTTTAACATTACTTGTGTTGGTCAAACAGTCTCTTTTAAGTTGTTATTTGAGATAAGAGCTGGATAGATACATGCTGCTATGAATTCTCTGGTCAGTTTGACAGTTTTATTGGACTTGTTGAGGGGATGTGTCTCTGTTTATTGTTTGTGTGTGTGTTATTTGGTTATTAGGGAGTGAGTGAGTATCATATGTGTAAGCGTGTGTATTGCTGTGGGTGTGTGTTATCATTTGGTTCATTAGGGATGGAGTGAGTATGATGTGTGTAAGTGTGTATATTCGTGTATATATATATATATATATATATATATATATATATATATATATATATATGGAGAGAGCGAGAAAGAAATAGACAGAGAAAGGGGTAGATAGAGAGAAAGATATGGAATAAACGTTTAGAGAAACAGTACATATATAAATAGGGAATGTAAATATAAATATTTTAAAAAGAATTAGTATTCTCTATTTTCCTTATTGCTGCTGCTGGTTTACCGACATTCTTCGAGCAAAAATTGATATTTACATATATTATAAAAATGGATTTTTCACGTGGTAGTGATTCAAATGGATAAGCGCATATATATATATATATATATATATATATATATATATATATATATATATATATATATATATATAAAATAAACGTATAAATTAACGTATAAAGAAACTTTTATATAAAAGCTTACCATCTGTCCAAGAAAAATTTTTGAAGCACTACCACGCAAAAAATTCATTTTTATAATATGTGGATATATTTACACTTTGCTTGAAGAAGGTCACGATACCAGAAATATATGTAGCAGAATTATGAAAAAAGAGTATAATATATATTTTCAAAATAAATAAAAAAATAAACATTTGAAACAAAAACGTTTAGTGCTTATATTCTTTTTAAGATATATATATATATATATATATATATATATATATATATATATATATATATATATGTATATATATATATATATGTATGTATGTTTGTATGTATATATGGGTGTGTGCGTGTGTCTAGATGTTTGTGCAGAGTCTATGTGCGTTCATACACTTGGATGCATGCACGCGCGAATATATATATATATATATATATATATATATATATATATATATATATATATATATATATATATATATATATATATATATATATTAGGCTTGGATCTGAGGAACCGACTCAATATCATTTGAGGTTCGAACACATGAGAAAATCGGAGCTTGACATGAAAGCAATTTTTTTAAACTAGCTCCCTCTTGTTTTCATCTCCGTAACATCCCGTATCTTCCATGCTTTCTCTTTCCTTTCATCGTGCCTTCCGTTTTATATAGTTTACCCTTCTGCGTCTAACACGATCTTACCATACGTAACTAATGTTATACGTCAAGCTATCACTTTTAGTCCACTTGAATCAGAATGTCTAGTTATCTCTCTATAAATTCTCATGTATCTACAACGTTTGCTCCTATCTATTTTTATATCGAACTATCAATCAAACCTTTAGCGGAACAATCGCTTTGAGCAATTACGAGATGTAGCCGAATCGAGAAACATTAAATTTATTTCCAATTAAATACGGGTGAGGTGGTGGGTCTTTTCTTTTCAAGTGAGGCATATAATATAATATCTCGCTCGATTGGTCAGAAAGATAAAAGAGGCTGAGTTGTTGTCTTGTGTGCAAGCTATTAACCCGTCACCTAAAATTATTCCCCTTGCATAAATATATATACTGATAAGTATATATATATATATATATATATATATATATATATATATATATATATATATATATATATATATACATGTAAATATATAATTATGTATGTATGTATGCGAGCAAGTTTCATTAGATAATTTAGAGGTATTATGTCTATTCCTTAAATAATCCTTTCTAGTTCTTTAATTATCTTCTTGATGTTAAACTGAAATTAATCAAGGAAGGCCCCCTATATTTTGTTAAACGAAGTATTTTGAGGTTCCTTCCAGAACAACTTCAGGCGTTAATTATGTCAAACATAATGTAACTATTATCATTGTGCTGATGATTATGGAAATACGTGCAAACGCGCTCTGGTAAAATTATTTTAAAATTAACCGTTTTGGTAATGATGTTTTGTAAACACATATCCCTAGTCCAACGAAGATAAGCAGAAATGTTAAATTGCAAAATAGTAAATTTCATAATGGTTTTAGATGTTAGTCAACTCAAACGCATTTTCAAACATTTCTACTATACGCATAGTACATTTAAATCAATGTTGAAAAGTTACTTTTGATATAGAGGGCTTCGAGAATTTTAATTTTTAGTTTGTTATTTTCATGGTGTATTATTTTGTGGCTTCATATATAATTATGTATGTATATATATATATATATATATATATATATATATATATATATATATATATATATATATATATATATATATATGTGTGTGTGTGTGTGTGTGTGTGTGTGTATGTGTGCGTGTGTGTGTGCGTGTGTGTGTAAAATGTCACCCCCCAATCGCAAATTGTGAAAAAATAACGAAACATTGTACGTGTTGAAATATTTGATTTTTTGGGGAAGCTTCAGCACTGAATCCTAGTAATTAACAAAATGGGTGACACATTGTGAGGAATAGATTAAGCAATATTGGATTGGTGGGTGATCCAAAGGATAACAATTTGGAATTGGAGAGCTGTGTTCAAATTCCTTGTTCGTTATCTGCTGATTATACAGAGGACTTGCATTTAAATTGTTCTGCAAGCAATTACCTTTTAAAGGGCATTCATTGTTTTCTATACAGTTACACGTGGCTTTGATTTCTGCGGTTTTCTGATTTGTGATTTTTCCTGTTGATTTTTTTTTATTATTTGCGTCATGTTCTCAATGCAACTGTAGCTGCTATTTTACAGTCAGTTTATTGAATATCTTAAGGAGAGTGCTTGATGAGGAGGGTGTGTTTGTGTGTGTGCTTAATGGATATTTTCCTACGTTATTTTTACGTCGTTTACGGATTCGACATAGATATAAAAACTAATCTAAAAGAAATGAATTTTTTATATATCAACTCCAATCTTAGAAAATTTACATATAAACCATACAGGAAACCTAATAACAAACATCTGTATAGACACATATCCCCCAAACACACGCCATCAATTATCAAGCAAATCACAGAAACAATTAACCGAAAACTTTCTAACAATTCTTGCAGAGTAAGCATCCCCAACGAAGTACAGACGACTATGAAACAGCCTTAAAAGATGATGGATTCCCAGCTACACTCACTTACACACCAGACAGCACAAAAATATCCAACCAGAAAAGATGCATCATCTGGTTCAACCCACAGTTTAACAAAAACGCAAAAACTGTGTTCTCAGTTATTTCGAAACGATCTCCATTGCACCACCTGCCTATTGATGCTTACAGCAGCTGGTATTCCCAAGTGGTACCGGCTTTGCTTAAATTCTGTAACCTTACGATAACCGCTGATACAAGAGGAAGTTGCCGTTAGCAAATAGATAGAGTTTTCAGGGTTTATCAACCATTTCCAAGTTATTTAAGATCTAAAATTGTTTTTAGATTTTGAGATATAATAATGATTTGTACATATAAATGATCGAGTGTTTAATTTATAACTGGGTGATTATAGGTGGATGGATATATCCCCTAAGGTTATTTACATGTAACTGCGCATCACGAACTCAACTGGAACTGGAACGCTCCTGTAAATTCTGTTATCCACTACACCACATGCTTGTATCAACTGGTATTCCAAAACAGTCGGATATCTAGTTATTATCCAGGCTCGACATTGTTTAAATTTGGAGATTGTATAGGGTCTAGTGGTTGAATGTAATATGACCGTAAGCCATACCTTACACTCATGCAAGCTTACAACATCTGGTATTCGTAATCTGTTACCAATCTAGGTGCAGACCCATTTCGACATTGCATAATTTGGTGATCGTAGCAGATTTAGTGTTTCAGCGTGATATAGCCGTAAGCCATACTTCACACTCATTCAAGCATACTGCACCTGGTATTCGTAGGCTCTCACCAAACTAGGGTCAGACCAGTTTCGACGTTGCTTAACATTGGTGTTCGTAGCAGATCTAGTTTTATCAGCGTGATATGGCTGTAAGTCTTTAAATAATATAAAATAAATCGAATCGAATTAAATCACTTCATATCGTTTGCCTTAAAAAGATGTCGACAGGCATCAGTTCATAAAATAATGTTGACTGTAACCGGATACTTGCTTCGACGAAATTCACAAATTTTTTCTATATTCACTTTAATAAAATTCGCCATGAATTTGATAGCTGCAAATATTTGATAAAATATATCGTACTACGATGAAAAGAGGCTCCAAAATATATTAAAAAAAAACAAAAAAACAAACAAACAAACAAAAACCAAAGTGTTAACGTCAAAATGCTTATGTTATTATTAATAGGAAATACCAAAGTATGTTTTGATTACTTTTAATCCTTTCTAGCACATTGGGAATTTATGTTAAAAATGTTGCTTTTCCTGCGTCAGTGGCAGGCAAATGTTAGGATGTGTCATTTAGCGTCTTTTTGCGTTAAAAAAAAACACTTTGTTTTATAAATTCTTGCAAAAATCAAACAATTGTTTGATTTTAATGGAATTTTCAGAATTTAAAAAATAAATGAAATTATTTTTTACATTATTTTTAGAAAAACTCGGTTTAAAATATTTTCCTTGCATCTGTTACACCAACTTAATTAATTTTATGAAATTTCGAGACAACTGAATTTCAAATATGCTTTTCTTTTCATTAGTTAAAAACACAGTTTCCTGGAGAATTTAAATCATCTTTTTTTATTTTATAAAAAAAAAAAAACATCATTTTTATAGAAAATATTGCTCCAATCAAAAAAATAAAGAATAATAAAAAAGCAATAAATCAATGATATTATTTAATTAGAAAGGATTTTAATTACGTTTATAAATAAGATATATTAAGGGCAGCATTTTCTTAAGAAATATTTTTCAATGAATGTTGAATTTTTTCAAGATTTTTTTAATTTTTGTTAATTAGAAAGATGTATAAAGTTTTAAAATTCTGTATTAAATTCACGCTTTCAGATGCAATTATTTTAAAGTAATAACTAAATTTACTAATTATAAATTGAAAAAAAAAATATTATGCACTTCCGCTAACATGAATATTTTCAAAATAATTTGGAATTTTTTATGAGTATAAACGTGATGATTTTTATAGATGCAATAACCCATGCATGCCATAATCAGAAATTGGAAGTGATAATTATAGTAAATTTTAGGTCAGAAAGTGTCTAAAATTAAGTAAAACATGGAGACTATTTTATTAAAATTCTTAGATAAATGACTAATTAAAAGTATACTCATAAAAGGGCTTCACTTTATATTAAATTATTTTAATGAGTAACGTTTCCATAAACAAAAATAAATCGATATCAATTTGCCATCAAGCTGTCACACATGTCACCAGCTTAAATCAACAGATACAGCTGTGTTAAAAATGCATTTGTATGATATATATATATATATATATATATATATATATGTATTCTTATATATATATATATATATATATATATATATATATATGTATTCTGATATATATATATATATATATATATATATATATATATATATATATATATATATATATAAATGAAATAATATCCGTTTCAAATCTGTTTAACTATACTTTAAATCAGCTGATATTGCTCAAATAAAGAATCAGACGAATATATTTTATTTTGGGGGGTTAATTTTTATTAAAATAATAAAGAGAACTACCTCGATATGAAAGACGTCTAAAATACGGCGCTAATTACTTATGCTAGTAAATAAAAACAAAACTACTTCTAGTCAATTTAAGTTTGGAAATACAGCAAATATTTTGCTTATTGGTAATATAAAATTTAATCTATTAGCTTGAAATAAAAAAATAAAATAAAAGCTTCAAGAAATTTTAAAATTTAGGTATCGCTGTGGTAGTACCGACAATTAAATTATTGTCAGTAAAATAATATATCTAAAGAAATATCGCTTTAGAAGATACATATCAATGGCCTTTATATAACTTTTCTAACCAGATTTATCCAAGCAATATAGTAAAGCAACTAAGACAAAAAGGGTTTTCTCGATGTGGATGAAGTAGAAAGCAGGGACATTAATAAAGAGCGAGTATAACAGAAGAGTAATCAGGAAGACGGTAGATAATGATTGACTATGCATTTAATTTTTTTAAAAATCACAGTTAACTGGAAAGCATGAGCACGGAAGAGATTGTCACAAGCGAGAAATATAATAATAGAATCTTTAACCGTAGATATAAATACATATTAACAAAAACATTTTAATAATAACATTTTCCCAAGCAAGAAAATTAAGCCACTAGAATGCTAGAGGTTACTGTCTGTTAGATAATATGAAAAAAAATACTAGTAAGGAGAGGGGCTAATAGAAGATGAAGAATTTAGAACACAGAAGAAAATGAATGACAATGCATTTAAATTTATGAAGATCACATTTAAGTCCGAAGCAAGAATGCGGAAAAAATACCACAAGTGAGAAGTGCGATAGATGAAACTGTTAGCAGAGAACTTACGATTGCATCTAACCATTTCAACTGTAAATAGACGAGACCTAACCTCCAATCTTTTCCTTCGCCTAAATTCATAAAGTCTAGTTTCTTTATAAGAAATTTCATCAGGACAATTATAGAAAAAACACATAGAAGATGCATTACAGCGGTGAAAGAAAATGACTGAAGCTAGGATTTAATGTCAGGAACAATAACATTACTGATTCTTCTGTCGATTTTTCAAGAAGCCCTCTCTATATAGCATGGACATCAAACCAGATGCGGCAAGAACTTGGAAATTAAGGAGGAATGGTAGACTTATAGACATGTTTGAGTCATTCTCGTGCAAAAAATTGTCAAGCACGACACAGGGAAACAAATGACTTAGCTGGATAGTTAGCAACTGGTTCAATATATTATTTCTACTTCAATTCAACTGAAAAATTTACTCCGAAAATGCGCAATAATTACTTGCGATAGATAACGCAAAGTCTCCGAATCTAAGTTTGAATCTTGAGATAATTTCTGACTAGCTAGTATTTTAGTCTCTAGCATGCCAGCTGTTTCTTTATTTTAGAAATAAAGTTTTACTTATAGGCCTAGAAGCAGTGTAGCGTTAAATATATCCTGTTTTGCAGCTTGTCTGAAAATATCAGTTGTGACGCTAAATTGATATCTCGCGACATCTAGTAAAATTGCATATGATCGACAGCTAACGTATCTTCATCTTTATGTAACTACTTCTATGCATGTTATCAGCTCCTCGGATTCTAGCCATCTCTTGGACTATAAAACGCGTACACGTAAAAAGTCAATGTTTCTATCGAGTAAGATTAATTTTCCTTCAATTTAATCACTTGCGCCTGAGCTAGGAATCTAGTGACAGAAAGTTGTCTCCATATTCGAAGACATTAGTATACCTAATGTTATTGTTAACGCTTAATTCTTTCAGATAATCTAATTTTGGAAAATTTCTATCTGTTTCTCGAATAAGAATCGTCGTATTCTAAAGTTCCTCTTATTTTGGAATATTGTTTCGTCTTTTATTTACAATCGATTCTTTCATTTTGTATTAGGTTGGTGCAAAAATAATGACGTAATAATGTCGTTTTTTGACGTATTTTTAACGTCAAAAAACGACATTATTACGTCATTATTTTGCACCAACCTAATAGCATGGATGATGCAGCAAACATATCTCCCACTGTGAAATGTGTGGTGCAGGTAAACTAAGACATGTGGCAATGATGTCTTCATCTAACTAATCTCTTACAATTGCTTTTTCAGATAACATCTTTTACAACCATGCCTGAGACCAATGCTCGCCGAGCGTTTGCTCTATTTTTTAACCTAAGTCATCTCGGTTACGTAGGATGCTGTTCCAGATGTAAAATCGATAATGCTCTAGGTTGAAAATTTCATGGCCACAGCATCAACGCTTAAAAAATGACATTTGGAAGACCGTGAAACGCAAAAAGTTTTGGGTGAGAGATCAATTTATAAAAAGTGTCCACTACAGTGTATGGTAAATAGAGTCCAACACGAACTGAATAAGAAGTTTCATTCTTTTTTAAGCTACTGCCAAATAACTTTCTAATAGCAGTTACATTGGTCTATTTTTTTTCAACCATTAAAATGTAGGATGTATTTATACCGCACCTGTCTTGTGTTTATAAATATTTATATATTTTATGAAATATCACTACTTCTACACTATTTACATTATTCGGACTATTGTCCTCATCTTTTTCGCCATGTTTATCACAACGTTTCGGCCGCTGTACGCTCCGTCCTTCTTCAGGTGGTTGGAATGTCGAACTGAACCCTTTATTTCGCTCACTGGGGTAGAATATTATCTCCTGTTAGTTCCTCTCTGAAAGTTCTCCACTGACATAATAAGGTATTGAACTCACACTATTTGGGTCTTGGTAAAAAAAAAAAAAAAAAAAACATGCACTGATAACAAGAAAAATTTCATTATGAGCACTGGTAAAAAACGGTTGCTGAAGACATTTAGTTTATAATACCCAGAAATTCATACAGAGATGTCCCCAGGGTCACATGGCACCGTGGATAAAGTCGTTAGTGACAGGACCCAAAGAGTTTGAGTTCAATACTTGATTAAGGCAGTAGGTAATTAACAGGAGGTAAATGATATCCATTAGACATGGCAAGTGGAAGTAGTCTACCCCTGTGAACGAAATAAACATTCCAACCAAAGATGAGGACAATAGTCCGAATAATGTAAATAGTGTACATATTACGTCATCTCAGAAATATAGACAGATCACTGCTCCTATATGACAGTCATTGCTGGACAATCTCCTTACAGATGAATATATTAGAAGCAACATAATTCTGAGTCTACAAAAGGATGATGGACATACGATAGACAGGATATATGAGCAACGGCAAGTTTTAGAGAAAATAGAAAAGAAATGGATACTTATAAATAGCATCAGAAAGTGACAGTCTTAATTTTTAGGGCAAACAATAAGGAAAGAGGTTTTATAAAATTTCACACTCACAGGACATATCGAAGGCAATATGGACACAGAAAATCAGTGCATAACCTACCTAAAGAGCTTTAGTAAATGATTAGCACAACAGCGATTGGTGGAGTTAACTAAAAGAGAAAAATCTCTAGTTATTGGAAAGCGACACTCACCTCCTTGAGTATCAATTAATCTTTATAAAGAAGACCAGATCTTCATACAGGGATAAATAATTGATCTATATACCAATTAACGTGAAATATTCTAATGATTTCGATACTCAAAAATAGCATCTGATAATTCTCATATAAAACTCCTTCTTCCGCAAAGCTAATGACTTTTATTCGTACACCATTGTGCAAATTAATTGGAAAAGCTTGTTTAGTTTTCTTTCTTTCACCATACAGTCAGTTTTAGACCCACTGGTCTGAAAGGGTGTAATCGATTTCTATTTTTTAACAGACTAGGTCATTTGAAGTGGTGTGCAGTAATATGCATCTCTTTTCAGTGTTTCTTATAAAATTTGTTTGGCGTTGAAAATTATTGCGACACTTGTGATTGCATTTATTTTTCCCTCCTAAATAACATCGTATCGATTGTTGATTAGTTATTTTACGGCCATTGTCTGCGATTGACGTTATTCCAAGAAAGCGTACTAAAATTTTAACGCTGCTCGAGCACACTGCCAACCCTTAACGGTGAGCAAATCAAAGTACTATAGATTTTCCCGGAAACTGTCCTGATTTAAATCCAATCGAGAATCTGTGGTCAATCTGCAAGGAACGACATACGAAGTACTTACATGTGCATTTGTTTTATTGGGAATATACGAAAAAAAGTAAATAATAACGAAATTATTTGTTTTGTTTCATTTAATTTGAGCAAGGGTGTGGTTTTTTTTAATTAATGTTTACCTAAAACAAAAATCACTTGTAGATAGTTTCTGAAACAAGATTCAATTGTAGATAGTTGTTGAAACAAAACTCACTTGTAGGTAGTTGCTGAAACAATAATCAATTTTAGATATTTGCTGAACTTAAGAGTATGAAGTCGGACATGATTATTTGGATATGAAAGCTATATCAATACAAATTCTTTATTGATAAGAGATTATTGCGTTCTGGTAAGAAACCACGCATGCGCCTTTCCAACAATCAGCAGCTCATGGGAAAAGCACAATCCTCCTTGAAGCTGGAATATTGAAGAAATGGATGTCGTTTCATTCTGCGGATATAACTTGACGGTTCATAACCGAATAACTATGAACGTATGGAACCGAAGCATGTTTCTCGTCTAAACATTTGTTATGGAAATATCGACAGGCTTGTGACGTTGCGACGGTAGGGAGGAGACTGCTCGCTGATAAACCTGCGGAAATGATTTTGAACACTATCATGAGGATGAAGTGAAGATTAGGCAGATTCAAGCCCATATATTGTAGCAATACTCTATTTTAGCCTACTCTGACTCAGAATAGCTCAGGTGCTGTCAAGAGCGGTACAAATTGGCGAAACGTTTTTGCAGTATTTTTTTATCTAGGAACATTGTAAATAATGCTTATCCTTTTCAGAATAAATTGCAAAGACTTACTGTCACTTGGCTCACCATGATACAGACAAAAGAAACAAGTTATTTGTATCATCGTCACGATTCTCAATTGTTAGCAAATTTAGCATTGTTGTAACGTGTCGCGGCTTTATTCACCCGGGATCTTATAGTATTCTAGTAACTTCCTGAAACTGTTTTCATAGTTCCCAGTGGAGTAATATTTATTGTTTGGGCCTGTTAGAGACTTTTTCTAAATTTCCATAACCTTAGACTAATGTTCTTTTTGTTCATTTAATATGTTTGTTTAGGGGAAAAAAGTTTAACTGTCCCGTCAGCTCTGTTAAAGTCTAGGTTGCTTTGAAAGAAATGCCTCGGGTTTTATTATATTGACCTATATGTCAGGGTCGTATATTTACTGATATGGAAACAAAGGTTGTGCAATCCCAGCTGATTTCCTTCTTACACTTTAATACACTTTAATAATAATCTCCAGATCCAATATCAATTTGAGATATCAAATGAAATGTTCGATATGAATTAAGAAGTGAGGAATATGATGTTATAGCGCAGAGATAATTAATGACCCTACATTTGAGATCGTAATTTTTCGGGAAGCATTCTCGAAAATTCTCTTCTAGAAAATTAGTGATCATTGTGAAGAAGCTGTCAGAGCAGAACGCATTTCGAAGCAATATTATTCATAGGAATTGGGGGAAAAATGAACCCTGAGGAGGTAGCAAGGTGTGCCTTGCCTGTACAAATCTGACCTGGTCGTATGATAGAAGTGAACTCGCCTGAACATTTACAATATTACAATCAGCCATCTTGATTCTAATAAACAAATATTATTTGTGTTTTCCAGAACTTACCAAATTCACATTATATTTTCAGCTTTGAATTTGACTGAGTTTGCATAGGTGATTGCTTCTGAATATATAATTTATTTTCTATACCTTTCACGGTGATGGAGAAGTTATCAATGGTCATGGTGAGATATGAATGCAAGTGTTATAAATAGCAGTCTGGTAAAATGATTTCAGACTTAACTTGCGACATTTTAGTCAGTCATTGAATTAGTTAAAATAAAATAAAACTGAAATTAATTAACTTCCTGAAGGTTTGCAGACAAGAAACAATACATATGAACATAGATAGGTATTTGTAGTGACTTTCAACTTAGGCGACAGGGATATGTGGGATAAGTGACCTTCGTATTGTCATCGCATATGTAGTCAATACCTGGTTAAGTCAGTGGAGAACATGGAGAGGGGATTTAACAGGAGAAAACTGATAAGGGACATCCATTAGACATGGCAGGTGGAACTTGAACAGTCTACCCCAGCGAGCGAAATAAAGTGTTCGGTTCGACATTCCACCTGAAGAAGGCCGGAACGTACAAGACTCAAGCGTTGTGATAAATCTGGCAACAAAGATAAGGATGATAGTCCGAACAATGCTAAATAGTGTATAGAATTTATTGGTGGTTTAGAACATATCGCTCAGGAGATATGATTTTGAAACACTAAAGCTAAAAAGACCATCTAATGAGAATGAGACTGGAAGTTAAGACAATGTCAGTGCGTCTAGTTGTCTATGAGTATATACAATAGGCTTACAGCTACATCACGCTGAAAAAGTGGTTCCAAGCAAAACTTAAGTAACTTCGAGTATGGTCCGTACCTAGATGTGTTTGAAAATACCATGTGGTGTAATCTTGGATGTACGGCTGGTGTCATTGGAGCCGAGTTTTAGTTGGGTTTGTTATATTCAGTTGCACATAACTGCCTTTGGGGAAGGCAAGAATCGTGACTTCTCTCCATAAGCTATGAGTTAATTACTAGGACTTTTTCACTAAACCATTATTATCTCTATAAAAATCTTACAATCTAAAATATTTTCTACCTTTAAATAACCTGAAAAGAGTTTCATAACCCGTAAAAATAAATCAATCAAATCCATGCTTAGAATCAAGTAACGACAAATGTCAAAACTCCGTAAAATATGTCTACATATGCATTTTACTTTCAGAATCTATTTCCTTCCGATATCCTTTTTCTTCTTAATGGTTATAGTATTATTAGATTGATCGAGAAGCCAATACACTATCGGTTGAATTTATAAAACCATTATATTTAAACAATATTTAAGAAAAAAAAAACTGTTTTGTTAAATCTAGTAGTTTTCTAGTTGTTCTACTCTTCCTTTCTTGAAATACATTTAGAAAATGCAACGGTAGAGATCATCAGTGATGTCACTATGGTTTCATTACGAATTTCGGGTATTGCAACATCAGATCCGTTCTGCCAGGTAGCCGGACCCGTTGACAGGCCGTCTCTCCGCATAATTCGCTCCCGATGTGATTTTAAGAAAATATATAATATCAGGAGGCAGATCTTACATTTATAATGGTTTCGAGAATTGCATCAGCTATTCAGATTTTGTTTTGTCTGCTGACAACAGGCATAAGATCAACGGCGTGACCTGCGCGCGCTTTCCAGTTTTGACTTTCCTGCACATGCGCGAACGTTATAGAATGTAATTTTCCCCGCATTTTTTCTCCCTTCTTACTTATTCATTTAATCTTCAACGGAAAACTAATGATTGGTTGATCAGTTTATAGTTTGAAATTTTTTAAAATTTGTACTGTTATCGTTTTTAATTTTATTATGTGTCCAGAAACATTCCGATTTCTTCATAAATTGCATCATGGGAAATTTTTTTTTTATTTTATCTTTTTTTATTATTAATTCATTTACTAGTTTTATTTATTTTTTTCACATGTTCTTCTGTGCAAAATTTTTTATATTTCCACTTCTAGATCCTTGTATTGATTGTTTTTGAAAAATTACAATATAATCTTCATGGACTGCCATCTAAATAAGAATGCGCATCCTTTTTTTTTTTTTTTTTGTTCCTTGATCACGATGTCTGGCCGATTAAATTTGATTGTTCTGTCTGCGTGTATTCTAAAGTCCCATAAAATTGTTACAGGTCCTATCCCTGAAACCCGGTTTCGGTGATGTTCATGCGAATTTCTTGAAATTTCCTTCCCGTATAAATTGCATATTTTCCAGTGCAGGTATTGGCTCAATATGTCATGCAGAATTTTATATTCAACAGGTGCTAACAGCATACAACTTGGTAACAAGATGGTCAATTGTTTCTGAATATTTATCACAGAATCTGTATTTTGGGTGAACACAAATTTTCATTTTATTTGGTTAATAATTTCTAATTAACGAACATTGGCCCTGTGCAGAAAGAATAAGTTCATCTATTAACACTGCTTGGCGTAACTACTGATGGATACGTAATTTGTCTACATCAGCTTGTTTGTTATGAACAGAGTATTGAGTATAAAAAGGCTTATTTTTGTCTGCATTTGGTACATTTTATTTGTTTACACATTAATTTCTTTACCGTTGCTTTAAGTGGGTTTTGGTTTATTTGCACTTCTTCACCCACTTGAAAATTCTTTTTGAATTTGCTGGATTCCTTTATTATTGAATAAACATTGTTTTTTTATCATTTTCATTCACACAGATCATCAGCCTGTCTTCTGTAGTTTCCAGGTATCTTTGAAAACCGACTGTTCCTATTTTATAAGACAGTTCTGTTTGAAATAATCTTCTGCCTGGGCACATACAGGCAATCAACATTAGCGTTAGTATTATGCATGCGGTGGAAAGTGAGAAGCTATCTCATTTTGACACGTCCATTTGCTTATTATCACGTAAGGTCCAGTTAATTTTGTTTAAAATGTTTTGCACCACAGTGGCAGCCATGTTGCTTATGGCTGATATTCTGTTTTGCGAATTCAACTCGGTATTTAACAAGAGGCACACCCTTGTACTATTCATATTTTAATTCCTCCTTCATTTGGCTATGTTGTATTTCATCTCCTTCACTGACTCCTATGTATCTATATGCTTCTTCTTGTTCCAGTTACCTAATCTTTGTGAAAAATTACGATCTATTGATTGTAATTCGGTAGTTCTCTCTTTATAAATATTACTTTTGCACATAAATCTCATCTTAAAACCATAGCGATATTTGAGTGAAAGAATCTACAGTATTGATGATACACTTCAACTGATATCATCCATGCAGAATAGGTGATTAAAAACTTCCTTTTTGACTTTGTATCAATAGTTATTACTGTTTAGTTCATGCGAAAGAGGATTAAAGAAAGACAACAGAAGTTGCGACAGGGAGTCTCCATGTTAGATTCCTCGTCGGATATTCAAACAATTGGAAGTGGCAGTACGTTTATTGTTATTAATTTATAATGTGATTTTTCCATGCTTACTTAAGCAAATTTCATGTCAATGTCACCAAGGAGTATTTGTACATTTCCAAAGTCCTAAGGATCCAAAAGTGTAGTACACTATCAAAATGTTTACGTTGATCTACGGAAGCTATGCTGAGATTTCTACAATTTTGCCTACAATTATCCGGGATTATTTTATTAATAATTAGTTGATCTATGCAGCCATATGAACCTCTTCGAACTCTATTCTATTCCAGGTTAAGAATCTTCATCGAGTAAAAATAAGTAGAGTTCGTCAGAAGAGAGCTGATCAACTAATATGTGTTGGATAGCGATGTTATTTGTCTATAATGTTTTGGATCATCTTTTGTACACGTTTTTGTTAGGAAATATTTAATACCTTCAGGGATCCATTCAGGAATTTAATTGGGATTATTAATTAGCATTGACAATGCTTGCGCAAATATTTATGGATTGATGACAGATGATAGATCCAAAAGTTGGGTACCATATCATTTTCTGGATATTTCAATGTTTGTGACTTTGTTATAACTTGCCTGTTTCTCGTTTTAATTTTGTGTTCCACGTGAGCTCTTTTGTATATTTTTAATATTTCATTTTTCTTGACATTATGCTTTTCAGTAGCTGCTAACTCTGTTGCATAATATGATATTATTTACTTAGTGATGCTTTCCGTGGTCTGTCCATTAACAATGTTCGCAATGCTGCGTTTGCAAAGTATGTTTACTGGAAGTTGCCATATAAATTTTTGGAAGCCTATCTCTCTCTGTGTGGGAGTTACTTTGCTGATTATTTGAATTATATGTTATTCCCTTCAGTCTTTTCAAGGAATTCTGCTCTGATATCGTTTGATTCAACTTCGTCATTGACAGAATCAGAATCAATGAAATTGTTTATGTCACAGCTAGATTATTCCATTTCATTTGTTGTGAGATCATTATTTCGTATATATTTTAGTGTGTATCTCATCATCTGTCATAAAATCTATTTCCGTTCTTGCCTCATTTTTGTTGGGTTTGATTGTGATTCTGTCTTATATTTCCTTTTTTTTACTTTATATATTTCTGTACTTCAGATTCTTTTATTTTCCATGATGCCTCTGTGGACGTTGTCAAGCCAATCTGTGTTGATATAGTGTCTTAAACTCGTTACTCTCATATTTAGTCTATCTGATCCGTGATGTTCGCTTTTGAATTTTCGAGTGCAGTGAAAAAAATTTCGTTCATATTCTTTCCATTGATTGAATCGGCATTAAGTCACCATGTCCAATATTGGAGATAATCCGGTAAGGGTGACCAGATGTCACACTGTTGGTGGAACAGTTCGTTCCAGTGACAGATTTTTTGACTTGAGACTGTCTTCTCTAACCCGGTTGACAACCGATCTGGTATAAGTTTTTGTCTATAAACATTGGGATTTCCATTTTTTTTACGTTATATCCATTATCGCCAAGGGAGTAATTTTGTTCGAGATACCGCCTCTAAGACGAGTGCTGACAAAAACTAAAGAGCTCGTACTGCCCATGGGTCACAGCTATTCACCCCGGATTTTACAGCGATATTTCTCGGACATGGGGAATTTTAATTATGATTTTATTATTATTATTATTATTATTATTATTATTATTATTATCATTTTTATTTTCTTTGCTTTCTGGCGTTTACACATTTCTTTCCGGGTCCCACCCAGGGACCTAAGGTTAGAAATGGCATCATGACACTTTTCACTGACAAAAAAAAAAATAAAATAAAATAAAATAATTACATAGATAGAGCACTTCGTAAAGTGTGAGCTGTACTTGTCAGAACAATTTTTTGTATCTCCTTGAGGCATGGGCTTCCAGGAATCCCTGCAATTAGTCTACTGCAATCTTTTCCAACCAGTCCTAGGGCTCCAACTACAACAGGGATTGTTGATGTTCCCATATGCCACATTTTCGAGACCTCTATTTCAAAATTTTATTTTTCTTGGCATTATACTTTGTATTTTGACAGCTTTTTGAATATCTTCAAAGATACATTGCAGTCAGCAGGAACTGCCATATCAATAAGGAGGCACCGTTTTTGTTTGTGGTCTTTAATAACAATATCTGGGCGGTTGGCCTTGATTGTTCTGTCAGTGTGAATTGTGTAGTCCCATAGAATTGTAACAGGTCCTATCTCCGTAACCGGGTCTGGGTGGTGTTGGTACCAGTTTCTTTCAGTTTCCTTCCCGTAGAAGTTGCAGATTTTCCAGTGCAGATATTGGCCCACTCTGTCATGTCGGGTTTTATATTCAGTGGGTGCCAACATCGTGCAACCTGATACAAGATGATCAATCGTTTCTGGATATTTATCACAGAATCTGCATTTTGGGCTGACACAATATTTTAGTATATGTGCTTGATAATTCCTAGTTAGCAAGCATTGGTCCTGCGCAGCAAGGATAAAACCTTCAGTTTCCGCTTTCAACCCTACACTGCGTAGCCACTGATGGGTACGGCTTTTGTCTACATCAGCTTGTTTGATACGGGCAGAGTATTGGCCATGAAGCGGTTTATCTTGCCATCGCTTCTGTATCTGGTCGGTTACATCCGTCTTTGCTGTCTTTTTCAAGTATTTTGCAGTTTCAGCCTGTGTATTGTGCTGTAGTTACATCTCTACGCCCATTTGAAGCTCCAGTTTGAATTTGTTGGCTTCTTTCATTACGGAGTAAAGACGCTTACTACTTTCATGTTCCTTGACGCATACCATCATCCAGTCTTCTGTAGTTTCCAAGTATCTTTTGAGGCCAATTGTTGTAGTTTTGTAGGACAGTTCTAGTTGAACTAATCCTCTGCCTCCTTCGGATCTGGGCACATACAGACGATCAACATCAGCCTTGGGATGATGCATGCGATAGCAAGTGAGAAGCTTTCTCGTTTTGGCGTCCATTCGCTTAATTTCAGCTATGGTCCAGTTAAGGACATTAAAGCTGTAATGCACCACTGGTACAGCCAATGTGTTTATAGCTGATATTCTATTTTTTGAGTTTAGCTCAGTATTTAGTATCAGACGTACACGCCTGTAGTACTCTTTTCTTATTTTTTCTTTCATTTGGGGGTGTTGTATGCCATCTCCTTCGCTAATTCCTAGGTACTTATAAGCTTCTCGTGCTCCAATTCCCTAATCTTTGTGACAAAATCTAAAACTATTGAGGGTGTTTCTGTAATTCTACCTTTCTTGAATGTTACTTTTGCACATTTATCTAATCCGAAGTCCATAACTATGTCGTCACTAAAGTATTTTACAATATTGAGGAGGCCTTTCAACTCATTGTCGTCTTTGGCAAAGAGTTTGAGATCATCCATGTATAGTAGGTGATTGAAAATTTTCTTATTTATTTTGTAACCATAGCTACTGTTGTTCAGTTCATGTGTAAGAGGGGTTAAGGATAAACAAAACAGAAGGGGTGACAGAGAGTCTCCTTGAAAAATTCCACGTCGGATATTCAGAGGGTTGGATATGGCAGTGCCCCCGGTGTGCCTAAGGTATAGTTTTGTGTTCCACATCCCCATGCTGTGATTAAGAAAGTTTAATACCACAGGGGAGACTTTGTACATTTCCAAAGCCTTAAGGAGCCAAGAATGTGGAAAACTATCAAAGGCTTTACGATAATCAATCCACGCTGCACTGAGATTTCTGCGTCGTCTCCTGCAATTTTCCAGGATCATTTTATTTATCAGAAGTTGATCTTTGCAGCCATATGAACCTCTACTGCATCCCTTCTGTTCCAGCGGGAGAATGCTGTTTGTTTCGAAGAAGGAGTAAGTACGGTTCGTCAGTACAGACGTGATCAACTTATACGTTGTGGAAAGACATGTTATCGGTCTATAATTTTTCGGGTCGTCTTTTTCAGTTGTTTTTGGTATGAGGTATGTAATACCTTCAGTAACCCATTCCGGGATTTTATTGGGATTATTTACAAGCGTTGATAATGTTTTTGCAAGTATGCCATGGGTAGATGAGAGATGATACAGCCAGAAATTGGGCAACTTGTCATTTCCTGGGGATTTCCATTTTGGGGATTTCGTTAGTGCTTGCCTAACATCATCTGTGGATATATTTACCCATTCTTGCAGAGGTGTATCCAGCAGTCGTTCTTCTTCACGCCGTATCCATTCTGCATTTGGGTTACATTCCTTTGGGTTGCTCCAAATATTTTCCCAAAATGTCTGTACATTATCAATCGATGGTGGCGTTTCGACATGTATAGGCGTTTTTCCAATTTCCCTGTAAAATTTCTTAAGATCTGTTCGGAATATTTTATTTTGGCGATAGAATCTACAACGTTTCTCGTATCGTCTTGTTCTCTGTGCTTTTAGCTGAAGTTTCTGTTTCAGCATTTCCTTGATCGATGGAATATCAATTAGGGATTTAATGCTATATTTCCGTTTGATCTTTTTGGATTTACGTTTGGAAATATTAGGGTTTCTGGTGAGCTCATCTAATATAGACAGCTCACATCTGATTTGTTTTATTTCTCGTATCAGTTTGGTTTTCCAAGCTGGTTCTCTGTGTCTGTTAATTTTATTGTCTTGACACCAAGCTTCCGAGTCGCTGCTAGAGCTGTTGCGTATATGACGTTGTTAACTTCTGTTATGTTTCCCGGTGGTTTATCTGTTAACAGTGTTTCCAGGGCAGCATTGTATATTTTCACGATGTGCTTGTTGGGATTTGTCATATGGATTTTCGGGAGCTGGTCTCTGTCTGACAATTGTATGAAAGTTACTCTGCTGAGTACTTGGATGACGTCATTTTTCGCTTCGGTGATTTCAGCTTCGTGGTTTTCAAGGAATTCTAAATTAATGTACCTGGAGTCATCTTCAGTGACAATTTCTGGAGAACTAGAGGTTGTGTCTAAGGTAGAATCTTCGGTTTCATTTCCTGGGAGATGATTTCGTATTTCATTCGCTTTAGCGTCCACCTCATCCTCTGTCGCATTCTTTATTTCAACATTCATCTCAACAGAGTTTGAGTGATGGGTCATAGTATTTTGTCTTATATCTAATTTTATCTTATCTATTTCTGCCTTTGAGAGTCTGCTGTTTCGCATGATATCTCTGCGGACATTGGCAAGCATGTTTGGATTGAGGTTAGGTCTTATATCATTTCCCACCATATTTCTCCATATTTGGTATGTTTGATTGGTGGTGTTCTTTGCTGGGTTTTCGAGTGCAGTGAAGAAGGATGTCATAACTTGTCGATACTCTTCGCGGCTCCATTTCGTTCGTTTCATTTTTACTAGTCGATTTGGCATTGAGACACTTGGTCCAAGGTTGGCGATAATCCGGGTTTGGTGACCTAGTGTCTCTTCGTGTGTGGAAGAGTTTGTTCCAGTGACAGATTTTCGACCTCAGACTGGTTCCTCTTTTAGGGACGCGGCCCTTGTTGTCCCGGTTGACGGCCGATCCGGTATGAGATATTATTCGTATTCATTGAAATTGGTAGAGATGCGTTTTAACCTTGACCGCCAAGGGGTAATTTTGTTCAGATTACCAGCTTTAGGACGAGACTTGAAGAAGGTCCAAGAGCAAGACCAGATTTCAGATAGTGGGTTTATTAATATATCGAAGTTAAAAGTTCATAACATTGTATGGTATTCAGTTGGGTAGATAATACTAATTTTTAACTTAGTATAAGTCCGAGAGACACCTCCAAGTGGGATAATTAGATTCCAGTATATAGACATAAAACAAAAAAAAAAATGGACACGGGTGTCCGCTTAAGGTCTGGCGTGTGGATTAAAACTTGAAATACAAGTTAAAAAAAAAATTATTAGAGGAGAGAAAAGGGAACTGAAAAGCAAGGAATTAACTTGAGACATTAGGATTTACAATCATATCAAACTAATGGAAAAGTATCATTCAAAGATGCTACATTTACCATTTCTTACAACTTCGGAGCATGGCACAAGTGACTTTCCACAAATGTTCAATTTTCCGTCGCCAACGACAGATACTTATCAAATTTTATGGGGTAGGCTGGACTCATACTACAGATTGGTAGGGGGGAATATCGAAGAATTCATTAAACAGAGGGGTAGGAACAAGGGAATAAAAGTTATACTTTTCCGGTCATCTCTCAACCTACTTGCCGCTGAAAGATATGTTTTAGAATTTTCACTCAAATAGATGATAGACAAAGGGCAGAGCATTGTAGGAAAATTACAACTGTAGCCATGAAAAAAAAACAAAAAACAACTCTGTCTCATGCCACCTGGACAGGTGTCGTATATCAGGTATCAGCTATTATTATTATTATTTAAATAATTGTTTAATTGTCTATGATGTGTAACATCCAATAGTATCGAGATACGATGGAGCTGCGTCACAAAATTTATACCTTAGTTGCTGGTGGGGGCGTAGCATCTGTTATTACTGTACAGGCCGACATGGGAGTGTCAGTCTCGCAGCAGTTGCAAGAATGAAACTGATTATAACATCGGATAGTCTTAGGATTTTTTTCTCATGCTTAGATGTAGTCGTAAGGCAACAAAAATTGAAAATCAGTTTTCGTTCTCTTAGATGGACAACCCTCTAGAGCAGACGAGTTCCATCTGCACGATGTATATCTATATATATACACACTTAAACACAACCATATATTTTAAACTGGAGTTAACATGTCGTTATCAAATGTACTAATTTAAGAATCATTATTATTATTATTGCTATTATTTTTATTATTATTATTATTTAAATGATAATATAAATCAATACATAAGAAAATAATACATGTACATGTATCATATATGAGAATTTTTTTCTTAAATATTGACTATTCTGAACAAGCAATAACAGTAGTAAACAAAATAAAATAAAGTTACGCCTTGAGACGCTTTTCCTACACATCTGAAAATACGCTCTCCCCGCCAAAAATATTACATTCAATAAATAAGAAAAGGATAGAATTATAAGCAAGAAGAAGTATGAATGATAAATGATAACGAAAGAAATCGAAAATATTGAACGAATTGTCAGCGATAAACAGAACAAAATAAACATTAAGACGGGAAATGCTATTCCAACAATTTCGAAAATTACGTCGTCTTTCATTAAAAAGTGGAGTTGATATGCTTAAATATGAATAGGGTAGAATTAACCCTGGCAATGCATAAGTACTTTAGCGAATACAATCTTTATATGTTCTGAGTATAATACATCTTAGTGAGACATTCTTCATAATAAATTATTAAACTTCCGAAATAACAGTTATTTTAAAAATAAAACAATCCTGGTATACAGCGATTTATCTTAGAAAAATAAACAAATATATATTTTTAATAAATGAAGTTTATAAACGGATAATAATATAGTAAAAAATATAAAACAATAAACAAATAAATAGGTAAAAATAAATGGATAATAAAAATAAAAAAAGGATTCCCTTTTAAATTACGACATCGCTTTCTTTAAGCAATAAAAATAATCACCTCAGTTCACTACATCAGCGGTTCTTCTTCTGATTCTACTTTTTTTTATTATTATTATTATCATTATTATTATTATTTATTTATTTATTTAAAAACATAAGCGTATGATGTAACGTATCATAGGTGTCATCGGCGCGTAAAAAGGATTTTGAGCGTCGCATTCATATTTGAGACAGGGTTGTTGCATTTACTTTTGCAAAAAAAAAAAAAACCTCGATAAGAATATTGTCATGGGTCCTTACATATAACTACAGGATGAACTCTTCCCAACATTATGTATACCACGCCTCTCAAGAGAGAGGGTCGAATCAAGCCGAGAAGCTCGGCTTGACGGTCGAACTCTCTGCCTCCGAGCAGAAAGGAACCCGGACGAGGCTCAGCCGAAGGGTAGAGTCTCTTTCGGGGAGGTTGACAAACCCGATCCCGTTTATACGGGTTCTACGGGAATTTTTTGGCCGAGCCTACGAACTCGGTAAACCCACGTAAAACTCGGCCTTGTACCACATGCAACCCTCGTGGGTGCGTGGCTAGATACCAAATAAAGCCGAGCTTATCGTCTTGACGGTCGAACTCTCTGCCTCTGGGCAGAGAGGAACCCGGACGAGGCTCCGCCGAATGACAGAGTCTCGTTCGGGGAGGTTGACCAACCCCATCCCGTTTATACGGGTTTTACGGGCATTTTTGTGCCACATGCAACCCTCGTGGTGGAGTGCCTAGATACCGAATCGAGTTGAGCCGATAGTAGTTCATTCCACACCAGATTGAGAGTCATACTAATACCTTCCACATCTTGTATTATTATTTCGTGTAATATACCTTCGTCATTTCTACATTTGTGTTCGTGTTCGTCTTCCTTGGTACTAATCTGGACAATAACTATTAAGAATCTCACTCTGCTATGCCCGGTCAAGGATTCAACTAGCAGGGAACTCTGAGTTCCCTAGCATTGGTTAGCAAGCAGTGGATTAAAATCTACATTCTGTATTCATATCCTGCGACGGCATGGATATCGGCACAACATTATGCGAAATATGATTGTTACAGCATTCATTACTCGATTTTATGGTCGATCCATATGTTTATTACGGATGAAATCTTTTTAATATACCCTCATTATATCTATCTATCTATCTATCTATCTATCTATCTATCTATATATATATATATATATATATATATATATATATATAGGGATCGATGAATGAATATATATAGGGATAGATGAATGAATTTACGCCTAAATTACGCCAAAATGAAAATAACACTTACAACTTATTTTAACATATATATTTACCAAAAATTTCACAAAAATATCTTGAAATACGAAAGAGTAAATTTATTCAATGTCATCGCCATTAGATTCAATCTCGTCTTTTAGACGTTTTCAGAAACTCCTGCAATTCCTCTGGTCTGTATCCTTGTTTAACTTGGTGAATACTGTCATAATCCTTATCTTCAATTCATCTTTGGTTTTACAAGTCGTCTTCCTGCTCTCTCGCTCGACTGGGCACCACACATAATAATCTAGGGTGTTGCAATCTGGGGAGTTAGTTGGTGATATTTAAAGGGTAGTGTGGTCGCAGAAATTGTCTGACAGACATGAATGGGATCTTCTGCTTTTGTGACATGGTGCAGTTTCCTCGGCCAGTCATAGGTTCTTCTAACATCCATCCTCTTGACCCAGGGCAGGACAACCTCGTCAAGGCACTTTATGTAAGCCTACCTGTTGAATCTGATATCTTGTTGGAAGATGAATGGAGGCATAACGTCGTCATCACTTGTGATCACTCCAAAAATCTTGTAATCAGCATTCGACTCATTCATTCAACGCTTTCCGAATCGTCAACACTGTTCTACAACATGCTCTTTCCAAATTTCCGACAGAGTGAATTGTATCATGGTGCTCTTTTTCTCACAGATAATTGCGAACTGATTTTACCATACTGTGCAATCGACAAAATCAAAAACAACTAAAGCGCATAGGCAAAATTAATAATATGGAATTGCGACTATTTAACCATCGAATTCTGTACGTCTTCTTGTTTCTGTAACGTATGTCTAAGTGACCGCGCTATATTGGTAGGCACCTTACTAATATTTATCTAAATCTATGTTTGGGTACTTTCCTATATTTTGCCTGATATGAATGAATGCTTTAAACAAATTAATAAAAATAGTATTTTAAATTTCAAGATATTTTGTTTATTTAGCAAAGGCCATGATATAATTGAATGTAATTTTAACTTGATAAATTTTTCTCACGTAATTTTTCAGCCCATCACAGTTTTTATGAGTATATGAGCCGAGGTTATACGCACAACATTTTTACCTCCGAGTTATATTCGTCTATGTATTCTCCTCCCAATTCTTTTGTGATATTAACTAATGGTCGTGGATGAAAAAAAGTTTCCGACATTATCAAGAATTCTTAATATTTATATTAACGTTAACATTGTCATATTTCTATCACACGTTTGAATCTGAAAGTACTTCCTCTTCGCTATTGGTATCTTTAATAAAACTGCATTGTGTTAGTTGCCATTTATTTATATCTGACGTCAATTTTCTGCCAATTGTACGCTTCGCAAGTTTTGTCATTTGTCATTACTTTTTTTATTTCCTGAACTTTTTTTGATTCCCTTGAAATAAATATATACCGTATTTTGCTGCTTATAAGATACATTGTTTCCGATTAAAAATCTACAAAAGCGTAACTGCATCGTATGAATTGAAAGACGATGACGGTAGTTTGTGATATTGTTGAGATTCAACTATCAAGGTTAATCCGATTCTGGGCTCTTGAATATATACAAATGTTTCAAAATTAACAAACATTTGAGAAAAGCTTTTTTTTTTAAATTGGGATGCTGCGAGAGTAAAACCTGCTTAAGTAACACCATATTTCTTTTTATTTTAAATTTCAGATTAAAAAGCTGTATGAGTTATAGTATTCACTTTCAGAATAATACTATACTCCCGTTAACACATGCTAAATATTTTCGCTTGATTAAGTAATTATGTTTATGGTACTTAATAGTGTCAAATATTCCTGTGCAAATACAGTAGTCCTTGAACAGCAGAAATATATTTTTTTTTTTTATCGTCTCTGATAAATGTATGTATTCCGATATATTCACAATATATGGTTTGCAGTATGTCGATGACCAACATCCAAGTCAGGTATTCTGGCTGAAATATGCTATCCGTTGTTTAAACTGGGAATAGTGGCGAAGGCTATGACTTACAAGGAAAACACTTTTTTCCCCTTCTTCCTTCAAAATATGGAGGGACCGTCTAATACATCGGAACGTCATATCAACATCGAAATACGGTACATGATATAAAAGTATCATTTCTAGCTTTTTTCAAAAAAAGTAGTGGACAATATCTAAGTGGGGCTGGGTATTTGTTTGTTTAAAGCTCAAAGACGTAGACTAATGGAATCCTGTTACTTTCAAGAATATGTATGATGTTCGATGTTCATACCCTGTTTTTAATGCTTTCTCCTAAGACCATTGGACAATTCCTACGGAGGGAGTGACCTCCACATATGTTCATTTCCTTTTATATATATATATATATATATATATATATATATATATATATATATATATATATATATATATATATATATATATGCATTAAGGGCTGATATTTGTCAACTTTTCTGATTATTATGTCTAATGCATTTGATTGGGACTGAGTAAATTGTGACTCTGTTTCTCTATTTGGATGACATTTGCATAGTAAGGACGCTGTTATTCTTCTTCGACTGCATCCTGTCCATTTTTTTGTTTTCTATTTTCTTCGTTACAATCTTGACGAATAATCATTTATTCTTTTATTTCAGTTACTTTGGCGTTTTAAGAACTTGCCCTCACTCTACTTTATGCCTTGTTTACATTATTATTATTATTATTATTATTATTATTATTATTATTATTATTATTATTATTATTATTATTATTTCCTCTGATTTATGGTGTGTACACATTTCATTCCGGGACCCGACCAGAGACCTAAGTTCAGAAATAGCATCATGATATTTTCCAATGAGCAATTAAATAAAAAAAAAAATCATATTTTACATCGATAAACCACTTCGTAATGTGTAGGCTGTACACGTGTGTTAAGTGGTGGACCCCATAACATTTTGTATGGCTTTAAGGCATGGGCTACCAGGAATCATTTAATGAGTCTATTGGAATAATTAATTTCTAATCAATCCGGGGCCTCCAACTACAACTGGAATTGTACTCATGCGCAACATTCTTGAGATTTCGGATATAAAGATATAAGGTATATAAGGTGATAGTTTTTAAAGATATTCAAAGATGCAGTGCAGTCTTCAAGGAGAATCATATCAATAAGGAGGCACATTTTTTACATTGCGGTCGCTAATCACGATGTCTTGGCGATAAGTTTTGAGTGTTCTTTCGGTGTGTATTGTGAAGTCACATAAAATTGTTACAGATCCTATCTCCGTAAGAGGCTTTGTGTGGTGTCCATAGTAATTTCTTGCAATTTCGTCTCCGCGAAATTTGCAAATTTTGCATTGCAGATATGGCCCAACCTGTCATGCCTGTTTTTATTTTCAGTGGCTCTCAATTTCGCGCACCCTGGTACAAGATGATCAGTTGTTTATTGATATTGTCACAGAACCTACATTTTGGACTAACACAATTTTTCAGTATCTGTGCTTTATAATTTCTAGTTAGCAAGCATTGATCCTATTAAGCAAGAACAAAAACTACAGTTTCAGCTTTTAACCCTGCACTACGTAGCCACTGATGGGTGCGGGGTTTGTTTACATCAGCTTGTTTGATAGAGGCAGAGTATTGAACATAAAGATGTTTATCTTGCCATTGTTTCTATATCTGGACGGTGTTTTCTTTTACTTCTATTTTTAAGCATTTTAAGCGGCCATTTATGCTTTACTTGTATTTCTGCACCTATTTGAAATTCCATTTAGAACCTGTTGGCTTCTTTTATTACTGAATAGGTATCTTTCATGTCCAATCGTTATAGTTTTGTAATACAATTCTAGTAGAACTAATCCTCTACCTTCTTAAGATCTGGTCAATTAAAAACTAGCATCATCAGTTTTAGGATGATGCGTGCGGTGGCAGGTGAGAAGCTTTTTCTTTTGGCGTTCCTTCGATTAATGTCAGCTTTTTTCCAGTTAAGAATATTGAAACTGTATTGCGCCAGCTAGCCCACTAATGTGTTTATGGCTGATATCTTGTTTTTTTTTTCTTTTTAATTCAGCTAGTTAAAGAGTACCAGACGCACACGCGTCTAGTATTTCTTTCTCAACTTTTCCTTCATTTGAATATGATGTATTCCATCCCCTTCGCTAATTCCTAGCTACCGAAAGGTTTCTATTTGTATAACTTCCCTAATTTTGGGGACAGAATCTAAATCTATTGAGTGTCTTTCTGAAAATCATTCTTTCTTTAATGTTACTTTTGTACATTTATCTAATCCAAAATCTTTATATATTTTATCACTGAAACATTTTGCAGTATTGAGGAGACCTTTCAACTCATTGTTGTCTTTGGGAAAGAGCTTCAGATCACCCATGTAGAGTGCGTGATTAAGTACTTACTTGTTTAGTTTGTAGTTATAGCTATTTTAGTTTACTTCACACGTTATTGAGATTAAGGCCAGGGAAAACTGAAGGGGTGATAGGCAGTTTCCTTGAAAGATACCACGTCGGATGTTCAGGCGGTTGAATATGGCAGTATTTCTGATGTGCTAATACAATGGGGTTTTCCATATTACCATACTGTGTTTAAGGAAATTTACTCTCACGGGGAAGACTTTTTACATTTCAAAAATCTTATGGATCCAAGTGTGTAGTATACTATCAAAGGTTTTACGGCAATCTATTCATTTTGCTCTAAGATTTCTACATAGTCTACGGCAATGTTCAAGGATAATTTTGTTTATCAGTGGTTGATCTTTGCAACCTTATGATCCTCTTCTGCGTCGCTTCTGTTCAAGTGAAATAATACTTTTTTGCTTCGAGAAAAGAATAATACAGTTCGTCAGAACTGATATAATCAATTTATACGTGGTGGAGAGACATGTTATTGGCTGATAATTTTTCGGTTCTTATTTTTCATTCGTTTTTTTCATGAAATATGTAAATACCTTCAGTGATCCATTCCAGGATTTCAGTGGGATTATTAATAAGAATTGATAGATTTTGTGCAAGTGTTTTATGGATTGATGATAGATTATAGAGTCAGAAATTTGGTACTTTGTCATTTCCATGACATTTGCATTTTTTGTGATTTCGTTAGAGCTTGCGAAAAACTTATTTGTGTTTATATTTTCCCACTTTTGTAGAGGTTTATCCATTATTCATTTTTCTTCACATTGGATCCATTCTGCATTGGGGTTGTTTTCTTTTAGGCTGCTCCAAATATTTCCTTCAAATTTCTGCACTTTTTCACTTGATGGTGGCTTTTTGACATGTATAGCTACTTTTCCAATTTCCCTGTAAAATTTCTTATGGTCCATTTGGAATATTTTATTTTTACGATAGAACATAAAAGGTTCTTTGTATCGTTTTCAGTGCCTCTGATTTCCTTTAATTCTCGCATCTGTTTTGCATTCCAAGTTGGCTCTCTTTGTCTCTTGTTTAATCTTTTCATTGTCTTGACCTCAAGCTTCCCAATAGATGCTAAAGCTTTTACGTATATGACATAGTTAACTTCTGTGATTTTTTTCAATGGTTTGTCCGTTAACAGTGTTTCCAGTGCAGCGTTATATGGTTGCACAATGTGTTTACTTGAATTTGACATATGAATTTTTGGAAACTGGTCTCTGTCTGACATATTTGTGATAGTTAATCTGCTAAGTACTTGCATGACGTGGTTTTCCGCTTCCGTGATTTCCCCTCTATGCTACCGTAATGTAGACAGAATTATCTTCAGTGAAATCGTCTAAATAAATGCACGTTATGTCACAGGTAGATTCTTCGGTTATACTTCCTGGAAGATTATTATTTCGCATCTCATTTATTTTAGAGTTTAACTCATTTTCTGTGATATTATTTATTTCAGCTCTTATCTATTTATCGTTTGTGTGACTTGTTATTGAATTCTGTTATATATCTAGGTTTATCGTATCTATTCCTGTATTTGAGAGTCTTTTGTTTTGCATGATGTCCTTGCGGCCAATGGCAAGCATGTTTTCATTGAATTGATGTCATATTTCAATTCCTACTATAGTTCTCCACTTTTGGTATGTCTGAATTGTGCTGTTCTTTTGTGGAATTTCGACTGCGCTGAAAAAAGGATGTCATGACATGTTGATACTCTTCTCGGGACGATGTTTTTTGCGTTCTTTTTATTAGTTGATTTGGCACTGAGTCCTTGGGTCCCACGTTGGAAATATTAGGTTGGTGCAAAAAAATGTCGTTTTCTCACATAGTAACATATGTGAGGAAACGACATTTTTTTGCATCCACCTAATACTTTGGGTTTGGTGACCAAGCGTCTCTTAGTTGTTGCAAGTTTTTGTTCCAGTGACAGATTTTTCATCCCCAGACTGCTTCCTCGCTTAATGACAGCCGATCCTGTATGAAAATTTATTCGTATTCATTGAGATTCGTAAATTATTATGTTTTATCCTTGACTGCCAAGGATTAATTTTGGTACCAGCTCTAGGACGACTGTCGATCAAGAGCAGATAGCTTATACGGCCTATGAGGATTATATTCAGGTGTCCCTGGTTAAAGAGTTCATTATTGAGTAATATATTCAGGTGTATAGCGATGGTATTGACTATACTAAGTTTTAAATTAGTGTAAGTCGTAGATGAAATATGAGAGGCGGATATACTTTTATATTGAGGGTTATCACAAAAAAAATAAAAATTAAAAAAAATAAATTTAAATAAATTCAAATAGTCTTAAATGTAATTAAAGAAAGGAAAAATTTAATTTCAAATTGTATAAAGTTTAGTATAGCTTACATGTTTATAGGAAAGAACAAAATATCATCTGAAAGATGTTTAACTTTCCGGCGCCAATGATGGTTTCAAGTTTTATAACGTATCTCGTAATGCAGTTTGGAGGAAGCGACACCAAGGAAGGCACGGTGGAGTAATGGTTAGCGGTTGGAATGAGGAATCGAAGAGGCGAGGTTGATTTCCAGTCGAATCTATTTCATTCACTTACGTGCTAATACCATTGGGAAAACAATGAATCCTCTTCTCCTCTCAACTGGTAAATAAATTGACGGACCGGATTCTATAACTTTGGATGAGATCCGGTTTACCACAGAAAGAAATGGCAACCTACTGCGGGGAAAAAAATCTGCCTCGTCAGTCATGAATCTAAAGATACATACCTAAGAGTTTATCAAACATGGCAGATAACTGACTGCTTCTATTATTATTCACACATTGACTGTTTAAGCCAATCTCAACCCTTACTCTTAATAAGATATGAAATCATACATAGATTATTCAAACTATAATTTCCCAAGTCGATGGCTCCAAGTATGCACCGACTGTATACTCTCCAAAGGGGGTTAGGACCTAAAGAAAAAATCTCCGCCATATTAATATGTACAGACTGAATCATAAACGATCAATATTTCCAAAAATGCGAAGATAGACTATACAGAGTTGATAGGGTAAAGTATAATCGACCAAAAATTACACATAACATCTAGTAGTAGTAACACACACACACGCACACACGCACACACACTCACACACACGCATACACACACACAGAGAAAAATAATTGATTTAATATTAGATAAAAGAGCCTGTGATGATATCCCGTAAAATCCACTGCTAACCAAAAATATATATAATTCAGTATTTTAGGTAATGTTTTATAGTTTTATGTAATATTGTCGTTGTGAAATTCCATGCTGTTCACATTGTTTGTCTTTCCTTCAACTAAAACTGCCACATATGTTAGTATTATCGTAAATTGCGGTTTACAAGACGACGTAGCGTATAAGTCGACCTCGTGATTTTTAGCACAAAATTCTGATTTAGGTATATATCTACCGTATAGTTCGACCCAGCTCTATATATTCAATAAACTACTATAATGTGTCATTAACTCTCATTACTATCATGAAATCGGGCAGATGAAAGGCATACTGTACCTACTTTTATGTGGCGATCATGGCTGTCCCCCTCCTCCTGTCTCTTGCAGCTCTTGATAAGTTTTGTTTTTTTGTTGTTTCTCCCATACCATGTTCTGCCATCCACTTACTTAATTCCATTAAGTATGTTAAGCGTTGCTTTCCCCTGTCACTCTTTCCCTCTATCCGTCTTGTGCGTATCAGATATTCCAAGCCTTCTTTTCTCCTTCCGTAGATTATTGATGTCTATTTATTTGAAAGGAGTTCTTTAAAGTTGAATTAGTTCATATATTTTCGTAAAAAATATTGATTAAACTCGACTGTTTTCATATTCTATTGAAACTAAAACACAATTGGAGCTGTCTCAACAAGCCATTTTAAGTTCGCATTCGAGAACAGAGGAACCAAGGAATAATTAATGGGAAAGCTCATTAAGGCTAACTCAATGCTTACCAAAAAAACACAACAGTCGCTCATGAGTTGGTGACGATTGCAGCAGTTATTTGACAATATCTCCGCACCGTTTGTTCATTAGAATTTGAATCTTATTCACTGTGGTCTTCCACAGTATGCTGGTCAAACTCTCTGCATCTGGGCCAAGAGGAACCCAGACGAGGCTATGCCGAAGACCAGAGTCACATCTAGGGTGGTGGACAGCTACCGACCACGTTTTTACAAGGTCTACGGGGAAATTTTGCCCGAGTCTACGGGCTCGGTTTATCCCACAATAAACTTGGCCTTGTGCCACATCCGACGATGTGGGGCGATAGGTAAATATCCTCATTAGAATTTGGGTGAAAAGAAAGTATATGCAATCAGTAAAATACATTTTTAAATAGGATTACGGAGGGTGTCATCTTGCACGGTGAATAGTCCGAAACCTAAAGTTTAACTTGAAAATTTGAGGGGCGTCATAAACGCCTAATCGCCTTTTACGCCAGGTACGGTATTAATATACACTTGCCTACACACTGACCACATTGAACTAGGCTATTTCATAAACTGTAGTAACCTAGGTTCAATGATATTACTGGCTTATTCTCATCTACACTAAATTATATAACGGGAGGGCTTCAGTCTTTTATACGCTATCAGTTTGTTACTCGTATGGCTACGAATCTTTATATGGATCAAGAATTGTTCCGAAATTGAACCTGCGTATGCTACGCTCGCATTATCATTGATATTACGTTGACATTCTCGAAAGCAGTCGAAAGTATATATCCACTTTCTGATTTCAGTTTGAAGGAACATTTAATGAAAATGTTGTATTATCTTCTTTATACCATATGTTTATTTGAAAGTTCAGTTCTCCTTTTACGACTTTTGTGTCTGATTATAATTTGGAATAGTGGTTTGGCGTTTCCTTTTGTAAACTTCTGGTTCATTTATTAAATGTGTCGTGTCCCAAGATTCTTCCGTTATTAAATTTACTTCTTCACTTTCGCTTTTCTTTTTGATTTCCAGTCGTCTTTAGTTTAATATCCGATTTCTCTTTACAATTTGTTTGATTTGATCGGCAATTCGATGGTTTCATGTTTCTATATATTGTTTTTCCATATTTCAAGTATCATTTGCTTACGTTCTCTATAGCTTAGTTTACGTTTCAAGAAAGAAACTTGTTTTCGGTGCCATATCCTGACAGTTTATTGACGGTTACCATTCTTCGCAACTGATTTTATCTTTTGCAGCTCCTCGTATCTTTAACAATTTACCATTTATCTTTGTTCCGTTTCCGCCATTGCTTCCTCGGACTTGTTAAAAAGAATTTTTGCTTTTTTCACTCAGCATCTCTTAATTTTAGTATGTTTTTATTTCTTTTTATGTGTTATGTCCTTTCAGGACGTAGACGATCATGGCTATCACCTCTCTCTATCCCTTGCAGCTCTCAACAATTTCTTTTCCTCTGCTTCCTCCCCCAGACCACATTCTGTCACCCACTTGCTCAAGCCCGCCAGGAATACCACGCTTTGTTTTACCTTGTCTCTTTTCCCTTCTATTTGACCTCTGTGTACCAGATCCTCCAGGCCCTCCTTCCCCATAATGTGTTGCTGAAGCTTCAGCTACCTCTTCCTAAATTTAAATAAAAGCCTTCTCCATGTTTGTAACCTCTCTAAAACCTTATCGTTGCTCGGTCCATGATATCCTTAGCATCCTTCTGTAGAAACACACTTTCTCTTCATCTTTAAGGAAATCGTTCAACATTCGCTGCCGCAAAGGGCAGATGTCACTTAACAGCTCAGTATTCTTTTCAGTGAGTGTTAACATTTACAGGACCTCTTTTCCACTTACCGTATATATTGGCGCACAAGGCATCAATTTACCCTTAAAAATACCCCCTAAAATAGGAGGTTCCTTATATTCCATGTATAAAAATATGAGTTTTAAATCCTGTGGTTTATGGTAAGTTCTTTGCATGGGAGATTTTTAACAATATGCCTAACGTAGTTACTATCGACACAAACAGTTTCTACCGAAATAATTTATTTCACATTATAATAATTAAACAATAAAAGTGTAATGCAATATAATACCTTATATAATTTGTAATATGTGTGTATGTCCACAATAAAACGCATATTCGTCAAGAGATAGACCCAAAACCATCGTTACACACAGTAAATTGTGGTCGTTATTTGACAATATCTCATTTCCTTTTTTCGATTATGTTGAACTAAAATACGACTGTTTGTGTGTCTCAACAAGCCGTTTAATGATCTCATTCGTGAACAGTGTTACGAGTAAATGATTGGCGACCAAAAGTCAATCAGCTTAACACAATATCCTACCGAAACACAGCACCCACTGACGAGGTTGTGTAGACTGTGGCAGTTAATTGACAATATCTTCCAACCGTTTTGCCATTAGTATTTAAGTGGAAAGAAAGTATATTACACTGTAAATATATCACGAAACGTACATTTTTACTTGAACAATTCGGGGTCTTCATATACGCCCAGTTGCCTTGTACGCCAGCTTATACGGTACTTTTCTCAATAGTTATTCGTCAAATACAAGGCACAAGAGTCACTCAGGTTAGAAGGTTAATGAATTAAATTTTTGTAAGGGCATACGAGCAGGTATTAATACGTGTATATTAGTTCGAATAAACATCTGTTGTAGTGATCGTGAAGGATCCATTCAAGACCCTGTTTCTGGGTAAGATGTAGTGTGAGTGGATTTTGCACTTTACAAACAGAATACGAAGCATTGAATACGTGTAGATCCTGTTTAGGTGGCATTATTATTCTTTGCAGTGAACTGACCAGTGCAGTGGAACTAATGAATCATGCGAACATCACCCATAGGTCTCCGAAATTTTAATTAACTCTTTCTGATTGTAAATATCATGGTATTTTTTACTTACTTTTCCCTTAAATTCTAGTCCATGTTCATTTTTTTCAGTCTATAATATACCCAGCATTCTTTGTTACAAACAGGTTTCTGTAGCTTTAAGTACGTTTTTCATTTGTGATGTGATTGGCTAGCATTCTTTTTTATATATAAAATTTGATAGAAAATTGTTATTCAGCACACATTACTTTATGTCTAAGGATATTTTTTCATATTTGATTAACTTCTGGAAAACATGTTTCTCTATTCCTAAGCGCTCTTTGGATCGTTCTTGATCGTTTTTTACTACACTGGTGCAGTTGTATTTTCTTAACTGCGAAACATTTTTACGTCCCAGTGCGTAAATGATATTTTGAGATGTGTCTATCGCTAACAACGTTTTGTTTTGATCTTTATATACGTAATATTTCTTTATTTTTGCTTTCCTTTAATACACTATCAAAGAGTTCTTTCTCTTTTCCTTCGGAATCTGTCAGTGACAAAGTGTCATCTTATGTGGTTAAAATTATATCCGCCAATAATAAATCCGGCTATATCTTCTATATCATTGCGGATCGTCTTACAGCATAGGTTAAGTTTACCCAATGTTCAAACGCATCCTTGTCTTTCTCCTCATTCTCTTTTTGCGCGCCATTGAAATCATTTCGCCATCGCTCTTTTAAATGTACATATGCAATTTGTTTTCCTCTTTTATCTATCACCAAGGCCTCTGATCGGTGGATCGGAGGTTTGAGGAGCATTAAACCACCACTTAACAGCTGTTATCCTCAGTTCCATCATGACCCGCGGTGGTAGCCCTTTTTTAAGGATTTCAGCTGTGCACAAATAGTGATCGTCCAAACAAAAATCAACAGTAGATGTTTATAATGATATGAACAGAACAACAATATATTTTTATAGCAAAATGGCAATCAGTGCAACACTAACATTATATAAAATGCATTTTTATAGAAATATGTCTAACAATATATGCTTATGATGTACAAACTATATACCGAAAAATATAAGTTTACACTGAAAGTAAATAATTGTGTACGAAATATCTGTCTTTGAATGCCTAAAATTAAGTACAAAATATTTAGATAACGGCATAAAATAACGCATAGAGGTAGGTATGCCCCTAAACAAAATCAACCAAAAAGTCTTTCATATAGGAATTTATTTTGTCTGTGAAATGTTATTAAAGAGTGATGCTTTACTCGTGTGAATATTAAATCGGTAGTTAGACTTGCAATTTCAGGCTTAATTCATAATATCATGTAAAAATTTATGAATGACGGTTGTGTAAATTCGCGTCAAATGTAGTATGTTATACTACTTAACTGGAGAGCATGACATTTCAAATATCTTCGTATTTTTTCTTTACTGTTGCCCACCCAATACAAGGCCCATTGTATGTAATTACTATTATTTTTTAAACTAGATAACGATTGCCCTACTAGTTGAATATGTTAAGATTGTATTGATCACTGAAACTTCTTGTTGGTGGTCTATGCCACAAGGTAGAGGATACATGGAAAAAACTATCGGAATTGAACTCCTTTATCAATGGAAAGGTAATGGAAATGATTAACAACTCTTACCTGAAAATGTCTGAACGGTGGAACGAAGTATTGCAGATCCTCTGAAAATTTTTGCGTAGAAATATCGATAGAATAGAGACAGGCTTGTGACGTTTCATCTGTAAGAAAGTGGTCGTAAGTTGGAAAATAATTCTTCACTTACAAGGTAACGTAGTGACTTTTGAACGATGTCAAGTGTGTAAAGAGAGGACTGATGAACTCCAACGCGGATATGTTCACATTCCTCCATTTCTGATCAGGTTTGGATCTTTTAAACTGAAAGCATCGTCTGAGAAATCATATACTTCCTGTAGAGATATAAAGAACCAACAATCTTTCAAGCCTTTCGCCAATGGAGCGTTTATATGAGTACCACCTGAAGAACGCAAATAAAATGAATCCAAATAGATCGACATATATAAATAATAAGTTTAAATAAGTGTGTAAGTGTGTACTGTTGAACAATGTACCGGAAAAATTACGATAGGCATTTACATCACATTGTCAGTACAGATTAAACTGTTAAACGCAATGTGTTAAATTATAATTCTGTTTATTTGTCTGTTAATCATTAAGCAAGCATATACATTATAACCTGTCATTACCTCAGGTAAATAATAGACGACTGCATCTTAATTGTGAGTAAAGATGCAAAATAAATATATATCAGAGAGACTTTTTAGAAAATAAAGAAAGAAAGGGAGGAGTTTAAGGTTTTTGTGATATCACCGAAAACTCGTTGTTACTTTTCTAATGTCAACGGATACTCATTGTCACATTCGTAATGCCCGTTGTAGTAGAGACTTTGTAATCGCAGATGCAACTATACTACGCCGTTGAACAATAATGGTGTCAGACGCCTTAGAATATAACTCGCACTAGTAGTACGTGCTCGATAACATCCGCTAGAATAGTAACCACCGAATAATGATCCCAATAATAATCCGGATAGCGATCAGTAGAGAGAATAGCCTAGAGAAAAGAATCGTGGACCGGATTGTTTTAAATGATAGAATGGAAATAGCGATAATATTTATTGTACAAGATGTAAAAATGTGGCACAAGGCCGAAAAAGGGAATTGATGGTCTTCTTCTGCCTTAACATTAAACTTAGCTAGCCGCAAACACTGACCCAACCATACTGACAATATTCCTTTCACCAAAACAACTCATTCTTACTTACCATTCTTACCTCATAAACCATAATATTTCAGAAACTCTATGAAGTCCTAACTAGTCCCCATATATACAATTCAATTTTTGTGGGGGGAGTATAAAATAACAATTAAATATCTAAAAATAAGAATGGTTATTTACAAATGTGTACAAAAATATATACAAGAAACTAAAGAGAATTTTTGTTAGTAATAACCCCCCACACAAAGCCCTAACTGTGGCAGTAACATCAGTTCACTAAAGGAAATCAATGCGTGGCTTTAAAAAATATAAATCCTTTAAGCGTCACAACCATTCACCCAAACGGACACACATGCAAACACAAAAACAGTTACGAATGTCACACCCGAAACAATAGACGTACCGTACCCACCAGAGAAACGACATCACTATCCACCTAAAGATGGGAGGGATGGGGAATTAAACCAAAAGAAAAAAATAGGGACAAAAAATAAAAGGGGTCAATGAGCATACACACCCTAGCTAAGTTTTCTAAGGAGAACAAATAAAAAACGACCTACACTAAACTATTAAGCGGAGAGTTGACAATGTTCAACACAGCAAACGCAATATCCTCCTAACCGGCATCAAAATGACACTCTAAGTCAGCACCTTTCACTCAGCAGAGACGCGCAAGACACACCCACCTTTCGCCAAATTCCAATGGATGGAGTCGTTTCCTTTCCGTCCTGATATTGATCTTAAGCTGATGCTTAAAGAGCAGGATCATTTGGGAAGAGGTAAACTTCTCGGCCCCATGGAATTCCTTTCCTGTCGCGTCGTCCATATCACGACACGCATAACCCCCAGTAAGCAAAGAAACTCATAGTACTCAGCCTTAGTCCATGGTGGTACTATATTGCTACAGACGGAACTGGTCTCGAGGTCTAAGAACTTTCGGGGAAACATGCGAACCATGATGTCTACAACAAACTTGTACACCGCAGCTACGACACTACAATGAAAAAAAAAGCGTGACGTAGGGTCTCCACCTCTCCACTGCAGGAGACCCAGAGGGCCCTTCGAAACAACAGCGAGGTGAGTGAGCCCTCAGCTTTAGTGAGACATTTCGACCCGGGGGCTCAAGTCCATATGCAGCGAGCCTCCCGCTTCGTAAGACCGAGCTCGGCTATCAAAGCATCCTGAACGTTACCCCGAACTAACACCTAATGAAATGTCTTACAAGAAAACGGCTGAACGTCATAGAGGCCATCCTTCGCCCGTAAGAGTTCCTTGAGGGCAAGCCGTCATTCGTGATAGAAGGAGCCCTCGTCTCGGGGTGGACGGCCGGCTTCTTCCTCACACGAGCGAACACTTCTTATGTCCATACTACCTCGCGGGGATGCTCATTTCGATACTTATCGACGAGATAGAACCCGTCGATAAAGTCCCGAAACCGCTTAACATCCGGGTGGTTAGTACCCGATATTTGCCCTATCCGATCTATATCGGGATCAAGGACGGCATTCCAATCACCCGCTAGAACTACTGAACGGGATGTCATCAAAAACGGCGCGATCTCCCGAAACAAATCAGATCGCTGCACAATGTCATTGGGCGCATAAACCCCAATGAGACGAAAAGCCTTATCCTTTATGGTACCATCCAGCGCGCAAAGCCTGCCCGCCGGATCCGCGGAGATAAGAGCACACACGGCATCCAGAGACTTGCTCACCAGCCAGGAAATGTTCCTCGAGTGTCCATCAAAACATGCTGAATAGAGGACGAACCTCTTAGATAGAATGTCTTCGTGAGAGATAAAAAAAATAGGTCTCCTGCACGCAACAAGTATCCACCCCGAGGCGCTAAACATCGAGATCGAGTCTCGCCCTACGAGACTCCGACCTCAGGCCCCGGAAATTCAATCTTGCTAACCAGAACGCCATAATGAAAGCTAATTAATGTTTCTCTCCTGTGTTGAGCATGGCCATGGAAAGGACACCGACGGCCTATCGCATTGAACCAGTTCTCATCTGAGTATTGATGGAGCCATCGGAAGACAGGCCACCGAGCTAACTTAATAGTGTTATTCATCATGACGGTCGTCTTTGAGTATAGAATCCAGAGGTTAGCAATGAATATTTCGATAAAAGTAGCAGAGCATAGTTCGTCCTTCTGGTTCTCTTCGCCTGACAAGCTGGACTGGACATTCGGGTAGAATGAACAAAAATGGCCGTCTTTAAACACGACGGATCGAATGATCTACGTCTTCAAATTGGTTAACCTCCCACTGGTGGATTATATATTGAGACAAGGCATTTTGACTCGCTCACTAGTTACATAACATATACACAAAAAACTGCAACAAATAGCTCTATACAGGGAGGGGTGAACAAAAGTTGGAACCTCCCTGAACAAAATTGTCGTAACTTATTTAGTGTTTCGTTGTCGAAACACGCCATGGGTGGAAACAAGGGGAAAACTTGGTTGGCCTCTGCTACCATTGACCAAATCTGCTGCCCGGCCTCACCGGCACGGATCACAATCAACACCCTCTTCGCCTTTGGGAAGTTCATTGGATCTTCAACGTCTAATTCTCCAATCTTCCTGAAATTTAGTACAGTCTTTAGGTTTTTTAATTTTTTAGAATGAAGGAGAGTCTTGTTTTCCAACTACTTGGAGATCCGGCACACGTCCAATCATATGTTGTATATTGGTTTTGAATTTTTCGTTTGAGAGTTTTCTTCAGTATCAAGAGAAGGACTTCTCTGTCTTTTTGATAGTTCTGATTTTGGAGGAGTGTAGGCGGGAGTTTTGACTGGGGAAGGCTTTGGGGTAATCGAGGTATTGATCGGAGTGGGACGTTCTTTAGAAGCAGCCTTTTTAGGGTTGTAAGTTTGGAGGGCGTGGGAGATGAGGATCTTACAACAGGAGGAGGAGCCATAATGTGTTTCTTTGAAGAAGGGGAAGACAATGTCGAGAAGATAGTACAAGACTTTTTGCTAACCGCTTTTCTTTTAGGGATTCCTTAAGATCTTGTAGCTTTTCAGCCTTCTCAAAAGAGGGCACATACTGTAGTTTTTGCTGATGCAGATTATCTGCATAGCGAGTCAAAGAGTTGCCCTTTGCGCTGGTAGATGGAATGGGACTGTATGTGTCACTAACCTTGGGTCACTTCATTGGGACGAGGACCCGATGCCTGGAGCTTCCCTCTAGCATTACCAAGAACCTGCCATTCCCCATTTTTCTTCTCCGCAACCGCACACACGGCGGGCAAAGGAATTTCGAAGAGTCAGGGCCAAGAAACGAACACAGGCGGGGGTTTCACCACACCGGTCCCGTCTGCTGGTATACCCATTACAACCGGGACGGAAACGACAGACTCAGGCAGAGGGGAATTTGGATCGTCTGGGTCCAGAACTCCAGAGGCCTTCTTCTCTGGGCAGGAAGAGGAGAGTTAACCAATCTTTCCACACGTCCAGCAAGTTGGTCTTCTGCCTGTAACTATGATAGGCCTTTTCTGGCCCCCAACGTCCAGGCAGTTGGGGATGGAGATGAGGGCTTTGTGATCTATCATTATCTCAAAGCTCCATCCCCCTGTCAGATCATCTGAGGAAGCACTAAGTATCTGGCTGAATTGGCACAGATAAGCGGCTAAGTATTCCCCACCAATCTGAGGATGGACTTCATATACTGCCACGTTGGAACAACGTCTACCTTGATACTCGGTCCTCAGAATCAGATCTTTAGTGATTAGGTAACGAGTGCTGATTGCTTCGCAGTCGGCAGGCGTGGGCAACAGTATGTCCCACATGGAAAAACCTTTTCCTTTAAATACTCTGTGCGTTTTCACCCCTAGGGACGTCAATGATTTGATGACGTTGTGTTTTGTGGAGCCAGAAATTTTGCGCGAACGCTTGTTGACCACAAAGACTGACACAATTCGTGTCTCAACCTTCTGCAGTTCCCCAGGATTTGACAAGAGACCATCTTTGGTAACAAGACGAGCGTAGCTCTTGGCTTTCTCCAGGAACGCCGTTATGTTGATCTTACATTTCGGAGGGGACATCCATCAAGAGGGTTCTACCCGACTGCAGAGTTGTCTTCTTTGTTCTTGTCAGTATTTCAACTGGGAAAACTTGGGCTTGTTTCTGACACCATATTCTCCACATATTTTCTTCTTAGCTTTGGTCATTTTCGGCGACTATATTTAAAACTTGGTCATTTTCGACCACCTCATACGGTAAGTTTTGGCTCTCACCGGCCACCATATTATCTACCGACACCGAATCAGTTTTATAGGATTACTTATCAGGGGGATAATTTTTCTTTTTTTTGTCCCAAATAAATTTTTCCGAACAGTCCTTTTGGCACCAATTCAGTATATTTTTTCCCTTTTTTTTTCTTTTATGTATGTAGAGGGCAGGGGAGGGGCGGTTGAAAAAAAAATATACAAATATGCTTTACAAAATAGACAGTCTTAAACGATAATCATTAAATATAAAACGAGACAACAAATTTAACCGCACAAACAAACCACACAACAATAGAACGGGTAACATATAAACGAGAAAAAATGAAAAATTAAAGTTAAACGATAAAGACAAAGATAAAACAAGTAACGGTCACAAAATAACTTTTAAAACGTAAAAAAAGGTTACAAGTGTCAAACAAAAAAAAATAAATACAATAATACAAGCAAAAAGAACGTTTAACAATAATAATAAGCTTTAAAAAATACGAAACAAACAATTAAATTTTTTTCAATATGGCCGCTGTTAAAACCTAGTCCGACCAGAAAACGAACGAAACTCAAACAATAACAAAAACAGATTAAACAAAATAAATGTGAAAATTAACACAGAACGATTAACGATAAAAAACACGGACTTAAAAAGTTATTTAAAAAGGAAAACAATAAACAAATTAACACGTAATAGATCGTAAACGGTCGGTAAAAAAGGACCATTACTCCAAGAGAATAGAAATAGCGATCGTTTAGACCGCACGCTACATCCTACTTATGCGTTTCCCTCATAGTCACGTGATCCAGTTAATTCAATAATGTGATCGCCTGTGTTTTCTTGCTGACGATTTGTGTTCAAGCTCCAGTGTCGGCAGTGACACTTGCTTCCTATATATATATATATATATATATATATATATATATATATATATATATATATATATATATATAACTACTTCAATGAGATAGCGAAAACAAAAAGAGAGGACATACAAAAAGGAAAGGGAATGATATAAAAGAACTGCCAAGGTAAAACAAACATTATAATTGTTTCATATTTTATAAATCTTTGTATCTAATGTATATTCTTCAACATAATTTAAGTCTCATTGGTAATTATACTTCATGAGTAAATAGGCTTAGGTGTTGTTCAGAATACAAAGAGAGGATTGGCTACAGTGGGATATAAAATACGAAAAACAATTTTTATTCTGTTTTCTTAATGTCGTCCAGATGAAATACGTAACGATATAGTAGTAGAAATTGCAAGGGTATTTTGTAGTATTGGAAACCACAAGGAATATATTCAAGCATTAAATTAAGAATGACAATGCATTAAAATAAAGAAAAACATCGTAAACATTTCACGCATACATTTTGTTATCATTATCATTATTATTATTATTATTATTATTATTAGACATTCACTAAATTGTGCATATTGTATACCACAGCTGATGAGGACATTATATTTGTAACACTGTCTCTGTCCTAAAAATATACTTAGGGCTTCTTTGTGTCAATTGGTCTTCGATAGTAGAAGATTTTAATGCAATTTTTATACAAAGTTCAACTTGTACTGTTAATCATAATTTATAATCTTGCGGTTGATTAATGCAGACCGGATAATCATACAATAAGAATGTGTTTGTTTTGTGACGTCCCCCGGTCGTCGCTGCGCCAAATGTGACGTATGCCTTGTTGCGTCTCTCGTGCTATCCCGGTCACGTGACCAGTTGTGACGTCACCCCGTCAGTCTCCGCGCCGTAGCCGTCCTATCCTGTGCTGCGACGACCAATGTGACTTGGTATTGGTCGCGGCACCAAATGTGACGTTCTAACCTTTTGGTGATTCGGATGGGAATCTGGTTAGATTCGGTATCCGCTTTGTCGTTTCCAGCTCGCCTCCAACGTCTGGTTACCGAAGTACCTGCTTTGATTTCTAGTCTAACCTACCCACGTTGTGATTTGATCTTAGGTAGACGAAATCAATCAGTCGCCGGGCCGTAATGCAAGTCGAGTTCGATCAAGGGTAACACCGCACAAGTATATGTAAAAGAAAATAAAGTAATAACTCGAAAAGTTCAAATGTGTGAAAAAAAAAGGATAACAATATTTTATATCTGGTTACTGGATACAGGACTGCGTCTTTCTACCAACCCGCTTATATGGATTCGTGACACTTTGTGCTTGTTAGGCTTTGTGCTTAACATCTTAATTTGTTCTTTTAAGAAACTGGTTTTGGTGTATCTTCAGGCGATATTCGTAAAACTTGTTTTGGTGGTATGATTCTTAGTCGTTCTTCAAAAATAAATTGTTCTTGGCTAGAAGTTGAGGTCGTGATGCCTGGAATCTTTCAGTGAGCTGTTCTGCGAGGCGACTGTCGAAAACTCCCCAACTGAACTCCAGTTCCAACTGAACTGCCGCAACTCGTTGTGACTCTGCTTATATGGACGCCGACCAAAACCGGGGTGGGCCTGTCGGAGTCTGGGTTTCCTTGACAATTCTAAAAACCGTATTAAGAATTTTTCTTTGTGGTCAGGAAAATTTTGTAATTTCCATTTTTGGAAGTCTTTTGTCCTCCCACCTTCTGTTCTCATATTGGTATCTCCCCACACCCTCACAGAGTGTCAACGTGTTTCCCCTCTCTCTCACAGTGGAATCTCATACCGATCCCTTCAAGGGGTGCGTCATCAAGCCTCCCCTCCTACTTCACATGATTACCTTCGCCTAACGCTCACACCAGCATTCAGCCAATGGGCGCCCAGCACTGTGGGTGTGGCCTAACTAGCCCCGGTTTAAAAAATCTTGCTCAAGGAAAAAAAAAATTATCTCCTCCTTTCTCTTTTTCTTTTCTTTCTCTTCTTTCGTAGTGTGGTCCCTTAATCACAATTCTTATCCTAAATGTCACTTCATATGGAATTCGTCAACGAGATTTTCGCTAATTATCAAGTGAGTGGTCATCTGTACGTATCGCACCTTGGTGCCACTTATTCGTTCTGATGAAATAATTTTGCTATCATAGCCAGCTCCAGACAATAAACAGGTGCGTTTTCCAAACGACCTTTCCGTAGATAGCTAATGGTTTGGTCTTTTGTTTTTGTAATTCTGTGTAGTCCAGCGACATTTTGTTTTTCGGTCAGCGTATGACCTAAATAATTTTTATCTCCCGGCACCCTGCGGGAGGTCCAGATGACATTTTCTTTTCGGCCTTAATTAATATTATTATAATATTCTATTTTTCTTTTACGGTCTTAATTAATATATCTCTTAGCTTCTGTTTCGTAGGTCATTTGGTCGACCTGAAACATTCACCATTACCATGGGCATATTGGCTATATCTTATTCGGTGGGTCGTCATAAATCAAACGCGACAGATACGAGATCCTACCTTCTTCGCTAATGAAAATAAAATTTTTATCACTTTTCCCTGTTAAAAAAAATATAACACCGCTTAGTGTCCTTTTCGTGATGGCTTCTTATCACCTAAATTTAATTCTAGCCTTTTTCTTTCTTTTTTTCTTCTGCTTTCTTTCTAGCAATCTAAATAGTGTCACTCTTTCCGGTTCCTAGGGTTTGGATTAGAATGTGTATATCGCAAAATGAGAGCATAATTAGTAATAAAATTAATAAATTTATATTACATTATTAAACACGGTGTAAAAAAACTGGTAACATTTTGTAGTGTAATAAATAAACTCAAATTTTAACAAAATGCGTAAAAACTGAAAGCAATGGAAGATGGATCGGACGTGCTAGGGATGAGGACAATGTACATTTGAAATGGCCACCACGTGCTCCTTACTTGACACCTTCTGACTTTAGTTTTATGAGACTATGTGAAAGAACAAGTCTGTATTTCCCCTGTTCCGAAAAGATTAGAAGAAATTTAGCAGAGAATTACTGATGCGTTGAGAATGTTACACAAGACATTCTACGGCGTGTTTGTCAGTAGCTGAGCTACGGACTTGACCTGTACACAGGTCTTGGGCATATTTAGTATTTGTGAAGCTTAGTGAAATGGTTATAAAATCAATGAAGCCTATATAATTTTGTTTGCCTGGGACATGAACTTAGTTTAATATTCATATTTTAAATTATATGATTTTTTGAGGAGTGGAAACACGAACATAAGGACAACTCAAAATATATTATTAATCAGTTGTGCAGAAATGGTAATTAATTTGATTAAACATATTTAATTGATAACTAAGCGAAGTTTAGAAGCACATCGCTAATTGTCCTAATCGTTTTAAATATATTCTTGCCAGAGTCTGCATTTTTTTATTGTTTATTGATCGTCCTGGGTATGATGATAAGCTACATCTGGCAGCAAGGACTGCAAGGCATATGATCGGGTGGATTTGCGGAGCGTGGAGGTGTTGTTTCCACTCTGACAAGGCGTGGTAGCAACTGTTTGGGTCCCAAATATAAAAAAAAAACAATTAATCTCCCTCACAATGAAAGTATAAAAATATATTTTATATTAAAAAAAAACAACAACAATATATTGCTGTAAAATATATTACGAACAAGATATTTTTTGTAAATAAAAAATATAATCCCAGCAATATATTTTTCTCAAAGAAATTAAAAATGTAATGTTATTTGTTGTGACCTCTCGAATTAATATTAAACGCAAAATCCCAGAAAATATGAAACAATAAGAAGAAACACAAAACGGTTTTATAACAAAAAGAGAATATGTATTTGTGTCTGTTGTGATGTACAAGCATAGGGTTTACTTCCCTTTGACTGGAATTTTTATGAATGAAATATTTTTATCTGAGCTCATAAAAAGTTGAATGATCTTGCCGGTCAAAATGTTCACTAGGAAAGTTTTGAATTAATACTGTAAAACTGAGAATACGTTGAGTAAACGTTTAGATTTAGAAGATTTGAAGGAGTGAATACATCGTAATGTTTGTAATTAAATTTCCGTTGCTTGTAATGTTATGTAATTAAGTTTCGTTGCTTGCAGCTTAATATTCGTAAAATTTTAGTTTGTAATGAATGTAATGAAGTTTTAAAAGTTTCGTACTTACGTGTATGTGTGCGTGTATGAATATGTTTTCATAGCGTCCGCTCACAAGTGGTCGAGACGCAATTTATTTTAGAGCTACATTTTCGTAAGCGAGTGAAATCTAAAAGAGAGAAAGAACGAACTCGTGTCTGGTATTTATAATCGACGATATCATTTGATAGGCTCCGAAGAAAAAAGCGAGTAATTTCGACATTGTCACGCGTTCGAAAACGACTTACGTTTGGTTGGATTGCAACGCCAACTTGTGTGTTTATTGGCAAATTAGAAGTTGAGGTTTCTGAAAATATGTATGAAGTTGGATAAGCTCTGTTATCGGCATTTTTGCACAGATTTGCACAAAAATCGCCATTGTTAAGAAGTGGTAGCTGAATGCTAAAAATGTTCCTAAGAAAATTACATTTCGGCATTAAATGGCATGTAATGAGATGATATGCCGCTAATCAAACAAACAAAAATCTGTTGATTGAGTGACAGCCAATTTCCTGAAACTCGATCCATACTGTTAGTATGAGCATGACATATATTCGTATGGGTAGATCATCATTATAATCTATTGACGTATTATAAATTGAATTCCTTGCAGTCGTATATCTGGTGATGCTGTTAAATGTCAATCCTCATTGTGTTAATAAGAAGTCTAGATAGACTATGAATAGATCATGTTGAAACAGTTTATTGTAAAGTCACGGAAATTAAGGAATAGCAAGTATATTTTGACAGCTTGTGAATAAAAGGTGCTGTGAGCTTGGGTGTTTGGGTGATGTGATGGATAACGGCACAAAATTAAAAGTCCGTGAGCCGAATTCCAATTCTATTAGGTTGGGGCAAAAATAATGTCGTTTTCTCACATATGTTACTATGTGAGAAAACGACATTATTTTTGCACCAACCTAACAGTATGGTACTTTACATTAATTTACGCGACAATAAACCTTGGGAATTGAAAGCATTCACCTTTTCGACCCACAGGTACGATTTAAATAGTAAGATCTGTATTAGAAAATACTGAGACAAGTTTAAATTCCAGAATTGTTGGATACATTCATTTATGAGAGAATAATCCTTGGGAAAGAAAAGAATTCATCTTTTCCACTCACAGCTATGAATTAAATAGTAAGATCTGTATTGGAATATATTGACACGAGTTCAAATTCCAGTATTGTTCGTTATATTCAATTAAGCGCTAATAAACCTTGGGAAAGGTATGCATTCATCTTTTCTACATACAGATATGAATTAAATGGTAAGATCTCTATCAGAAAATATTGACACGAGTTCAAATTCTTGGTATGGTTCGTTATATTCAATTATGTGTCGAAAAGACTTGGGAAAGTTATGCATTAATTTTTTCTACCCACAGCTATGAATTAAATGGGATGATCTATATTAGAATACTTTTTGAGACGAGTTCAAATTCCAGTATTGTTCGTTATATTAAAATATGCGTCAATAACCCTGGGTTATGTATGCATTAAAATTTTGTGCCCAAAGATATGAATTAAATAGTAGGTTCTGTATTAGGTAATGTTGAGACGAGTCTAAATTCCATTATGGTACGTTATATTCAATTACGAGAAAATAAACGTTGTAAGCATCCATCTTTTCGATCCAAAGCTATGAATTAAATAGTAGGATCTGTATTAGAAAAAAATGAGCAGAGTTCAAATTCCAGCATAAGTCGTTATTTTCAATTACGCCTCAATAACCCTTGTGAAAGGTATGCATTCACATTTCTCCCCTCACCTATGTATTAAATATTAGGATCTGTAATATAAAACATTGAGTCGAGATCAGATTCAGATATGCTTCGTTATATTTCGTAATGAGCCAATAATACTTGTGAAAGTTATGCATTCACGTATTTTCTACACAGGTATGAATTAAATAGTAAGATTAAAAAATATTGAGAAGAGTTGAAATTTCAGAATTATTCGTTATATTCGATTATGCATTAATAACCCGATGGGAATGGCATGCATTCACCTTTTCTCCCCACAGCTATGAATTATATCGTAGAATCAATATTATTAGGGTGGTGCGAAAATAACTTCGTTTTCTCACATGTGTTACTATGTGATAAAACGACATTATATTTGCACCAACCTAATAGAATATTTCTAGACATGTTAAAATTCCAGCATTGTTCGTTATATTCAAATATGCTTCAATAATCTTTGGGAATGGTATACATTCACCTTTTCTCTCCAGAGATATTAATTAAATTTTAGGATATGTATTTGGTAATATTTAGACTAGTTCAAATTCAAGTATGGTACGTTATATTCAATTATGCGCGAAGAACACTTCGAAAAGTTATGCATACAGCTTTCCTCCCCACAGCTATGAAGATGTAGTGATTAATGCTATGTTTTTCCACGCCCACATTTTATTCGCCTGCGATTGGCTAATAAATCACTACAACTTTTATATAGGACGATTTAGCCATCGCAGTCGTTTCTTTGAATCCTTCGGTTATGAGCTTGCTTGCTTGTTCTGTTAGTACGAATTTAGTGATTGGTTTATTTTTAACCAATCACATATTTTAGTGCATGATTAAGTTTTTTCCCGTTGCCGTGTGAGCCTTCCCTATTTCCATAAAAAAGTCGACTTTTTCACAAGTTGTCAGTAAGATCCAGTATAATTCACCTGTCTATAAAGTCCACAATCTCGCTCATGACATTTCAAACGCACACACAGACACAGAATTCCTTGATATAAACTTACATTTCTCTCTGTGACTTAGCCAAGCTCAATCAACCTGGACTCTGTTGATTTCGAACCATTCTATAACACAACGCATTTTTGATCAATTATATTTTTGTGTCTTTTAACAAACAAACCTTGTTCTAATATTGATTCCTGAACATTTTTCTTTTAAAGTGAAATTTCTTCGAACAATTAATTACAAATCAAAATACAATTAAAGGGAACAACTTATTTCTCTTAATCTATACATTGAATACAATTGTATTGCATATTTGTTCTGGTATGATATTTCAATATATATACTTGTTGATTCACAGTTTTGAGTTTTTATTGCTTACTTGAATCCCCTACGCTGAAAGTTTAATAATATAAATAGTATTGGTCTATCTACAAACGGACACATTTACAATTGGTAACCCCAATGTTCCAAAAATAAATCTTTCAACCAATAGGCCCTTACAAATTAAATAGTAGGATCTGTATTAGAAAATATTAATTAGCCCCAAAATAATATTTAAAATACAAAACTATTTGATGGCTTTAAATAACCTTAAAATTTCTTTAAACCAAAAAAAAAATCAAAAAGAAAAAAAAATCAAAAAGAAAAAAAAATCAGAACATCTTGTTTTGTATACCTTTCAGCAGTTGTTAAGATATTTATTTTATTCACTTATCTATAGATTTTGATTTTACAATACCAATCACCATCACCATCATCCTCATCATAATCAAATTCAAATTTGAATTCCATTCGAGTTTGTTACATTCCGGTGGAGTTCGTTACATTCCGGTCGAGTACATTATATTTATTTGAGCGCAAATACCATTGCGAAAGATATTGATCTAGCAGTTTTCTCCCCACTAGGGTATTATATCTTTGGTTGGCTACTGCGGGAATTATTCTGTCAAGTCAATCATCAATCGAAAAGAGACATGATCACCCAAGCGTGTCACACCAGCACTTACCAGCACTCATTGAGCCAGCGTAGTAGGCTGATTGTCTATTCATTCCCATGTATGACAAATATGGTTCGATATGCGGAAGGCACACATCCAGTAAAGGACAATCGCTGGCTGAAAAGATGTCGTCTGTATAGTGAGGCAACAACACATTATTCTTACATGCTAACCATGTTATTTTACGAAGTTAATTTCTGAAAGGAAAACATCTTTGCCTAATATAATTAAAGTCACTTCCGAATGTTTAAAAAAATCTCCTGAGTCATTACTCTATGAGCACTGTCCTAGGATTTGAACGAACATGGCTCTCGCAACTTCTTGCGTATTTGTAGCTCCAATTAATTTTTTCTTTTTGCTGTATTTCCTAATATCTGTATTGCAAACCATTTACACAAATTTATTATCGCTGTCACCTTAACTTTAATATAATCTAATGATGTAAAATTTCTAAACCCTTTTTCCTCATTATGTCGTGTTGGGTATGACCTTAAACTACATACGCATCCTGGGTAAGACGATAAATTCGTCCAACAGCAATGCCTCTGATCAAGAGGTTTTGAGAAGCGTGGTGTCCTCTCTTAATTGATGGTGTTCCCAGGTCCACCCTGATCCGAGGTTGTAGCACCTGTTTGGGTCCCAGATATTGGCAAATAGTTAACCCCCAATCAGGAGTCAAAACACTATGGAAGTGTAAAAATAAGTTTTAATAGCAGAGATTATTTGTAAAAAATATAATCAGTAATACATTATTTCCAGCAATACATTTTTGAAAAAAATTATTACCAGGAATACTTTTTTGTAAAAAGTTATTACCAGTAAAGAATTTTTCAAGAAAAAACTTATTTACAGCAATACATTTTTGAAAAAAAAAAATTCGGCATTAAATAACACATTGAGGTTGATATGCCGTAAAATCGACCAAATCAAACAAATATATTCTGAGATATTATAGATAGATAGATAGATAGTTAGATAGATAGATAGATGAAAAGAAAAAAATAGACAGATAGCTATCTAGATAGCTAGCTAGATAGATAGATATGTTCTGAAGGTGTCAATATTTCTAAAACCTCTTTGCTCATTATGTACCCTAGAGTTTTCAAATAAGTTTATTTTCTGATTCTAATTATGAATGTCTCTTGTAAATATTTTTCGGAAATCATCGTCATTGCTCGCATGTTCAGTTCACATTACACTTGCCTCAAGTCTCTTCTGTAGGAACAACTTCCAACATTAAGTGTTATATAGAAGGACCGATATTATATAACAATACAATTCTCTTTTTTATTTTAACGAAATATTCTTGTTTCTTAATACGTTACTTAGCTTTCAAAAGGCATATTTCATTATTCCAATTTAACTTTCGTTTTTCGGTGTCACATTTCCCGTCCCTTTTTTCTAAAACTCTTACAAGGTATTTGCATTTTTTACTTCCTTGATTTTGGCGTTTCTAATTCGTATTTCGCATCATGGGCTTTTCATTTTAATGACAACCGTACATTCTCTCTTCTTACAATTAGCTTAGTCATTCTTTATCATGCTTCTTTACTGTCTTCTGTAGCAGTTCCTGCACTTTCCTGTGCATGTCTATCAAAACTTGTCATCTGCATATATAATGTTGCTAAGATTAATGCCGCTAATAATGAATTATGATAGGATATCTAATACTCTCAGTGTCGACACGCTGTAAAGTTGAATATGTCAGTTGAGAGGACATATCTTTATGTTACGATGTTTTTATTCGTCTGAATTAAGCGGCTTTGTTTTCTATCCGTATGCAGGCTGTAAACTTCCAGTATATATCCTGGATTATTCTAATATGCTTCCCAAATAGATCACAGCAATCTGAGATTTCAAATAAATCACCGTGAAGTATTTATCAAAGCTTGTTGCATTATGTAATGATTATTTTGATATTTTATTGCTTATTCCGCTATCATCATAAGTAAAAATACTTATCGAACATAGAGCAATAGTGTTATGGATAGAATGCTTGTCTCTTTTTGCTTACATTTGCTTACTAACAATTTTGTTTGTTTCTCCGTAACCGTTTGCATAGTATAAATGAAGCAAAACTGAACAGCATATATAAATAGTTTGAAGTTTGCGTTTAAGCATATATAGTTTGAAGTTTGCACACACAGATATATATATATATATATATATATATATATATATATATATATATATATATATATATATATATATATATATATAACCAAGTATAGGATTGTTCTATACAGAATAAATTGTAATAACCAACAAATATAATTCTTAAGAGTGCTCAATACAAAGTAGAAGAAATATAATCATTTATTAAAAATTTCTAACATAACAATGCTATAAAATCACTACAAAATAGCCATTTTGTTTCAACACTTCTGGTGCCTTACCACGTGATGGTGTTGAAATTCAAGACAATAAATTGATAAGACACCAGAAGTGTTGAAACAAATGGCTAGTGTTGAAATAATTTTATAAATTTTTTGTTATAATTTTCGAATAAATTAATATATATATATATATATATATATATATATATATATATATATATATATATATATATATATATATATATATATAAATTAAAGAAATAAAACTCGTGAGAATTGCCAACACATGACAATGGACACCAAATAGCAATTATAAATTAAGGAATGAAAATCTAAGACAAATATATTTTACTTATGGGATGGAATAAAAAGCGATGTCCAGCAGGGAGAATCAGACATTTACTTGTAAACGAATACAAAATGATATCAAAAAATGGAACCTATATATATGAGAAAGGAAATAATAATAATAATAATAATAATAATAATAATAATAATAATAATAATAATAATCTGAAACTTTTTGCCAAAGACGACAATGAGTTGAAGGGCCTCCTCAATATTGTAAAATACTTCAGGCATGGACTTCGGATTAGATAAATGTCCAAAAGTAACAATCAAGAAAGGTAGAATTACAGAAACACCCTTAATAGATTGAGATTTTGTCACAAAGATTAGAGAACTAGAGCATGATGAAGCTTATAAGTACCAAGGAATTAGCGAAGGAGATGGCATACAACACCCCCAAATGAAGGGGAAAAAAGAAAAGAGTACTACAGGCGTGTACGTCTGGTACTAAATACTGAGCTAAACTCAGAAAAACAGAATATCAGCCATAAAGACCCTGGCTGTCTCTGCGGTGGGATACAGATTTAATGTCTAACTGGACCATAGCTGAAATTAAGCGAATGGACGCCAAACTGAGAAAGCTTCTTACTTGCTACTGCATGCATCATCCCAAATTGATGTTGATCGTCTGTATGTGCCCAGATCCGAAGGTGGCAGAGGATTATTTTAACTAGAACTGCCCTACTAAACTACAAAAATTGGCCTCCAAAGATACTTGGAAACTACAGAAAACTGGATGATGGTATGCGTCAAGGAACATGAAAGTAGTAAGCGTCTTTCCTCCATAAGAAAAGAAGACAACACATTCAAAATGGGGTTTCAAATGGGAGGAGAGATGCAAGTACAGTACAATACACCGGCTGAAACTGCAAAATACTTAAAAAAGACAGCAAAGACAAATGGAACCGACCAGATACAGAAGTGATCGCAAGATAAACCGCTTCATGGCCAATACTCTTCTTGTATCAAACAAACTGACGTAGACAAAACCCCTACCCATCAGTGGCTACGTAGTGCAGGGTTGAAAGCTGAAAATATATATACTAAAATAATGTGTTAGTCTAAAATGCAGATTATGTGCTAAATAGCCAGAAACGATTGATCATCTTGTATCATGTTGCACGATATTGGCACCCACTGAATATAAAACCCAGGATGACAGTGTGGGCCAATATCTGCACTGGAATATATGCAACTTCTACGGGAAGGAAACTGAAAGAAAATGATATGAACAGCACCCAGACACGGTTACGGAGATAGGACCTGTTACAATTCTATGGGATTACACAATACACACTGATAGAACAATCAAGGCCAACCGCCCAGATATTATTATTAAAGACCACAAACAAAAACGGTGCCTCCTTATTGATATGACAGTCCCTGCTGACTGCAATGTATCTTTGAAGATATTCAAAAAGCTGTCAAAATACAAGGACCTTGAAATAGAAATCTCGAAAATGTGGCATATGGGAACATCAACAATCCCTGTTGTAGTTGGAACCCTAGGAGAGTGTAGAAAAGTTTGCAGTAAACTAATTGAAGGGATTCCTGGAAGTCCATGTCTCAATGTGATACAAAAATTGTTCTGTCAAGTACAGCCCACACTTTACGAAGGGCTTTATCTATTTATTTATTTTTTTTTTTGTCAGTGGAAAGTGTCATGATGCCATTTCTAACCATAGGTCTCCGGGTGGGACCCGGAAAGAAATATGTAAATGCCATAAATCAAAGATAATAATAATAATAATAATAATAATAATAATAATAATAATAATAATAATAATAATAATAAGAAGAAGAAGAAGAAGAAGAAGAAGAAGAAGAAGAATTATATTATAAATATTATATATGGTTACAAAATCATAAAATATGAGGGGTGTCAAATGTGCAAAATAAGTTTTTTTAGAGTAACAAGATAAGAATTTTAGAGAGCTATAATCAAAATCAACAGAAAGTCAGCAGAAAACACCAAGTATATATAAACGTTAAAACGCTTGGCCAGTTAGATGGACCAACTCTTGATGAGGCATAGATTCTCAGGACGTAAGCGATCATGGCTTTGCATACACATTTTCCTTTACGACCTCTGAACTGACTTGATTTCTTTTGAAATATATAGGAGTAGTTTCCGTCGATTTCTATAGTAATTATCATTGCATTACTTGAGTAAAGGCAGTTTAAGAAAAAAAACAACCTTTTCTTAGACTGCCTCTATTCAATTCTATATAGTACAGTTTATCCAAAAAATTATCCCATAATTAAAAGAACAGAGACATACATAACTTTACCTAAATCATTTGTTTTAAAGTGAATTAAAAATACTAAGCCGGAATTTGAACTCAACTCACCAATTTCACATTTCGCAGCAACATCTCTTGCGACAATCGCAGATCTAAATTTAGATTACGTCCGGAGAACAAAGCAAAAACAAAGATCACCAACCAACAGAAAGAAATTTTGTAAATGTAAGATAAACAGAATGATCAGCAAAAGTAAACATGCATTTTATGCAGGAAAAGGAACGTCACAAATAGGCAATACAGAAAGGAAAGAAAGAAAAATGAAAAATCTCAAACAGATATTTTAGGAGGAAAAGAAACATGAGGAAACACCAACAAAAAGAGACATAATACAAGGGGAAAATCATGGGCAAACAGTTCAGTATATACGATATAAACTCAGTATTTATACTGATAACAAAACTGTTTCACGATCACGATAACCATAATCCATTAGTGTAGTAGGGTTACAAATATACTACAATCGATGTGACAGTGGTGATACCTAGCAAAAATGGTCAGACGCAACTGGTTTTATGTTCAGATACTTTCCTTTTCTTAGACCCCCTATACACAAGGCAATAGAAATCAGTCTCTCCTGTTATTTAACCATGTATGTTCGATAGGTTCAACAAAGTAAAAATGGCAGTTGGTCGCGAAAATGATCTCCAATCAGTTTCTTATTGAGACAGGCAATTGTTTGTTAATTGTATTATCTCAAAAACTATCATATTGAATCTATTGCTAGATCGTTGGCAAAGAAAGTTGTTTTTCGCTGTCATACGAAACAGTTTTTCTTGTCGGGATCTTGCAAATTTATAAATCTACCATTCATCAGTGCATTATAAATTACAGCTATAACTTTTCTGGTATTCAGGTTATATATAATATAAACAAAATCCAAGGAAGTGATAGTAATGTTGCCAGTCCTGAGATCGTATATCGACTCCAGTAGCTTTATTACCAATATTATATGGCTTTCATCAGTTTGTTTCTATAAATATTTTTATGTCAATTGTTCTATTGAGCTTCCTTCCTTGTTACTCCGGCCGCATGAATTAAGCATAATTCTAGATTGGCAACAAGATATCAACGTTTTACTGTTGACATAGACAGATGAACCCGTATGTTCTATTCTAAAAGTTTTTTTTTTGTTGTTTTTTTTTTTTTTAGATATTATCGGCTTCAACCTACGGTCTTTAGCATTTATATGCAACATCAGTCGCTATCTTCTGTCTCCCTGGTTTTTGTTCTTTTATTGTCGTTTCTCCTCACTAAAGCTTTCTCGATATATTTCACTCTAAGTAACCCACTGCGTCTTAGTGGCGTTTTAGTCTTGTCTGGGGTGAAATGATTAAAAAGAAGACTTTCTGTCTATGATGGCTACCATTCATTATACATAGACACGGATAAATGCCAATAAGCAACAAGAATAAACAGACAATATATGCAGGAAAGAACAATAGGATAATTACTAAGAAACAAAGTTTCTGTAGTGATTTGAGTTAGAGTCATCTTTTGAAAAATTATTTCACAGTATAAAAATACAAATATCAAATCCTGTCTTGAAGTAAATTGATCGACATAGTTATAAGAATGATTTCCATTTGATAATATTAACAATTATGAGTCAGTCATAGATTTTTGATAATCTTAATTCCAAGTTGTCAACTTCGAGCTGGCAACAGATTTGAATTCAAAACAGCCACAATTTCTGACTTATATTTATCCAATGTCAACAGTGCTTACACATATGAAAACAGAGATTCTTTCCTACAATATCTGTTCACTATTAAATTAGCTGGCCACTCGTATTCGAGGATACTAGTCTACTAGGACAGCTAGCCAATCTCTATTGCAGACGTTCGCTCATGAACATTAGTGTTTGTTCACCACCAACAGAGCCCACTTGCGTTTTATACTGCATCTATGCTGAGCAGACATCATTTATCTTATTCTCGGATATCTAGAGTGATCAAAAATCTGAACGAGGGCAGCACACTCAAATCCTCGGTCACGATGACTTATGACTTCGTGCTAGCACAGCTATGCACTGTTGGTAATCTGTCAACCCAATTTCACTCACAAGGTATGGTATGGTTTTAAGACACTTTCCAAAAGTGCCGCACGCTGGAATCGCCCCTTTCAGACCGATAACTTCAGGATGTTTCCCTCCTGACAAATCAGCCATGGTGAGATTTGAACCTGGTCAGAAAACGAACGTTCTAAGCACTCGGCCTAGTGTCCCTGATCACAATGGGAGAAACATAAAACGCCTATCGATATTAACTGTAGAACTGTCATCGTTTGCATTTTTCTCTCTCAATCTTAATGTCATTCAAAGAAAGTAAGATCATTACAACTTGATGTAATGGTTTCCAAGCTTATTCGATAGATTGACTGAACAGTTAGTTCGATCATCACTTGCCCTCCATATTATCGGTCTTACGCCACATCTAAGCTACGCTTTGAAAAACACGATTAAAAGAAATTCGAAAGAAATTAAATTTTTTTCTTTACAGAAGACGTAATTCGTACTTGAAAATTCAAAGAAAAAAACTTATATTCAAAGCCTTAGCGATAAAATCCTTGACTTTTCTAAAAATCAAATATTTTCATTTCTGTGTCGAAGTGAAAGGTGTGCTTTGAATTTATTTTGTGTTGTATTAACTGTGATATTAAATGTTTTCCATATTGACTTGTAATTTTAGAAATTCATCAAAGTACGTGCACCAAGAACTCCAAATACGATAATCCTACTGTGTGTTATAAAAAGTATAAAAGATCGCTAAATAACAAATAATGGCTGACATCATATAGGAGAAGGAAAGCAAAGCATGATTAAAAATCAAAAATACGCGTTTTGCAGGAGAACAAATTAAAGAATGGAAAACCAACAAAGCAGGAAGACATATTATATACGGAAAATATTTTTAAAAAATAAACAAAGAAATGCAGTCTTTTTCTGTCGGAAAGAAAGAACGTTGCATAATAATAATAATAATAATAATAATAATAATAATAATAATAATAATAATAATAATAATAATAACGCAAAACAAAACAGTGCCTGCAATGTTATTAGTCTTGACCTTGCATTTCGACTTCAGTCACCTTCCTGACTTGGTCTCCCTCTGAAAATATTTTCATGATTTTTTTTTTGTTGTGTATCCATGATACCTCGACCGCATAAATTTAAGCGTACTGCTAATATTTCATCCAGCTCTCATCATTTTACTGTGGAATTAGTGCTAACAGTAAGTTTTATTATAATAGTGTCTTGTATCGTACTTCTCGCCTGTCTTCCCGTTTCTGCTTCCTTGCCACATACAATCTTAAAAAATATGAATGCAACGTCAAATGTACTCTTCTCTCTTCAGGAATCGTTTTCTTTTGTTCATGTTTCTCCTCTCTAAAGTCTTCTCATTACCTTTCTTTCTAATTAAACCCTTACGTTTTAGTCCTTATATCGGCTTGATTCGTTTTGGAATAATGAACAATCAACAAAAAAAAAAACAAAAAAAAAACAAGTAAACATTATACGGGAGGTGCTTAAACATCCAGAAATTATTTCATGAATCTGATCAAATGGTTTATAATTTGTTGAATTAAATCTTTTTCCTGTCAGATTAAATTTCAGGACATCTAGAAATGTATGAGCCACGTGATCAAACATAGACTATGAACATAAACTATAACACAATCCTCATTTCTAATTACCGTAATTTCCGGCTTACAAGACGCTGCGGCTAGCAAGACGCGGAATAATATTGGAAAGAAAAAAGGCATTCTAGTACAACACATTCACAATACGTTCCTCACATACCGGGACCACGTATTATTTATATTAATCATTCGTTGGATTTTGTTGATATGGCAATGAAATAGTAGTCAAGAGCTGAAACGCTCCCGCCGCTGCCAGTAAACAGAGTATACTTTTGGCTTGGCTACAAGAAGGTTTATAATTTTGGAAATATTTCTAACAGCTAAGTACTGATGTACATCATATAAAAGGCATATTTAAGTAGATAGTTAATATTATAGTGCAATGATTCAACATACAAACCCACGTGTCTAAAATTCAAGAAAACTGGGTGACCGTCCAGGCTTACTTGAGACTGGACGTTGCCTTACATATTTCTTGGCAGACACACACGTATTTTTCAGAGTATTTTTTGGATAAAAAGTGCGTCTTGTAAACTGGAAAATAGGGTAATCTAGCGAGACAAGAAACAGCTTTTAAAGAGAGAAGAAATGAACGGGAATGGCTATAATTGATATGTAGACATTGGATTCGGGGATTAAGTAAAAAACTTCGACAACGACAAACATAATAATTACGGAAAATAATTTGCTTATACGGGCTACAATGTGAAAGTCATTTGTTCCAAACAATTAGACATTATACAGAAATAATATACCAATTATATATGAAAATAGAAATAGCGCATGAAAAATTAATGAAAGATTTTGAGCGACATCATTATTTTTAAGAAATCAAAACGAAAATATTAGATCGTACCAGAAAAAAATATTTCAGAAAGAAAACAATGAAGATAAAATGGCGATCAAGTAAAATTGTCGCAAAAAAACTTGTTTGGAATCAGAACGAAAAAAAAATAAAAATAAAACGCGAAAATGTTGGTCATTTTATGTTCCGTGTCTCTGGGGGGGTGTAGGTGTTAATGGCTCTCCACAATTTCCTGTACTTCGTGGTTCTTAATAAATTTTATATTTTTTTAGTAACATTTAAACCTTGTTCCACTAAACATTTACCGAAACTCCCTAAGTAGGATATGCGTTGTTTCCTCACTTCCACTTGCATCCAAACTGTTCGGTGAGTATCAGATTTTCCAAGCCCGCTTTTCTCATTACATGGGCTTAAAATTCCAACTCACTTTTCCTGGTGTAAAATATAAGTTCCTATTTTCTTTCCATTATTTCCAAAATTTCGTTGCTCAAATATTACCTCCATGCTATCCTTAGAATCGTTATGTAGAATCACGTTCATGTTGCTTCAAGTCATCTTTTCATGTGTGACATCGTCCAACACTTACTCTCATACAGGAGGTGTCATATCACGTAGAAATTTAGTCCTCTTATGCGTGTTTATAATGAAATTTCTGTGTCTTAACTCTTTGAGCCCTGCGTTCTTAAGCAATTTTAAACCTTCTGCCTGAGCTCCTGAGTCAAAATTCGCAAAAAACTGGTATGTAATGTTTCACGGTAGATATAAAAATATTAGGTTGTTGAGAAAAATAATGACGTAATAATGTCGTTTTTTAACGTATTTTTAACGTCAAAAAACGACATTATTACGTCATTATTTTTCCACCAACCTAATAGTTACAAGTGTTTACCTTCCGTTCGACTGGTGGCTGGGCATTAATTCATTTTTTTTTACCACTGTTAAACCGGTGGCTCGGTATTAAGCCATTCTGCTCTACCACCGGTAAAGTGGTAGCCAAGGCTCAAAGATTTAACACTCTGCTTAGCCGATGGAATGCATCATTTGCGATGCCAATACCTCTTCAGATTTAAGTGTCGCAATATCCGTCACAGAAGTATAATGTTATAATTTTTCGGCAATCGAATACAAGAAGGCTAATTAATAAAGGAAACAGAAATTAGAAACCATTAAAATGAAAAACGGAACTATACACATGAAAATAAAGAAGTGTTTGAATTCGAAGTGTACGAAAAAAACATCATGTTTACCTGAAATTACTGCATCATTCCAAATATACCAGTAAAGATTTTATGTAAAATATTAATGTGTTGTTACACTGTTTTTAAACTTTAACGGGTCATTCACAAACATATAATTAGAACTTCTGCATTATTTTATTCGAGAATATATATCATGACATCATTACCTCCTCAAGGCACTGATTTATTTTTTGAATAATCATACCGAGAACGAGTCTATATAACGGACTGAGTTTGTTTATTTTTGGAAGATTTCACACGCGTACGATCGAGTAGTTCTGGTAATTCCTATTTTGCTTTGTATATATATATATATATATATATATATATATATATATATATATATATATATATATATACAGAGAGAGAGAGAGAGAAAGAGAGAGATAGATATATATATACATATATATAACTATGAACATAAAGAGAAAGGCTCTTTAGGTTCATAGATAGATTTGTTGTAAGTAGTGTATTGAGCACTTCACTTAGGTACATTTGCTTTACTCGACTTGGAGGTTTTTTTCTTTGAACTCTTAGCTTCAATTCTGCAAGATTGTTTTCGCATCAATTACACGTTCTGAGTTCTTTCTTTTTTATCCCTTATTTTTCCTTGGGTATTGATTTGTTCATTTACAAGCCAAAACACCTAGGTTTTTTTTCCAGACGAGTATGACTATTTATATTTATTTTAATATATATATATATATATATATATATATATATATATATATATATATATATATATATATATATATATATATATATATATATACTGATAGGCTGTTTAATAAAACAAAGACAATCGGAAGGACACCAATATATTCAGTGCGATAATATTTATCAAATATTAAACAGATGACGGGAATGAAGCACGAAGATAAAGGTTTTATTTTCGGAATTTTTGAACATGCCTGTGCTCTTCATTTATAATCCGAGAAACAGAGAAATGGGAATTATTCAACAACAGGTGTTTTTGTAGATGGGGTATGTTCTTGTGGATATCGTATGATTAGCTAAATTCAGATCTTGATCTGATACGTGATTCTGATTCATTTAAAAGTGATTTTTTATGGAAATGTGCTGCAAACTTGCATTTAAAGACTGTGTATTGTTCTAAATCTAGTTGAGATCATTACATTTATTTATGCGCAAATATCCTTGAGATTGGTATGAATCCATCTTTTTTCCACCCAGATATGGCTAAATAACAGGACAGAATGTTTGGCAACCATCCTAGCTGAATGAAAATGCTGAATCCAAACGATCCTGTTGAAAGTTGGTAACGGGCGAATTAATTATATCGAAGCCAGTAGCCGGCATGCAGCTAGGAAAAGAAAATCTCTTAAACCCAAATGCCTGCTTTATAGCAATATCTGGTATGTCGAACACATTGCACCAGCAGATGACATGGTGCAGGGATTCAGATAATATGTAATACAGTAAACAGTCAATGGAAGACTTTACAAAATTAATTTGTGCACTATGTGCAATACAAGAAGGAGCTGGAATTATATCACTTATCTTTTTCTATAATTCCATTTTCTTTTCAATTGGCCTCATGCATGTCCATGGCATTTATCATATACTTTGGATTATAAATAATTGTTTCAAAATAAAATCCATTTTGCCTTGATGAAGTTATTCAGAGGACAAAACGCCTCGACTGTTTTCCTTTTATCTTTAATATATATATATATATATATATATATATATATATATATATATATATATATATATATATATATATATATATCACATAAACTGAACATAACAACGAGACATATCATATCAGGGATAGGCGGCGCCCCACATTAGCTCACCCACAAAATAAGTAGAATTTTAGCCGCACTCCTCAGTACTATTAATCCATCTCAAAAAATGTCAGATGACATCCTAAACAATATATATATATATATATATATATATATATATATATATATATATATATATATATTACTGAAAAAACTCGGTAAGATTTTATTTATATGTGTTTATTTTTTTAAATAATATATTAATGAGACTTTTGTTTAGATAGCTAAATTTATCAGAGTTTCATGTATGTATGCTTCCGAATAATCTTCTAGATTATGTAAATACAAATGTATCACAAAACAATGTTCACTTTTTTATTATGAGTAATCTGCATATTTGCCTCAGTCAATGTAATGCAGTTTACCCGTGCCTTTTCCATAAAAATATCCATGGTAATTGTTCTGGCGATATTTCATGTTTGGTATCGTCATTTTATGGATTGATGGCCAGAATATTATTGACAGAGTATTAAATAAAGCAGATAGAAACTTCGCTAGAGATGAAGAATAGTGTATTGAACAGTTACGTGATATCTTTCCTTCTCTATAGTTGTGAATGCCATACAATTACCTCAAAGACGGAGAAACCGAAATGTGGTTCTACAGAATAAAGCTAAGGATGACATGTACCGAAATATGTGAACTATGTCGAAGTCTTAGAGAAAATTAAACCAAAAAGGAAATTTATAAGTAACTCTAAGAAGAAACAGTTGAAATTTTTATAGCAAATAATGAGGAAAGAGTCCTCGCAAATTATGATACTCCCAGAGCAGATTGAAGGCAATAGAGACAGAAGAAATATCGAAAAACATACTTAGTGCGCCTGAGTAAATACATTGCGGATCAAATTTTAAGATGAATACCAAAAAGGCAAAATTAATTAAAAACTAAAAACTACATGTAAATTTGGAGAGCTATGAATGCATATTTCTCGAGGGACGAGTGCACATAAAGAAGAATGTGACTGGATTGGCAACTAGGTCTCATTTTAAAATTTCACTTACTACACATAATAATAATATGTACGCTAACAGCTTATTATTTCGCAATCCTCTCTTGTTGAACCTTAATTTTCTTTCTTTTTTTGCAGTCAACTCTGATCCTTAAAAATATAAACCTAATGTCTAGCGTTATTATCTGTTCTCTTCGTTACAACTCTTTTATTGTTCTCTCGCTCCAATACATTTTTTTTCATGTTCATTCATTTTAGTAACAATTTACGCGTTAGTAGATTTTCTAACTTGCTTTTGGTTAAATGATAAGAAACATAATCCAAACAATCATTTACACGAGAATGTGATAAGTAAAATGTATCTTGTATTAAGGAATGAACAATATAAAATAATAAATATTAATGTATTCCTATTTCCGGTATAACTTACATTTAGAAATTTCTATTGTGCAATAATTTATCACGTTATAATATATCGAAACTTGATTCTAAACATCTTGAGAGGAAATACTTTTGCAAATAAAAGAGAATTTTATGTGATAGGATGAAGAAACCTAATGCCGCATAGGGACGTAATAAATAAATATTTCGATAATAATTTTCAATACGCCTGATTGAAAGAAAAAAAAATACTATCGTCATTCAATTACTAAAAAAATGCGTCTCTCTGGCAGGAGTCGCGACCTTGTTCCCTCTGCAGCGATGATCTAACAACACATGTTTTTTTATCCCGCGGGTGAGCACATATTTTTTCTTTAATACGATTTATCGAATATTCAATAAAACTATCATTTAAAGTGATAAAATATCTCGGACTAATAAAAAAAACAACTATTATTTCTTTAGAAAATTTCGTGTATATATATATATATATATATATATATATATATATATACACACACACACACACACAAATTAATAGTGTCGTCAACATACAGGCCTGATTCGCTGTATCACAGTTGTATTTAGGAATGTAAGCAAACGTCAGTAGCCAAGAGAGCTCTATTCATTAATGAAGAACAGTGCGTTGGGAATTATCTTTTCCTCAATAGTGCTCGATCGAATAGACGAGAGCTTTAATTAATATAGCTATCCAAGTACAGACGTTGCCATGTATCACAGCTCATCAGTGTGGGTAGTCATTCAGTTGCTTAAAGTCGTCACCGAATCCCTACCGATTTAAGTATCGGTGCCTGCCAGAGAGAAAGGGTAATTCTAACGTATTATATATATATATATATATATATATATATATATATATATATATATATATATATAATTATTTATTTAAAAAATTTATAACATAAATATGTTATAAAATCACTACAAAACTAGCCATTTTGTTTCAACACCCTCGGTGTTCAACATCATCACTTGATAAGGCGCCGACGGTGTTGAAACAAAATGGCTAGTTTTGTAGTGATTTTATAACATATTTATGTTATAATTTTTTTAAATAAATAATTATATCTGCTCTACTTTGTATTGAGCACTCTTTTAAGAATAGTAATTGTTGGTTATTGGAATTCATTCCATATACACCAATCATATACTTGTATATATATATATACATATATATATATATATATATATATATATATATATATATATATATATATATATATATATATATGGGGGGGGGGCGTAAACAGTTATCAGAAGGTATGATGCAAGACAAAATTTCTATGTGGAATTGTTTCATTCAATCGGTGATTTTATTTGTTTGATTATCGTTCTGAAAGCACTTTGGAGGATACAGTTCATATTGACTTTTGAGTTTCAGAGGATCTCGGAAGATTGTAATTTTCCTTCGTTGGATGATTAGAAGACAATTTCACGTGAGAGACACTTCATGGGGAAACGTTTGCAAGTACTCAAGATGTAACGTCTGCGATTTTTCTGACGAGGTATTGCATTGAACGCTACATATAATATCAAATCCAACTGTTGAACGTTACATATAAAATCAAATCAGATCGTTGTAGCAATTCAAAATTGGCCGCTTTGATTTTGGACGAATTATGCGATCACCTGATGTTTGGCAGTTCTTAATGTTATCTAATTTTGAAGCAATGGAAAGAAACAAAATGAAAGATAATTTATTAAATTTTAGGGTGGGGATTTATATTTAATATCAATACTTCCAATGATATATATATATATATATATATATATATATATATATATATATATATATATATATATATATATATATATACACGGACACTCGCACACACATACACACACACACACACACACACACACACACACACATATATATATATATATATATATATATATATATATATATATATATATATATATATATATATATGTAACTATTTTTTAAAATATGATTCCATCGTAACACTGAAATTTGAAACTGACTTAAGTAAAAAGGTTTTATTTCAATATTGAACATAAAATTTGGACCAGTTTCATTATCAAGCAGCGTTTAGAATAACTAAATGAAGAAATATTTTACTCATTTATAGGTTGGAAATGGAGGTGTAATCTGGTGTTTTCTCTTTCGTTAACAAAGTGTCTTAATGTGATTAAAGTATGAATGCTTATTATAAATCAAATTTTTGGAGGCCTGTAAGTTTGGATTGGAGGAGTTTTGTCTTACTGCAATGGTCTTTTTTTCCAGACTATTCTTTTAAACGACTGAAAATACAGTCGTTTTTATCGAAACTTGTATAATTCTACCCAAATACACAATTATATATATATATATATATATATATATATATATATATATATATATATATATATATATATATATATATATCCGTGTGTATCTATTTATTTGTATATATGTGTGTGTATGTCTTCGATAGAACCAGAACAATATGATTAAAACCCATATATTTTATTATGAATTATTTTTTCATGGCATAATATCTCCTTTTCAGTGCATTTAATTCAGGGATATATATTACTCCTATAAATCAACATTATACGGTAAAATATTCGGATAGAAATTCGTCTAACTACAAGTCAGGCTATTGACTCTTCGTATAACACATGCAAGTGCATAAATGTGTAAGTTCAAATAGAAAGAGAGAAAATGAGAAGGCGAGAGAAAACCATGGCAAATGAAGTGGAAATGTAGCGAGATTTAATTTGAAGAATGGGAGTATGTCTTCTTAAAAGGACAAATGGATAGACATAGAAAGAAAATAAGACGAAAGTAAGGAACCTAAATCAACGAGGAAGACGATAAAGAAAAACAAAATGTGGATATTGATAAGAAGGATAGACTTGCGACGAAAATGTCGAAAAACCAAAAAAGAGATCGTCCAAAATGACGAGAAGCGTTGCAGATAAAATTGTCCCGTGATCTACAGACATGAGTGTGTGAGAAGAAAGTTTATTTATGGTGGTAAAGTCTGACAAGGTTCAGGTACACTTGTATATAGAAAACTGTTTCCCCTCTTCCTCCGCCTCTTCCTGCACCTCTTCATATTCCTCCCTCCCTTTCTTCCTATTATTAGAAGTATTAGTATTTTCATCATCATCATTATTGATTGTTTTGCTGAAGTAACTTTTGAGTGTTTTTTTTTTTTTTTTTTTTTTTTTTTATGTACTGTCCTATGTTTTTGTTGCTGTCGGTTTTATAGCCGGTTTCTGCTTGCAATAAAAGAAATAAAAAGAAAAACCAAGAAAGGCTTCCGAGAGATCGATTGTAAACGGCAGATAAGGTGGAAAAGATGGAAAGAAATACAGAAAATGTAGATGTAGTAGGGAAGTTTTTAACTTTTAAATGGCCGTAACTATTGGCCGACTCATCAGTAATATATGTTATTTTTATTTGCTTTATTTTCTTCCACTTTTACTTAGCCTTACGGTTCCAGGCCTTAATTTATTGCCTCGTTTCATATTCTATTTTTTTCTTCTTCGTTTTATTTGATTATATCTTATCTCTACTTTTTAATATCAACATATATCACGATATTCTTAGTCTTAGCTGATATAAATATGCTTTTAGATTTTCACTTTATATCTTACATCTTTCTAACTTGTCATTTTATTTTTTCTCATTTTCTCCAAATAACTTACGATAAGTTATTTCCTCTCTTGTTTTTCTTTCCATTTTGTTTTGTTTATTTTCTAACGTTTTGTTAATATTACTTATTCTTTTTTCTTCTTCTTTCTTGATTTTCACCACATTTTTTGTTTCCTAATCCTTTCTGGAGTTCTTTCTTTTTCATTAAGTTTCTTCATTAGTCAGTTTCTTATTCAAATCTTACTTTTTTTTTTCTTTCTTCTATGATTTCATTCCAGTTGTCTTTCTTTTAACGGTTTTTTATTCCCCTGTTTTGTTCGTTTAATTTTTCATTTATTCGTTCGTTTATTCTTTTTTTTTATTCATTTCTTTGATATTTTTTTTTATTCTATTTCCTCTACCGGTTTTCGTTTTTCTTTCCATTCTTTTTTTTTTCTTTTCTGTTCATTTTTCAAATAAAAAATGTCAAGTTTTAATTCCTCTATGTCTTTCATTATAATCTCGTGTTTTCGTCCTAATCAAATTTCCTTCCTCCCATATTTCATTCCTCCCGTATTTCGTTCCTCCCATATATTCAATTCCTCCCACTTTTCCTTCCTCCCATATTTCATTCCTCCAACATATTGAATTCCTCCCACTTTTCCTTCCTCCCACATTTCATTCCTCCCACATATTGAATTCCTCCCACTTTTCCTTCCTCCCATATTTCATTCCTGCCACATATTGAATTCCTCCCACTTTTCCTTCCTCCCATATTTTATTCCTCCAACATATTGAATTCCTCCCACTTTTTTTCCTCCCATATTTTATTCCTCCCACATATTGAATTCCTCCCACTTTTCCTTCCTCTCATATTTCATTCCTGCCACATATTTAATTCCTCCCACTTTTCCTTCCTCCCATATTTAATTCCTCCCACATTTCATTCTTCTCGTTTTTCATTCCCTCAATATGATTTTATTGTTAAACCGATTATTGTTTCTCCCGCTCCTTTATTTTCCATTCTTTTTCTTTATCGGCCATTCTTCTTTCTTTTGTTACTTGAATTTCATTCCTTCTTGCTTTACCATTACGCTGTCTTTTATGCAAATTTCACAATCTTTTTTTCCTGTGCTTTTTATTATCTCCTTATTTTATTTAATGTTTTGGCTTTTTAAAATTCAGATCTTCCTTGCTTTTCATCCATATTTTCAATGTTCATTCGTACCATCTAACATTACGAAAATTGTGCTTTAAGTATTAAGTATGCTATTTACTTGCATGTTTTCATGGCCCATGTATACTAAGGTCATCGTCTATAACGCTGCTTTTGAAATGCAAATGAAATAAAGTGTTGTAATAGTTTCATTTTATTTAGTATTGTTCACTTAATACAATGCATATATGCCACTCAGGGTAGAGATTTACAAAATGGGGATGTTTAATGGCCTATAAAAAGAGTGTAAAGGTTTCATACGGAGGGAGCGCTTGTTTCATATAATGAGAATATTTAGGATGGAATACAGTTAACTTCTGTTTGATTTTTTTTTTCACAGATTACGCTTAATCATTTTTAAAATTCCCGTTCATATTTACGTTCATGCCTGATTTTATACGTATATCTTACTTGTTTTATTAAATCATCTTCCCTACCGCTTTCATTGTTTCGACATATTTTTCGATTGTGTCAAACTTGATGACTCCATTTATTTTCCTGCAATCTTTCATTCTTTTATCTTCCATTATTTTTTGTGCCATTTCGCAATTTCAGGATTCTTCACTTCTGTCTTTAAGTCTTTTATCTTTCAGCTTATTTAGGTTCATTTCATCTTGTCATTCTGTTTGCCATCAATCTTTATTCGTTGATCATTTTTCCCCTTTTTCATTCCATTCGTTTTTCCTCCCGTCTTTCAATCTTTCATTCTTTTCATATTTCATTCTTTTTATCTTTCATTCTTTTTATATTTCATTTTTTTCAATCTTTCATTATTTTCATATTTCATTCTTTTTTGTCATTCATTCTTTTATATCTGTCTTTCTTTTTATCTTCAGTCTTTTTATTTTTCATTCTTTTTAAATTTCATTCATTTTAGCTTTTATTAATTTTTATCTTTCATTCTTTTTTTTTTATTTTTCTTTCTTTTTTATGTTTCATTCTGTTATTTTTTTTTTTTTTGGCACACATTGTGCTTTCATTTATTCGTGCCTTCATTGTTTCAGTCACTTATGTTTCATACTAATATTACCTCACTTCGCGACTTCATTCATTTTCATTTCGAAGTTGCATTTTTCTATCGTTCGTCTTCTTTTTCAACTCATTTCTTGACTCAATTCCTTTTTCTGTCATGTTTCATTCATTTTACTTCCCTTATTATTTAACATTACCTATATTTGATTTTCTTTCTTTATATTTTCTTTCTTTCTTTCTTTCTTTCTTTCTTCTTTCTTACCTACTTCCTTTCTTTGACTCTTTCTTAATATTTTTCTTTCCTCCCTATATGTTTTGGCACTTCGATGTGCAATAATAGCAAGCTTGTCTCGATAGATAAGTTACAATTGAGTAATGAGTTCGATCCTCACTGTGAACCTTAATCTCAGACTTGTGCCATAACTATGCTATGCTTAGCAACTCACTAAAGAACTCTTCAGCGTTGTGCAATGGTTAGCAAGCTTGCCTCTCTAGATCAATCACGACTGAATTGGGAGTTCGCTCCTCGCAAGGTGCCCTATATTTTCGTCATTTTCCTATATCTAATCTACGTTTAGAAAATCACAATTATGTGTGAAAAATGAGTTTGATCCTCACTCGATGCCCCATATATTCGGCCTTGTGCCACATCTAAGCTACGCTTAGTAAATCACTGTAATATAGTA
>OZ010591.1:88264659-88289659 GCA_963932145.1 Acanthosepion lycidas | reverse complement strand
AGTAACTTATATTTTTGTTAACAATTTCACACCAAACAAGGCGGAAGTGGTAATAGTACAAAGGATGTTATAGAGAGTGAAAGTGGGAGAAAAGATTGGTTATATTCGGGGATTGAAGAAAGGATAAAAGAAGAACAAGATTCAGAGTAACAAGTGATGGCGATTAACGTTGCATTAACATTTTTGAAAATTGTATTTTTCAGGGAAGCAAGCGGAAGGGAGTTCCACTGTCGAGACGTGCGAGTAAAGAATCTTTTAGAGGAGACATGACGGTTGCATTTATCTATTTTAACAGTAACAGAATGAGACCTATATTTCTATCTAACAGCACGCTTACATTCATCTAGTCGGGGCACTAGGGAAAAAGATGCGCAGTGCAGTTGCCATTAATTTTTTTTACACTTACAGAAAAAAAGGTTGATAGTGTCCCAAATAATTTTTTACGAAAATAAAAATTTGCACTTCAGATTTGTTCAAATATCTTCGGTCCTGAAAGAAATATTCCTTTCCAACTGCATGAGTGCAAAAATGTTAAGAAAATAAAAGAAAAAGTGTTAAATTCATTACCTTCTATTATGTAAAATATATAATACATAAATTAATCACAAGCGAAAATAATGTTAATATGATTTACATCTTAAAACTTAATCATTTACTCATTTTTATCTCTTTGACATGAAATTACATTACTCCATCACAATTTGCCTTGATTTTCACTTGGCTTGTTGTATATTTAGGATGTGCGGTGGAGTAATGGATAGCAGCTGGGGTTGGAAAGCTGAGTTCGAATTCAAGTCGAATTCATTACATTCAGTTAAATGCTAATACCCTTGGGAAAAGTATGAATACTCTACCCCTCCGCAACAGCATGATATACCGGGTTCTATAGCTTTGAATGGCAACTGGTCTACTACAGATAGAAACGGCAACCTGCTGCGGGAAATGCATGTTTCATCAGTCATGTATCGAAAGATACATGATCACCTAATCGTGTATCAAACATGGCACAATGGCACTGACTGTTGTATATTCATGAGATTTCTTCAAAATCATCATCTGTATAATGTAAAATGTTTGGATCTCATAGTAATTCACTTATATGATCTATAATAAAAATTATATTGAAATCTCTTTTGTAAATCAGTTTTAATATTTTATTGATATGATCTAGATGGATTACTTACACAAGGATCTTGATATATATATATATATATATATATATATATATATATATATATATATTATTCTTACCATATATATATATATATATATATATATATATATATATATATATATATATATATGGTTGGATAGATGTGAGCTTGTGATCCTGGGTTTCACGCTTTAGCGATCGTCAGACAAACTGATTAATTTTTTTAAAAAAATTGGATTGATGTAGATTGCGTGTATTGGTGTTATTGTGGAAGTGGTGGGGGAAACTTCGTCGTTTTTTCATCGTACTGACGCAAACATCGATGTATGCAGACACATATACATACTTGGTCGTCCGTCGGGACTCATACATATATAAACATATGTGGGCAGTTTCGGATATGACATATGTATGTATACGGGTAGTATTGTGTCTTTACATACGCATTTGTATGTTGAAATTTAAAGATTGGAAGTGTGGCGGAAATGTCTCGTGAATGTCTCGTGAATGTATTCATGTCATATATATAAAAAAAAAATTTCCGCTGAATAATATTTCCTCGGATGTATGTATATACGTGTGGTGCGGTTTCTGTGAAATTATGATAGGTAAAAATTATTATTATTTATATATTTTTTTAAATTTTGAAAAAAAATGGCGGTTTATTTGTTATATTTAAAGCTGGTTATTTGTTTGTTTTTGACTGTGTATATGTAACAGGTAGAAATTTGTAATCCTTATTGGTTATTTATATGGTGATGTTTAAGCTCACATCTATCCAACCATATATGTTAGCTCTATCTCTGATATTGAGCGCTTTCTAATAAGTACCGCGCATATAATATATAAATAATTATACATACATATATATATTTACTTATATTTATATATACACACTTTTCACACACACACACACACACACACTCATTGTTTTGATGCTGAATTGGATAGAATTATCCGTAAGTTCTTTGCTAACTATTTTTGTTTTGTCACTTACAGCACTCACTTCCAGCCTTTTGCTTTCTAGCCAACTTAGGTCTTGAAAAATTTAAATGCAATATCAATTGTTATCTACTTTCTTCTTTATTCCTCTTCTTTTATTGTTCTTGCTCCTTAATAAAGTGAGTTTTTTTCGTATCCTTTCACTTTCGGTACCGTCTTGCTTATTCTTGCATGGGTTGAAAGTTTTAAAAAAATAATCCTTATTACATTTATATGGAAAGCGAATAAAACCAAATAAATGCAGCAATTATTAAAGAATGATTGGAAAATAAATCAAGAATTGATTTGAATAAATTCTTATTGTAAAGGGGAAAAATAACTAGATAAATAGAGTATACGATCTGTAGGTATATTATCCAGAAGTCTTGGAATCGCACATTAATGAATCTGTTGCGGTATCCGGTCTTTGGAAGTGGGGAGGAATATATATATATATATATATATATATATATATATATATATATATATATATATATATATATATATAAGGATGGTACAAAGATAATGACGTAATGATGTCGTTTTTTGACGTATTTTTAACGTCAAAAAACGACATTATTACGTCATTATTTTTGCACCAACATAATATATATATATATATATATATATATATATATATATATATATATATATATATATATACAGAGAGAGAGAGAGAGAGAGAGAGATACAGGAAGACAGAGAGCTAGACAGATATACGTAGTCTTGTTAATTGAAAATTTACATTTTTCTCGGTGTATATTTACGATCGTTGTATATTTATCATTGCTTATGCAATATAAGTTTGATTGATGAAAGTCAGGATTTTTGTCCCTTCTCTTAACAGAAGATAGCGAAATATCAAACGATCTTTTTTACACTTAAATAACTTCCCTGATTGGAAAGAAATGATCTTCCTAAATAATTTTTGCTCGCTCTCTGCACTGAAAGTCATCTCTATCTATCTTTGTTTTGCGTTCTGTCTCACTGTACTTGTATCTATGTCTCTGTCTCACTGCTCCTCACAGGGAATTTTAAATTACAAGAAACAGTTTATTATTGAATAAGAGCTGTTGATAGAGTGAGAGTTACGGTTACCTATGGAAATCTAGTCATTCATGTGAACCTAGTCATTGATATCCAAAAGTTATCTTTCATATACTATCAATAATTAAAATTATAATTAAAATTATAATTAAAATAAACTGTCTAGATAGAACTGGGTATTTCCATTCTTTCGATGATATATATTCCAGAGAATTTCATATTTTTACTATATTTACACATTTTTTCCATTGAATTTGACTTTTTCCTTCTAAAATTTTTTTTCTTCTGCATTTCTCTTGCATCTTCTGCCAAGAGAAATATAAGACAAATGTCAAGATTCTCTACGACTTTTTCTATATATAATTCAAGATAAGACTTTCCAAAACAGAAATTCTTATGTGGAATTGGAATACAATTAGTGAAGGCATGTGCCCTGAGAATATAAAATAAATACTAGACGCTTCAAATACCTCGGTCTCGGAATCAATTGTAACAAATTTAGCATAGGAGACATGTTAATTAAATATAGAAGAGGCTGAGCTAGAGGTAGTTTCTCACAACACCCAAGATTGTTAAAAATCAAAACAAAAACAAAAAAAATAAAAATTGAAAAATTATGCCATTTTCTTAATAACCTAGTTGTATCTTTACTTGAATATGAAAGACATACATAGCGTTAACCGATTTAGAGATGCTGTTATATACAAACGTTTTCTTAGATTAATGGTTAAAAATAATTTAATATAGAGAAGCCTATTTGTCTTGGCGGAGACCACTATCATCCTTCTTGATTTTCGCTTCAGAATTACCAAACATTATATCAAATAACGGAAACCAAACCATTTGAGGAATTTCAACATCAGTAATAGCTTAAATGGATATAGCATGTACCTCGAAAAGAAATTAATTATATCATCAAGATGCTGACGTTCCACATTACTTCAAATAAAAATTAGCAAGGAAATTCCTATCAATGCTACAAAGAGCGATTTTAGTAGACTTAAGAAGCATATTTTCCTGGAAACAACATTTCAAGATAAATATTATATAAATTTCAACCATCAACAGTACTAGCTGATCGATTAATGGATACCGAATGTTTATACGGAAACAGTTAACATTGACATTACAATTTCTATTCATACGTCTCCCAGAATAGTAGTATCCATAAATCCCGGCGATTGTTTTTTGTTTTGTTTTATTCCTTATATGAGAATTTGGCTTGCGACGAAATAATTTGCCCTTCAGTCGCTTTGTAAGCTACGAACTGGTTACCAAATTGAAACTCTCTGATAAAACTCCTCAGTCCAATAAAAAAATTAATAAAGTTACTTCTAAACGACATTAGAAAAGAAGAAAATGGTACTTTTCCATTACAGAGAAGTAAAGGCATTTGTTTACAGTTGTAAGAAAAATTATGGAAAATGGATTCGTTAGATTTTAAAATTTTTTTGGCTATTTATATTTCCTCATATATTTTAAAATCTTCTGTCACTTCAGACCATAAGAGATCATGCCTGTGCAAAGTCTTATTTGTTCTTGATTATCTGTGAATTGCCATGACGGCTTTGGGGGAAAAAAAATGGAGAAGTTTTCTCATGCTTTCTCCGCGATTTTGAAAACAGAGTAATCTTCATCTAGAGAATTATTTCCATTTAACGCTAGCGATCCCAGACTAAATGCTACTTTTGTATCTCGGAAGGATTGATGACATCCCCAAGGTCAGTAGTACAAAAGCTAAGAAAACAGATTGGGCAGGAATTTGAACTAGGATCTTTGATTTTACTTCCTCTGCAGCTAACATTTCCAGTAAACACACCCTTTTTGAATTATTAGATGTTTTATACATTGGTCCAGAAAAAGGGATAGCTTAAAACCCGAATTCCACTTCGATTCCAAGATTGACTGATAAATGATCTGGTATTAGAAAATGGCTTTGCCATTTTTCTCACTTCGAACATTTGCCTTATTCTCATTTTCTTTAATTTCCTATGCTTTTTTTAAATTAATTCTTTCATTTCCCCTATTATTATTATTATTATTATTATTATTATTATTATTATTATGGTTATTATTATTATTATTATTATTTTTATTTTCTTTGATTTCTGGCGTTTACACATTTCTTTCCAGGTCCCACCCAGGGACCTAAGGTTAGAAATGGCATCATGACACTTTTCACTGACAAAAAAAAAAAAAAAAAAAAAAAAAAATTACATAGAGAGAGCCCTTCGTAAAGTGTGGGCTGTACTTGTCAGAACAATTTTTTGTATCTCCTTGAGGCAGGGGCTTCCAGGAATCCCTGCAATTAGTCTACTGCAATCTTTTCCAACCAGCCCTAGGGCTCCAACTACAACAGGGATTGTTGATGTTCCCATATGCCACATTTTCGAGACCTCTATTTCAAGGTCCTTGTATTTTGACAGCTTTTTGAATATCTTCAAAGATACATTGCAGTCAGCAGGGACTGCCATATCAATAAGGATGCACCGTTTTTGTTTGTGGTCTTTAATAACAATATCTGGTCGGTTGGCCTTGATTGTTCTGTCAGTGTGGATTGTGTAGTCCCATAGAATTGTAACAGGTCCTATCTCCGTAACTGGGTCTGGGTGGTGTTGGTACCAGTTTCTTTCAGTTTCCTTCCCGTAGAAGTTGCAGATTTTCCAGTGCAGATATTGGCCCACTCTGTCATGTCGGGTTTTATATTCAGTGGGTGCCAACATCGTGCAACCTGATACAAGATGATCAATCGTTTCTGGATATTTATCACAGAATCTGCATTTTGGGCTGACACAATATTTTAGTATATGTGCTTGATAATTCCTAGTTAGCAAGCATTGGTCCTGCGCAGCAAGGATAAAACCTTCAGTTTCCGCTTTCAACCCTGCACTGCGTAGCCACTGATGGGTACGGGTTTTGTCTACATCAGCTTGGTTGATACGGGCAGAGTATTGGCCATGAAGCGGTTTATCTTGCCATCGCTTCTGTATCTGGTCGGTTGCATTCGTCTTTGCTGTCTTTTTCAAGTATTTTGCAGTTTCAGCCGGTGTATTGTGCTGTAGTTGCATCTCTACGCCCATTTGAAGCTCCAGTTTGAATTTGTTGGCTTCTTTCATTACGGAGTAAAGACGCTTACTACTTTCATGTTCCTTGACGCATACCATCATCCAGTCTTCTGTAGTTTCCAAGTATTTTTGGAGGCCAATTGTTGTAGTTTTGTAGGACAGTTCTAGTTGAACTAATCCTCTGCCTCCTTCGGATCTGGGCACATACAGACGATCAACATCAGCTTTGGGATGATGCATGCGATAGCAAGTGAGAAGCTTTCTCATTTTGGCGTCCATTCGCTTAATTTCAGCTATGGTCCAGTTAAGGACATTAAAGCTGTAATGCACCACTGGGACAGCCAATGTGTTTATAGCTGATATTCTATTTTTTGAGTTTAGTTCAGTATTTAGTATCAGACGTACACGCCTGTAGTACTCTTTTCTTATTTTTTCTTTCATTTGGGGGTGTTGTATGCCATCTCCTTCGCTAATTCCTAGGTACTTATAAGCTTCTTCATGCTCCAATTCCCTAATCTTTGTGACAAAATCTAAATCTATTGAGGGTAATTCTGTAATTCTGTAATTCTACCTTTCTTGAATGTTTCTTGAATGTTACTTTTGCATTATTATTATTATTATTATTATTATTATTATTATTATTATTATTATTATTATTATGATTATTATTATGATTATTGTTAGTATTATTATTATGATTATTATTATTATTATGATTATTATTATTATTATTATTATTATTATTATTATTATTATTATTATTTTCTTTGCTTTCTGGCGTTTACACATTTCTTTCCGGGTCCCACCCAGGGACCTAAGGTTAGAAATGGCATCATGACACTTTTCACTGACAAAAAAAAAAAAAATAAAATAAAATAATTACATAGATAGAGCCCTTCGTAAAGTGTGGGCTGTACTTGTCAGAACAATTTTTTGTATCTCCTTGAGGCATGGGCTTCCAGGAATCCCTGCAATTAGTCTACTGCAATCTTTTCCAACAAGTCCTAGTGCTCCAACTACAACAGGGATTGTTGATGTTCCCATATGCCACATTTTCGAGACCTCTATTTCAAGGTCCTTGTATTTTGACAGCTTTTTGAATATCTTCAAAGATACATTGCAGTCAGAAGGGACTGCCATATCAATAAGGAGGCACCGTTTTTGTTTGTGGTCTTTAATAACAATATCCGGGCGGTTGGCCTTGATTGTTCTGTCAGTGTGAATTGTGTAGTCCCATAGAATTGTAACAGGTCCTATCTCCGTAACTGGGTCTGGGTGGTGTTGGTACCAGTTTCTTTCAGTTTCCTTCCCGTAGAAGTTGCAGATTTTCCAGTGCAGATATTGGCCCACTCTGTCATGTCGGGTTTTATATTCAGTGGGTGCCAACATCGTGCAACCTGATACATGATGATCAATCGTTTCTGGATATTTATCACAGAATCTGCATTTTGGGCTGACACAATATTTTAGTATATGTGCTTATTATTATTATTATTATTATTATTATTATTATTATTATTATTATTATTATTTCTTTGATTTCTGCTGTATACATATTAACTTCCGGGTCCGAACTCGACTCATAACTTTTCCCAGTGAACATTTTTGGAAAAAAAAACAACCTAAGATCATATAATTTTTACACAGATGAAACTATTCGTAATGAGTGAGCTGCACTTCTGAGTACATTATTTTGTATTTCTTAAAAGCATGGGCTACTAGGAAGCCCTTAAATTATTCTATCGGGCCCTTTTCCAATCAATCCTAGTTATCCAACTATAACTGGAATTATTGATGTGTTTATTATTATTATTTTTATTTTTATTTTCTTTGCTTTCTGGCGTTTACACATTTCTTTCCGGGTCCCACCCAGGGACCTAAGGTTAGAAATGGCATCATGACACTTTTCACTGACAAAAAAAATTACATAGATAGAGCCCTTCGTAAAGTATGGGCTGTACTTGTCAGAACAATTTTTGTATCACCTTGAGGCATGGGCTTCCAGGAATCCCTGCAATTAGTCTACTGCAATCTTTTCCAACCAGTCCTAGGGCTCCAACTACAACAGGGATTGTTGATGTTCCTATAGGCTACATTTTCAAGACCTCTATTTCAAGGTCCTTGTATTTTGACAGCTTTTTGAATATCTTCAAAGATACATTGCAGTCAGCAGGAACTGCCATATCAATAAGGAGGCACCGTTTTTGTTTGTGGTCTTTAATAACAATATCTGGGCGGTTGGCCTTGATTGTTCTGTCAGTGTGAATTGTGTAGTCCCATAGAATTGTAACAGGTCCTATCTCCGTAACCGGGTCTGGGTGGTGTTGGTACAAGTTTCTTTCAGTTTCCTTCCCGTAGAAGTTGCAGATTTTCCAGTGCAGATATTGGCCCACTCTGTCATGTCGGGTTTTATATTCAGTGGGTGCCAACATCGTGCAACCTGATACAAGATGATCACTCGTTTGTGGATATTTATCACAGAATCTGCATTTTGGGCTGACACAATATTTTAGTATATGTGCTTGATAATTCCTAGTTAGCAAGCATTGGTCCTGCGCAGCAAGGATAAAACCTTCAGTTTCCGCTTTCAACCCTGCACTGCGTAGCCACTGATGGGTACGGGTTTTGTCTACATCAGCTTGTTTGATACGGGCAGAGTATTGGCCATGAAGCGGTTTATCTTGCCATCGCTTCTGTATCTGGTCGGTTGCATTCGTCTTTGCTGTCTTTTTCAAGTATTTTGCAGTTTCAGCCGGTGTATTGTGCTGTAGTTGCATCTCTACGCCCATTTGAAGCTCCAGTTTGAATTTGTTGGCTTCTTTCATTACGGAGTAAAGACGCTTACTACTTTCATGTTCCTTGACGCATACCATCATCCAGTCTTCTGTAGTTTCCAAGTATCTTTGGAGGCCAATTGTTGTAGTTTTGTAGGACAGTTCTAGTTGAACTAATCCTCTGCCTCCTTCGGATCTGGGCACATACAGACGATCAACATCAGCTTTGGGATGATGCATGCGATAGCAAGTGAGTAGCTTTCTCGTTTTGGCGTCCATTCGCTTAATTTCAGCTATGGTCCAGTTAAGGACATTAAAGCTGTAATGCACAACTGGGACAGCCAATGTGTTTATAGCTGATATTCTATTTTTTTAGTTTAGTTCAGTATTTAGTATCAGACGTACACGCCTGTAGTACTCTTTTCTTATTTTTTCTTTCATTTTGGGGTGTTGTATGCCATCTCCTTCGCTAATTCCTAGGTACTTATAAGCTTCTTCATGCTCCAATTCCCTAATGTTTGTGACAAAATCTAAATCTATTGAGGGTGTTTCTGTAATTCTACCTTTCTTGAATGTTATTTTTGCACATTTATTTAATCCGAAGTCCATACCTATGTCGTCACTAAAGTATTTTACAATATTGAGGTGGCCTTTCAACTCATTGTCGTCTTTGGCAAAGAGTTTGAGATCATCCATGTATAGTAGGTGATTGAAAATTTTTTTATTTATTTTGTAACCATAGCTACTGTTGTTCAGTTCATGTGTAAGAGGGATTAAGGATAAACAAAACAGAAGGGGTGACAGAGAGTCTCCTTGAAAAATTCCACGTCGGATATTCAGACGGTTGGATATGGCAGTGCCCCCGGTGTGCCTAAGGTATAGTTTTGTGTTCCACATCCCCATGTTGTGCTTAAGAAAGTTTAATACCACAGGGGAGACTTTGTACATTTCCAAATTCTTAAGTATCCAAGAATGTGGAACACTATCAAAGGCTTTACGATAATCAATCCACGCTGCACTGAGGTTTCTGCGTCGTCTCCTGCAATTTTCCAGGATCATTTTATTTATCAGAAGTTGATCTTTGCAGCCATATGAACCTCTACTGCATCCCTTCTGTTCCAGCGGGAGAATGCTGTTTGTTTCGAAAAAGGAATAAGTACGGTTCGTCAGTACAGACGTGATCAACTTATACGTTGTGGAAAGACACGTTATCAGTCTATAATTTTTCGGGTCGCCTGTTTCAGTTGTTTTTGGTATGAGGTATTAATACCTTCAGTAACCCATTCCGGGATTTTATTGGGATTATTTACAAGCGTTGATAAAGTTTTTGCAAGTATGCCATGGGTAGATGAGACATGATACAGCCAGAAATTGGGCAACTTGTCATTTCCTGGGGATTTCCATTTTTGGGATTTCGTTAGTGCTTGCCTAACATCATCTGTGGATATATTTTCCCATTCTTGCAGAGGTGTATCCAGCAGTCGTTCTTCTTCACGCCGTATCCATTCTGCATTTGGGTTACATTCCTTTGGGTTGCTCCAAATATTTTCCCAAAATGTCTGTTTATTATTATTATTATTATTATTATTATTATTATTATTATTATTATTATTATTAGTTGGTGGAAAAAGTTCATTTCCAGGTAACATATCATGACTTAAGAAAATAAACCAATCATCTCTTCTTTTAATTAAAAAACTGTATCTAATACATTCCGGAGTCTAATGCTCTCCTAGCAATGTTTTTTTTTGCAGTGAATCTATTTCCAAATACCAATCCAATATCTTCTAGATTTTTCCATATCAACACACTATGCTCCAACGATTAACAGTATTGTAAGTACTTTCTTTGCTAGTTCTACCAAAACTTTCAGAATTTTATACATTAAATTATTTTAGTTGATGCCCTTATTTTTTTCAAACTAGAAAAAATTAAAATTATTAGATTTCTTTATTAGTATTAGGTTATTGCAAAGATATTGTCGTTTTCTCACATCTGTTAATATGTGAGAAAACGACATTATTTTTGCACCAACCTAATATAAATGTTAGTATTAGTTATATGCAAGCTACTTTAAGGATATAGTCGGCAATGGAACATCACCACTCCCTGCCTTTTGTTGCTCTATTTTTGCCAGATATCCAACTCTTTTTATCACTGTTCTGCTATTCATTCATACAAACAGTGGAGATAGGTTAAATGCACATCTATTGCTTTCAATCTTTTTCTATATAACACTTCCTCCGGGTTGTTATCGATCACTATATCCTATTCCTTAATGTTCTTAATCACAATTGTGACAGTGTCAATGTTCGCACATTGATTCACAGAAACTTGTCAGGTAAAAAGGCCGTTGATTTCTACTGTCCCCTATGCATTTGATATATCTTCCGAGTGCCAAATTCTCCAAGCCGTCATTCATCATTGGGTATCTCAGAAATTTCCCATGTTTCTTTCTAAGTGTAAGTTGATGTTTATTTTATGTTATTCTTCTTTTAAATCTTTCTCGTTGCTCACGATTTCCGTCCATTGATTTCTCAGAATGTGTTGGGAAAAATGATTGACTTTCTTAAAGCCTCTTCCCCTGTGACAATAATTTCCCAGTATTTGCTAAGAGATTAATCATTAAATAATAAATAGCACTTTTTCACTGTTTTCATTTGATCTACGAAATAATTCCTACATAAAGATGAATGTAGCTAAAGCTTTAATGGTAATCTTCCGAGTGATGATGACCCTACTCTGGTATGTGTGTAGGCTAAAAAACGGTTAAAGGCTGACTAGAGTTAATTAATTTCAACTCATATTATTAAGTAATACATTGTTTATTTCCAGGTAAACTGACATCAGACTAAGACTTCACTTGAAAATCGATATTTGCTTTCCTGGTAATATTAAGTACTTTCAGAAAATAACAAAGGTTTAGTGTCCCAGGACTTTAATACTAACATCGTTTTTGCATTAGGGGATAACGCTACAGCTTATCAACAGTGCAAAAGAACATAACTGATTTAAAGAAGGGATGGGAAAGTTTTGAAGTTGACTCAAGGTTTGAGAGTTCTTCAACCGAAGAAAACATTAATCGTTTTCCCCACATGTTGGTGGAGAACAGGCGGTCGACTATAAATTAAATAGTTAATCCTATAAGAAAATATCATGAGATTTGAGAGTATTATACACAATGAGCTTGGCAAGATAAAGATTTCTGATCGCTCTGTTCCACATCTTTTGACACCTGTCCAAAAGCGCACTTGGCTGAGCAGAGTTTAATGTCAATCTAACAAACAGGCAACACCATCAGTGAAGAGTGCTTTGCCTATTTGCTTGGTCAGTTAAAAAAAGACTATCATGACTAACTGCCCAATAAAACTGAAGGTGGGGTTTTGATTCAGCAGGACATGCTCCTTTGGATATGACATTAGTATCAATGGCTGATGTATGTGACTGGGGTTTCAAATATTTGTTCACCTCTCACCCCTGTTTTCCTGATTTGGCCACATCTCACAATTATTTGTTCCCCAACACGAAAAAAAAACCCTCATGGTTGAAACGAGCATCACATTGATGATGACTTCATATCTACTTTTGATGATGCTCTTACTAACAAGATGAAAGCTTCTTAATCAAATCGATCCATGCACTCTAACCTTAATGGATCAAGTGTGTGGATCGCAAGGAGGACCATGTGTTGTGGATTCCGAGATGAATTCGGTCTCCAAGGAATGACAAACGCAATAATTAAATATAAGAAATAAAATGTATTTACACAATCATACTTATATGAAAAAGGGGTGGACCCCATAACACTATGTTGAAAATTAAACCCCATTTGATAATTTTTCTTGAGAGTATATTGGTCAGCCCATGAACATTTTAGTAGACACTCGTAAATTTTTGTTTAATCTTGGAAGGAATAACTTTCCTTGAATTGAACATATTCTTTCGTACAGAAAGTGTTTTAAACAGTAAAGTTCAGACTAACATATAGAAAAGAAGGATAAAAGAAAATCAGAAAATTTAAATAGCGTATAGGACTAGGAAATATTAAGAAATTGCCAAGGGAGGTAGTAAACGAAAGATATCGTGAATTACGAAGAGGCAAAAAAAAAAAACAAAAACAGAGAGAACCAACTATTATGAGAGATATTTGATTTTGAATAGCTGGACTCAGATAATGGATCCGTACAGTTAAGCTTATGTCCTCATTTTCATTTTTCTGCCTTACACAAAATAGCTCGTCGTGAGTATGACGATAAACTAAATCGCCGTCCTTGGTAACAAGATAAACTTAGTCCAACAGCAAGGCCTCTGACAGGAAGTTTTGGGGAGCGTGAACCACCTCTTTATTTATGGTGTTCCCAGGTTCACTCTGACGCAGGGTGGTATCACCTCTTAGGGTACCTGCTATGGGTAAATAGTTAATCACCAAGCTGTGATGAATAATCCAAGAAAGTGTAAAAATAGGTATAATACCAGAAATAATTTGTAAAAAATTATTATAGCAATATATTATTACCAGTCATGCATCTTTGAAAAAATATGTTACCAGCAATATAGTTTAGAAAAATAATATATTACCAGCAATACATTTTTGAAAAATAATTACCAGCTATACATTTAAAAAAATACCAGCTGTACATTTTAAAAAATACAGCAATATATATTTTTTAAAATACCAGCTATACATTAAAAAGCAAAATTACCAGCAATACATTTTTGAAAAAAAATCACCAGTAATTAAAAATATGTCGGCATTAAATAATCCATAGAGGTTGATATGCTGTAAAACAAACCAAACCAAACCAAACCATAACATAGTAATTGTTTAAATGATTTAATGTACTATGTTACGCGGTCCTTTACTGACATAAATTCATAAAATAATGTGTTAGTTGCATGACTACAGCTTGCATGATACAACATAAGAGTCATATCTATTTTCATGAAAATGTAAAAACGAGCGATCTACAAATTCAGAGCTTAGATGCTATGTAAACATACACAACTCATCCTCATTCTCTTTGTACTCAATTCATAATAATGATGTTCCATTCAGACATTTTCTTTCCAAGCATAGATTATTTGGGCAACAGACTCCTGAGAGGATAACTCTCGGATCAAGACATCTTTTTCAAATCTAAAGACAACCATTATCTTAGACTTTTGACTATATCACATTGAAAAATCTCTTCCGGCACAATCACCAATGCTAAGCAATGGCGAGATTTTGTCAGGACTTAAACGAGTGAACTCTTGGGAATACAAGGTGCTGTAAACTTGGATGTGTATGTGTCGTGTGATGAATAAGGGCTCAGAATTGTTAATCAGAGAACTGAGATCCAATTCAAGTTGTGTTAGTTATATTAGCTTACGGACAGATATCCTTGCTAAAACATTAACAATCAACTTCTTCTCTGTGCCAGTTAGGGTGTCAATTAGTAAGGTTATGTCACTAAAATCACAATTATTTCAAAAAATAAACTGCGTTCAAAATGTTTAGACGTCGCTATTTAATAACCCATAGAGATTGGTATGTGGCGAAACAAAAAAAAAAATCAAGCGAAATCAACCCTATCTAAAGTGAAACATTTTTATTGCTTCACGCTATTTTCATGGTTTTCGATAAACTTTCAAATATAAATTGTTCAATGTCGGAGTATTTCGACTTACATTAATATTGTTTTTGTTCTACGTCGTTCACATTATCTCACATTTAAAAAAAAATGAACAAAATGATTTCATGAACAACCAATTAAATACACTTCTTTAATTTTTTTTATATCATGACCTTTCAGGACGTAGACGATGATGGCTCTCCACCTCCCTTGCATCTCTCAAAAAGTTGCTCCCCTCTGCTACCTCTCCCAGACCACGTCCTCTCATCCACTTGCTTAAGCTCACAAGTTATGTCACGCGTTCTTTTCCCTTGTCTCACTTTCCTATATTCAACTCGTGAGTATCAGATTCTCCCGGCCCTCCTTCCTCATTATGTGTCCCAGAGACTTCAGCTCCCGACTCTTGATGTTAAGTATAAGCCTTCTCCTTTTATTGCAACCTCTCTAAGATTCATCGTTACTCAAACGCTCGGTCCATGATATCCTTAACATCCTTCTGTAGAACCACATCTCCGTCGTCTCGAGTCTCTTCTTCATCTTTGACGAAATCGTCCAACATTCGCTACCGTAAAGAAGGACAGATGTCATGTAACAACCCAGTATTCTTTCCTTTGTTACCAATGAAATCCTCCAGTCTCGCTGTACTCTACGAAGATTTTCAAATGTCTATTTGGACTTCCTAATACGTCTACGGATCTCAGTATCGCACTTACCGTCTTCTGTCAAGACATTTCCCAGATATCTAAACTTCCAGGTCTGCTAGATTCTAGTGTTCCTAACCTTCAAATCGCATCCTCTTACTGATGCCCATGCATTCTCTCTTCTTATAGTTTAAACTTAGTTCGTTCTTCTCACCCTCAATCGCTACCTTCCGTAAGAGATTTTATTGCATTTCAGTATGTACCGGAACCAGGATATATATATATATATATATATATATATATATATATGTGTGTGTGTGTGTGTGTGTGTGTGTGTGTGTGTATACACATATATATATATATATATATATATATATATATATATATATACATGCATACACACACACACACACACATATATATATATATATATATATATATATATATATATATATATATGTGTGTGTGTGTGTATATATATATATATATAGACATGATTCACCAAATAAATTAGAGAAGTTTTGTATACTTATTTTCAATTAGATACTTTCATATTCACCCCAAATCGGCGTCAAGCTATCAAAATCCTGTATATGAAATGACACAGTTGAAAACAATTCGAAACACCTTGTCTAAATTACATATATATATATATATATATATATATATATATATATATATATATATATATATATATATATATATATATATAGTTGGATAGATGTGAGCTTGTGACCCGGGGTTTCACGCTTTAGCGATCGTCAGACAAAATGATAAATTTTTAAAAAAAATTTTCGTTTTATGTAGATTGCGCGTATTGGTGTTATTGTGGAAGTTTCGGATATGACATATGTATGTATACGGGTGGTGTTGTGTCTATACATACGCATTTGTATGTTGAAATTTAAAGATAAGAAATGTGGCGGAAATGTCTCGTGAATGTATACGTGTCATATATATATATATATATATATATATATATATATATATATATATATAAATTTCCGCTGAATAATATTTCCTCGCATGTATGTATATACGTGTGGTGGGGTTTGTGTGAAATTATGATAGGTAAAAATTATTATTATTTATATTTATTTTTAGATTTTGAAAAAAAATGGCGTTTCATTTGTTATATTTAAAACTGGTTATTTGTTTGTTTTTGACTGTGTATATGTAACTAACAGGTAGAAATGTGTAATCTTTATTGGTTATTTATATGGTGATGTTTAATATTTAATATGCTGGGTGAGACGGTACTTTGATTTAATAACGAGTGTATATGATATGATGTGATAGTAATGTTGCAAGTGATTGGAGGCAATGATAATATAATTAGCTAATAGTTATTGTAAATTGGAAGAAATTGTAAATTGGTAGAAATGATTAGTAACGGTGGTGGGAGAATGATGAAACCATGAATGTAGTTATAGTGGTGGTAGCTAAAGAGTGGTTGTTGGTGTTTTATTTTATTTTATTTTATTTTGTTATATGTATCAATTTATTTTGGTATAAATCCTGATAATAGGTATTCTGTGTAAAATTATGGTAGTTGAAGATTGCTATAATATTTTTAATTTTTAATTTTTAATTTACAAAAATATTATTGTTTATTATATTAAATCTCGCTATTTCCTTGTTTATTTGTGACTGTGTATATGTGGCTGGTATAAATTTTAGTTTGTAATCCTTATTGGTTATTTTTATGTTGGTATTAAATATGTTGGTAGAGTGGGTAGTATACGTTAATAATTATGGCTGGATTATATGGTAATGTTAGATATGGTGTGATAGTAATATGTAAGGTGGATGGTGACAATAATAATATAAGTGGTTAATATTTATTGTGAATTGTTAGTAGTGATTAGTAATGTTGGTGGGAGAATAATAAAACCTATAAATGTAATTATTGTGGTGCTAGCTTGAACTAAAGGGTGGTTGTTGGTGTTTTATTTTATTTTATATTTATTTGTTTATTTTTATTTATAATGAATCCTGATAATGAGTGTTTATTCTCATGGTTATAAATGGAAATTATATCTGATCTTATTGTTTTAAGGTGTTAAATATGCTGGGGTGTTAATATGCGTTAAAGATTTTAGAGGATTTATAATAGTAGATGTGATGTGTAAGTGATGGTGCTGGGTGTTGGTGGTAATGATAATATTATTAGATAATAGTTATTGTAAAGTGGTAAAAGTGATTACTAATGGTGGTGCAATGATAATAATGATAGATGCAATTATTTTGATGGCATCTTGAAATTAAATTGTGATTGTTGGTGGTTTGTCTATTTTATCCGTTTGGTCTAAATTCGGATAGTAGGTACTTGTTCTCATGCCTACATTAGGAGATTATCTCTGATTTTTTGTTTAGTAGGCTCTTTTGCGGTTTGTGTGATATTATTGCTACTTTTTCTTGTAGGCAAAGTAGGCATATTTTTTGGTAATGTTGCTGTAGGCAGGGGCTTTTTTCAATATTTCCCAACTTATTGTTGGCGTAATATTTTCGTCATTTTGCTGCCATATGTATGTAGAAAGTGTCGTGCTGTTCGAATATTTCCTGTTGGTGAAGGAAAGGTTGTGATTGTTATTCCTCATCTTGAATGGACCTTCGGTGGCACAGATGTAGTGCATTATGTTGTTGTTTGCACTTACATTGGCCTTGTATATTGTGTTTGTAAGTTGGCAATTTCCCTGGAGTGGACATGTTGTTCTGTTTCTGCAGTTGCATATTAGATCCTTCACATATATCCAACCATATATGTTAGGTCTATCTCTGATATTGAGCGCTTTCTAATAAGTACTGCGCATATAATATATAAATAATTATACACACACACACACATATATATATATATATATATATATATATATATATATATATTTATATTTATATACACACACTTTTCACACATACACACACACACACACATATATATATATATATATATTGAATAATTGAAAACAATTCGACACAACTTGTCTAAATTATATATATATATATATATATATATATATATATATATTGAATAATTTAGATAAGTTGTGTTGAATTGTTTTCAACTGGGTCCTTTCATATACAAGATTTTGATGTCGATATTGAAGGACGAGACAAAATCACCGTGTTGATAGGTATTATTTACTTATTCCGAGTATATTCGACACAGGACAATGTCATCATCAAGGGGTTGTTTATTGCAAGACACATATTGTAGTGTTAATTAATATCGAGGAGAACATCGTTGTGTTCATCTGTGAGATAAATCTATTTACCCGGGGAAGGAAGAACGCTGAGTCAGTGTGCGATCGTTCGACGCCGATTTAGGGTGAATATGAAAGGATCTAATTGAAAATAAGTATACAAAACATCTCTAAATTATTTGGTGAATCATGTATATATATATATATATATATATATATATACACATATATATATATATATATATATATATATATATATATATATATATATATGTATGAATGTATGTATGTATATATACATATATATACATACATACATACATATATATATATAGATATATATATATGTATGTATATATATATATATATATATATATATATATATATGTATCTATGTGTATACACACATATATGTATATATAAATGTATCTGTGTGTACACACACATACACAAACACAGGCAGGCACACACACACAAACACACACCCATATATATATATATATATATATATATATATATATATATATATATATATATATATCTTTTATCAGTCTTTCCCACTTCAACTATCTATCTTTTTAATATAAAAATAAATTTTTCTCTCCTCATTTTTGTCGGCTTCACCATCATTTTCACTTAACAAATCTCCTTAAGCAGCCGACTCCACCACCTCCCCTTCGTCGTCTGTTTAACGCGTCATTTGAGGTTTCTTTCTAGTTTTTCCATCATCCGAATTCTTTCTTTCCCCATCTGCACCCAAAGATCCATTTTGACTCCATAAATCTTTCTTTCTTCGCATATATTCAACAGCCGCCTTTATTCTTTTGCTTTCATCAAATTTTATCCAATACTTCTTTTACAATTCACTAATTTAAAAACCCACTAATTATCAAGGAAATAAAAATTAACAATGAAAATAATTGCTACTGTATTCACAAAAATGGTGATGTCGAATCAGAAACAAAATACAATAAATATTTATTTGAGACCAGATCACGTGCATAGACGTTATGGCAAATTCCTAGATTGTATTTCGAAATAAATATTCACTTTCAAACCCCACTTTCCATATTTGTATGCATTTTGGTAACTCTGTTGTGCATATGGCGTTGGGTCCCTGCAATTCATAATTGTTTTAGAGTCTTAAGTTGGCATTACATTGCAGTCAACTGCGTGTTACTGACAGATGCGACGTATCTGATCATCAGACTCACATTATTTTTTTCAGACTTTCTTTAACTCATACCAACTTTTCTGTATCACACTTTCTTAAGTTTTTGACTTATCAAAAGGAGAAAAATTCGTACACTTTTGTTCTGAATAGTCGATTGACACGGACATTTTCTTTTTACCACTTCGTGAAAACTAACACCTTCGGATGAGTAATGGCTGTTTGCAAGAAATGAAGGAGAGAAGAAAGAATGAAAATAAAAAAGAGGAAACTGAAATAAAAGCTGCAGTAGAAGAAAATAATTAAAAAAAAAAAAAACAAGGAAAAGGAGAAGAAGAAGCGGAACATGGTATTTTGAATAGAATAATTGTGAAGGTAGAAAGCTAAAAAAAAAGAACGAGATTGAAATAAGCCGATGGAAACAAAGGATAAAAAGAAAAGAAAAATAAATACACTTGAAAAACAAAAAAAAAAAAAAATGAATCAAAAAATTCAGAAAAAAACGACAGAGACATTGCTCTTAAAAATGTATAACGAAAAAAAAAAAAACGATCATCTAAATGCCAAGGAGAGAAAAGATAAATTGTCTTTAAAAAAGTAAGCGGATGAATAATACGGAAAAAAAGAAACGGTACAATTAAAAAATGTATTTCTGACTAACCATATACGAGTCTTCTAAACATTCTTTTAAATTTACGATTAAAAAATGTAGAAATCTAATTGAAGAAGAAGTTGCAAATATATTTTGAAATCCCATGCGAAGTATCTGACAAAAGAAATTAAAAAAAAGAAGCAGATATAAAAGAAAAGTAAAAAGAATAAGACATTCCTGGCTTTCCTACACATATGGGAACATCTGAAAAATGAATCGAAAGAAAGTAATTAATGAATAACATATATAATTTTACGTAAGAATAGTTCAGAAAAAAAAAAAAATTCTTATTTTCCATACCAGTAAAAACGCAATCGCTTGTACACGAGCGAAACAAACTCAAAACACACACACTGCGCACACACACACGAACACACCCGGACACGTACACAAATACACTGACAAAGACACAGGCACAGGCACACAGACACAGACACAGAGACACACACACGCACATAGATAGATAGATAGATAGATAGATAGATAGATAGATAGATAGATATACGTGTGTGATTTAATATACATTTCTATATAACATTTTTTGCGTGATTACAGCGTATTCAATGTGGTTATAAATAGCATATCTAGAAATATGTGTATGTAAAAACCCGTTATGCAGCAATAAAAAAATATCATATTTATAGTTACAAGGAAGTGATGAATATTTCTTAAATTGTTCCCATTAAAATAAAAAAAAACACTTTTATTTACGTTAACAGCACATCAAATATAGTTTATAATAGTGTTAATAAATCCAATATTTACAATGGCAGTGACAACAGCATTTGCTGCCCTATGACAACTCTTGCTACACTGCAAGCGGCCTGGCCGAAACAGAACGGACAATTATACCTGAACACTCTATACCCTAACACAAATCCTATAATGTAAATTGTACCTCGTAAATATTGTTTTGCCTTATTGGAATTGCTTCTTCAAAATATTCGCTTTTAATGTTAACAATGAACTGGCCACTAATCATTATCTCAATTTACACTTGTGTAATTATCATAGTAATAATAATAATTATTATTCTAAGATTTCAAGGAACTTGATTTCGTATCAAAGGATCGAAGGCCGACAATCCCCGATGAGGCGAAATTTTGCGACGAATACCGAACGAGATGTGTGAGTCAATTTTCCTTTTTAAAATCATATTTCTTAGAGGAGTTACGGGCTCTTTTTATACATTCCCTGAATCGATAGAGCAAATGTTTTAAATAGTTATCTTTACACAGCAAATGTCGATTCAGCGTAATGATTAATTATTCTGAAAACTCTTTAGCTAAAGTGGAAAATATTTCTTCTAACTTACCGATTGTTTTTATCTTGCACAATTTAAACATAGGCTAAAATACACACATATAAATGGATACACAATGCTATTAGGTTGGGGAAAGATAATGACGAAATAATGTCGTTTTTTGACGTATTTTTTACGTCAAAAAACGACATTATCACGTCATTATTTTTGCACCAACCTAATGTATGTGTGTGTGTATGTGTGGTTATGCGTACCTTTTTTTGTGTGTGCATGTATGAATAAATATATATGTGTGTGTGTATGTATGTTTATATATATATATATATATATATATATATATATATATATATATATATATATATATGTATATATATATATATATATATAAATATATTTAAATATATGTATATATACTTGTGTACATATATATATATATATATACATGTATATATATATATATATATTTATATATATGTATATTTATATATATACATATATATATATACATATATGTATATGTATATATATATATATATATATATACATGTATATATATATATATATATTTATATATATGTATATTTATATATATATACATATATATATATACATATATGTATATGTATATATATATATATATATATATGTATATATATATATATATATATATATATATATATATTATTGAATGTGTATATATACACGTATGTGTTTGGGTATATATATACATACATACATATATATATATATATATATATATATATATATATATAGAGAGAGAGAGAGAGAGAGAGAAAGAGAGACACAGAAAGAAAGGGAGAGAGAGGTGAGTTGTTTATGGGATTTTAAAAACTTATGAAGTTTTTCCGTTTATTTAAAAGGGAGAAAATATTTGTATATTTTAAGAATTTGTGGAAGATAATTATTTACTAAAATAATACTAACTAAAACAATGAATTATCCCATAGCTGGGGGAAGTAGAGATAGATTCATATCTTTCCCATGGCTATTGTTGCAGAACTAAATGAAGCGAACGCGACTGGAAATCCTACTCGGCTCTCAGATTCCAAATTTTGAGCCGTTCCACCACCGGCACATCCAAGCTTATAGCACCTGTCATTTCAAAGCGGTTACTCATCGAAAGAATAACAGGCACGACACTACTTAAATTCTTTGATCACACCAGAAACGGTGTTTCAACGTGATATGGCTGTAAGGCGTGTATTTTTGAGTGTGTGAGTATTGTATGTAAATAAAACTCTACATGGCTTAAATTTGTCTTTATTTATCACACATGCCACACTAGTACCAAGGCAGAAATACTTGCGAGTTAGCCTATGCTTCGAGCCAGCCTATGCTTCGAGCCAGATAAGGAAATATTTCCAACTTCAAGGGAGAGGCAATTTTTTGTTTAAACTATTCTTACTTTTTTTTTTATAACAATGCTATGTAAGATTGTGTATCGCAAAGAAATATAACACTTTGAAATTCGACAAATATCGACATAAAAAGTTACAAGATATTAAATCTTTTACTTCACGTTAATTTCTCAGCAATAGAAACAAAAACACCTACATTTAGAAACCATCACAATAGAAATGTTTTAAAGTCTTCTTCAATATATATATATATATATATATATATATATATATATATATATATATATATATGTGTGTGTGTGTGTGTGTGTTTTCTGAGTGTGTATTTGCAAATATATATATTTATATATATATGTATATATATATATATATATATATATATATATATATATGTGTGTGTGCGTGTGTATACAAATATATATACTCCCCCACACACAGCATGCATATATATATATATATATATATATATATATATATATATATATATATATATATATATAATAAATTTTAAAATTCCCAGTTATACAGTATTGATTAATATGCTCAAAATATTTACAGTGAAAGTCGCACTATACTGAGCCATCTTCCATAAAAATATAGCATTTTTTTTAAATATGTTTAAATGCAAACATCTATCTATCTGTCTATCTATCTATCTATCTATCTATCTATCTATATATCTATCTATCTGCCTGTCTGCCTGCTTTCTGTCTGTCTGTCTGTCTGTCTGTCTGTTTCTACGATACAGCAATTCTCCTGGTCAAACTTTCACATAATCTATCGATAGGCTATAACCGCATCGATCCTATCGTCATATTAAGACTATCAACATTCGCTTGGCCGATTTCTGACCTTCCATTAACTCAATGTGTACAATAAGAGTAAAAAAATATTCAAACGGAGCGCGCCTACAATGTAACGCAGATATTAGTCTCTGTGGTAGCAATAGCAAACTCAACCTCGTCCTAGCAGACACGACGTCTGTTTGACTTGTGTGGCGCACAACAACTTGGCTTTACGTTCTGCAACGCATTCGACTCCACAAAAAGGAGGAGCTTGCTGTGGAAGTACGACCATTACGTGCATTTGTTTCCATCATATTTTGTATGGTATTCCCTGATAGGTCGATTTTGTACAAACTGGAGGAGGTCGAGTTTCTGGTAATTATAAAAGGAAAGAATTTGCTTGTGCATATATGTGTGGCTTGTATAATACAGAGGAGGGTGTGTAATTTTAAGAAAGGTAATAGTGAAAGAAAGGTTTGAAAACGCATATATTCTTATGTAAGCCGTGATTGTAAAACAAAATCTTTCTACGCACACATTTAGTAGTCGAATTGAACATGGCAAGATGCTTCCTTGATTTTTAAACAGGTGAAAAGGTTAGCATTAAAAATATGTTTGCGTTAATGATAGAAAGAATTATTAAATGCAGGTGGTACAAAATCAACAGATAAAACTAATACTGTTTCACAACAGTATTCGAATTGAGTTTAAACACTTGGATCGTGTAGAATACATTCACTGAATGTTCCCGTAAGAGTTTAAATATGATAATAAATTTAAAAATGTATTAATTTTAACGGAGACGGGAGTAATAAGTTGACTAAGTTTAACTCAAGGTGTTTCACACAGTTAAAATATGGGAGTATGTTTTCATAAAACGTTGCTTGATTAACGTCTAAAATTTACATCGCGCTTTTGAAGAGTATATAAGAAATGATTGATTTCTCTGACGCACTCATAAGTAGAATATGATGAAAATAAATGTTATAAAATTGTTTAAATGATGAAACGTTTCAAGAAAAATAAAATAACATTAAGAAAATTAGCCTGATTATATCGACAATGCAAATGAAATATTTAAATTTGTTACATATTGATTTAGAAGCATCTGAGCGTTAATAAATAACAGAATAATCGGATAATGCAAAATTTGTTTCCCAGTTTTAAGATTGGGATAGTTAAAATTTTTCATCCTATATATCTAATATTAATAATATATCAGTTTTTTTTACACACACACATACATACATATATATATGTGTGTGTGTGT
>OZ010591.1:88194659-88259659 GCA_963932145.1 Acanthosepion lycidas | reverse complement strand
TATTAAAAATATTGGCCTGTGCATTCGAGACATTTTTCATAATATATGTTTCGTTAACCAAGTTTGACATAGTCCTTTTGTTAACTTTCCTAGTGTAATTTTCATATTGTCATGATTACACTTTAATGTGATGCGTACCCGATTACAAAAATATATAATTGTGCTGGTCAATCAAACAGCCAACTAACAATACAACTGATTCTATATGTACCTGAATAAACCTGCTATATATGCAAGGGACTTCCTTAAGACGTATCGCGTTCTCTGGTAACTGGTGTGTCTCTCTAAAAATAAATACGTCAATATTCACCTTCATCCATGCCTTGATCCAATGGCTTAAGTGCAAAATTTCCGACTGAAACCAAATCACTCCGGTTGAGCTATCTGATGTCTATTTACACTGATGAGCGTGAAACCGCGAAACAGTCTGCCTGTGGATGACAATATATATATATATATATATATATATATATATATATATATATATATATATATATATATATATATATATATATATGTATGTATGTATGTATATAAACTGCGTCTAGAGATTATATGCAAGTTATGAACTGGTATAATGAGTTGCGTCTTTAATGTTAAAAGTTTTATTACGATGTTGTTTAGATTCTACTCAATATTGTTAAATTAGATACATAGTGATAGAGAAAACTATTGCTTTTGTGTGGAAAAAAATTACTAAGTTAACAACACAGACTAATTTGACTGTCTAGTAGTTTATTTGCAACTAGTTATATTGATACTTTTTCATTATTATACCTTGTAAAACTAATGTAAAAAAATAATATGAAAAGATTTTAGAACAAAATCGTCAATTTCTTAAAGGAAAATCTTTAAAAATAAATTATTTTAAAAATAAAAGATATATTAACAAAAAATAATGAGAATCTCCTAAAATCTATTGCACAAATGTTCCTTTCTTTTTAATAACTCTTATCAGCCTATTGTCAACATCTGGTGTTAGATTTGCAATTTTTGCGGCTAGTAAGTTGCTTGCAGCAACTTTAACTGCCTCCCAGAGGTCACACTTGCTGTTGAATTGCCTTCCATTAGAATAAATATCTCTCTTGAGGATGCTCCACAGGTTCTCAATGGGATTCAAGTCACAGCTATTTGAAGGACAGTCCATAAGAGAATCTTCAACAAATCCCTTTTCTTTCAACCAGAATTTAGTAAACTTTGATGTATGACTTGGTGCGTTGTCTTGCATAAAGATCATAGATCTACGCTTGGCTAAAGTCTGGTTATCAAGCCATTCAAAGAAATATTGCTCTAGAAAATCAGAGTAACTTTTGGAATTCATTTTAACACCGTCTTTCAGTTTAAATGGACTCACGAACTTATTACCAATAATCCCAGCCCATATCATGATCTCACCGCCAATAAAAATTAAAAAAAATTTTCTTTAGTCATGTTGCTTGCAAATCCATCTTCGAAGCCAATCCATCGGGCCCATCGAGGGTGATCCTTGATTCGTCTGTAAAAATCACTTTACTGAAATCAGTTTTCAAAAAAGCCCACTGCAATCTTCTTTCTTTATGTTTTTTTGTTAAAATGGATTTCTTTATTTGATTTTTTTCACATCAGCAAACTTTCTTAATGCTTTACACCTTGTTTCCCTGGACACCATAGGAGCTGCAGCGGCCTCAAATATGAACGCACTTGACGCATTTGGGTTTCTTATTAATTCTCTTCGGATATTTGATAGATCTCGCCTTGTTAAATTCCTGATTTCAGCCTGAGACTTTTTTCTTCCTTGGTTGAATTCTCATTTGACATATTTTCTTCATTGTTCGATGATCCATTTTCAAATCCTTAGAAATTTGAAGCGAAGGCTTTCTTTTGCTAATTTATTTGATTATATAGTTCTTTTCATTCATTGTTAGTTCTTATTCACGAGCCATAATGCTAAATTCTAGTTCTTGCATATAATCTCTTCACACTGCAAATTGCTATAATTACTGAAAAAATACAAAATATCAATCTAAAATTGAAAGTTGGCACTTAATTGCTTTCATGCTTACTTGCTATATATAATAGTACAAATTATTTCATTGGATAACACATATCTATGAATTTTACATAAAATATTTGACAATACCTCTTTTGTATATAATCTCTAGACGCAGTTTATATATATATACCCAGGTATGAGATGAGAACTGAAACATCGAAACAAGATTTCATACGTCAAGATATGAGAAAAAAAACTAACAACACCCAAAACAAAACAAGCTCGATAATCGCTAATGAAGTGGCTGAAAGCGGTTGGGACGAGAAAATATTTCGGGCTCCTAATGACAAATCGGAAGTAGCAGCTAGGAAACTCACAACCCGGTATCCTCATATATATATATATATATATATATATATATTAAAAAGAATAGAAGTGAGGTGCCGTAAACTTTTTTGGTTGTAATGTGGATTCATTTAGAAAAAAATATTATGCTTTGTTTTACATAATATTACACTACACATGTTTCTGGTCTCGTGACCGTCTTCAGGTAAAAGCGGAGATTTCCACATATTACTAAAAATAATTAATTTTTTCTTTTGTTTTTCAATACATATATATATATATATATATATATATATATATATATATATATATATATATATATATACATACATATATATATATATATATATATATATATATATATATATATATATATATATATATATATATATACTTTCTGACCCCTTTTGGAAAAGAAAACATTCCCATAACTTGAGACATATACATTAAATAAACACACATTCATTTTAAAATAAAATAGTAATAATTGTCCTTGATAATGGTTAAAAAAATTAACCGAAAGCTCTCAAATATACAGGATTTTGGACAGTTTTTGTCCTTTCAGGACGAGTTGCTCCTAGTATTCGTTATGGATTATTCTTTCTTTTTGAATTATTGACTATTCTACATATACTCGTTATTTTTATTGAAAATTGAATGTTTCGTTCACCTCTTTTAAAAGGAACTTTCTACTTACAATAGTTGTTTTTATTTTGCTTTGTTTGCTGCTGTTATATTTTGTTAGGTTTTCTTGTTTATTTAATATTGGTTATTTGCCTTATCAAGTTCTATTTCTGTCTGATTTCTTCTGTTCATTTATGCTTTGTTTGATGCTCGTTTTTGACTTTTGCTATTCTTTTAGCTTTGATTTCATCTTTCGTCCGTTTTTTTTTTCTTAATTTGTAGCTAAGTTTATAACTACTGTGATCCGTTTTTATCTATTTTTAAATTATTTTTCGGTTGTTTTCTAAATTCGTTTTGCATTATGCTGTTTATATAGTTTCGTTTTATTTTAATCATCCCTGCTTCATTTTGTTTACACTTGTTCCAAGATTAATTCATTTTTTTCTAATTCCCTCTTGTTTTCTTTATCGTTGATGTTTATTTTCAAAATGTCTACTTTCAGTTTCTTTCGTCTTGTATATTCTTCCATCATGATTTCTTTGGTTTCGCTTATTTCCTTCAATTTTGTTTCGTTTCGTCTGCTTTCTTTCTATGTTGTCTATCCTTCAACATTCTCCATCTGCTAACGTATGGATTATGTGTTTATGAGTCTCTTTTAATTTCGGGGTAAATGTCTTTCGTTTTTGTTGACATTCGTTATACAACTTTCGAGTTAACGTCGATGTACTGCTTTCAGATTAAAGTCTTCTTGGGTTTTTCTTGGTCAAACACATTCATATCTATTTAAACAAAAAAATGTTATTATTTTCCTATACAGATTGATAAAATAACAAATTTAGTAGTAGCATCCAGGGTAGTTCCCCAAATTGTAGATAGCGTAAATATTTTACATTAACCAAAGAGACCAAAAGCGTAACACAATGTATTCTATTTTATAATAATGGGCGAAAATATAAGGAAACTGCCGAAAACGATACTGTAAGATATCAGTTATTAATTTTCATGTATAATATTAATATTATTATGATTTAACTGACTGATTTTGTTAATTTGATGTGGTCGTTTGTGTATTGAGGTATTAGCTTGGTGGAAAAATAATGCCGTTTTCTCACATATGTTACTATGTGAGAAAACGACATTATGTTTGCACCAACCTAATAATATGAAAAAAAAAACAGGCTAATGATTCATGGTCTTTAGTATTTATGTCTTTATGTATTCATCTGTTAAGGATTCATGATCTTTAGCATTTATGTTTTTATCTTTTAAAAAAATAGTGCTCGATGCAGACATAGATATTAAATTATAACTATTTCTTTTACAATATGATTCTATTTTCGAAACTTGACTCAAGACCTAAAGCTTAATTTCAATAATAGGTTCAAAAATTTAGCGTACAGTTTCATTCTCAAGCGATGTTTCGAATGAAACTGTACTTAAAATTTTATTTCCTGGTATTTACATTTAGATGTTTTAAAAACTTTAGAACCTTTTGTATCAAACCACACCTCCTTCAAGGGAACAGAAGTAAAGGAACAGACAAATCTTAAAATAAATAACATTTAATATTTGGTTGCAAAATCATTGCTTGAAATAACTGCATCAATCTGTGATCCATTGACACAACTAAATACTTGCAAACTTCATTTCTTATTCATTTCCAGACTATTATCATAACTTTTTTCATTTCTTGTTTTTTTCTTTTAGGGTTTTCTTCTTTCGGTCTCCTCTTCAGAAGATGAAATGCAGGTTCTATTGGGTTATGATCTAATCTAAAGCTGCCTACTTTTCCTCCTGATGAAGCCTTTTGTTCTGTTGATAGCAAGTTTTGGTCATTGTCCTGCTGCATTATAACCATCCGATTAATTTGGATACATTTATCTGTAAATTGTAATATAAACTATTTCATAAGACTACAATCCATTCTGCAGCTACCATCATGTGTTAGATTATTAATAAATAAGAATAAGCCTCTTCTAGAAACTTTCATGCAAGCCCAAGCCAAAAAAAACTGTCTCTACCATGTAACACAGACGAGCTTCTATGATCGGATCATAAGCGCATCCTTTCAGATTATACTTGGTTTCATCAGTCCATAAAACGTACTTCTAAAACAGTTGTCGCTCGTCTTCCTGACAAATTCAAATCTGGCCTCGCGATTCTTACTGATGATGACTGGTTTGTATTTTGTGGTAAGACCTCTATATTTCTGCTCTCGAAGTTTTCTTCAATGTGTGTATTATTAAATTTCCATCCCTCCCATGTCTAGGTTGTTGATGATGTCTCCGACTGTTGTTTTGAGGTTATTATTCAGAGCTATCACAATATTTCTGTTATCAACTACTGCTTTTTTCCTTGGCCAACCTGTTCTATATTTGTTGCTCCGTATATTAGTTGCTTCTTTCTTTTTCAAGTCATTCAAAATTGTTGAGTTGGCAAAATGCAATATTTTTCCAGTGGCTTTGATCGATTTTCCTTTTTCTATGTTACAAAATGGCTTACTTTTCACCGATGGACATCTCTCTCCTTGTCATGTTGGTTTATTATTTTTAACAAGAAATACAGATTTTATATGTGAAACACATGGCTAGAAACAATAGTCATTAAAAGCTAATTTATGTTTAAACAATCTAAAAGGCAGTAGAGGTGCAACAAGTAACGCTTGACGGTCAAGTGTTACTATTGTTATGTTCACTAGAAAAGTAGGTGGGTTCATACAAAAGGTGACATGCCTTAAGTTATTTAAGACATGTAAATGTAAATAGAAAATAAAAGCTGTCATTCTGAACTCCTGTCTCATATTCATTCTTAAACTCAAATGTCTTCATCCAACAAAAAAAAACAAATTGTTCTATCTATCTATCTATCTATCTATCTATCTATCTATCTATCTTTTTCTCTCTTTTTCTCTTTCTCTCTCTCTCTATATATATATATAGTTTTAATGTGTACTATATTTATGGGATAAAGTGCTCAATATCAGAGATAGAGCGTATGCAAATTTAAATATAAAAGCCAATATTGAAGACATCACTCAGATGCGACAGGGTGCTTCATTCAAGCTGAATGCAATCGTCAGGCCTGACGATTGCATCCAGCATGAGACAGCGTGTCGCCTCCGAGTGTTGACTTCAAAGTTCACTTGCTATTGTCTTCCCAGGCTGAAGTTGTCACTAAATTACAATAAATCATAGTAATAAATCATTGTAATATTCGAACCTGTGTCTCATGAACAGAAAATTAAGCGCCTCACCACTCGTGTACGCTCTAATAAATACATACGTATATATGCTTATGTATATATGTGAAAATTTGAGTGTGTGTGCTAGTGTAATGAAATAAAAATATTCAAAACTGTAATTCCTCTAGTGTGTTGTGAATGAATATATATATATATATATATATATATATATATATATATATATATATATATATGATAAAATTACTAATTTAAAAATATGGTTCCGTCGCTACACAGGAATTACCATGTTTCTTAAACAGAAACAAAAAAAAAAGAAATCAAATTTAATTAAATTAATATCCTTAGTACTGTTCAATTTTCCAGCGAATTTTGTTATAACTTATTTTGAAATTTATATTAGCTAGTAAGCATACGGGTAACTTCAATCATTTTGACAAGGGGTGGTAGCACTTTTTTTTTAAATAGAAATAATCAATAAGCAGACAGGATTAAAAAAAAATTACTGTTCTTTCTCTTTATTTTACAATATATATATATATATATATATATATATATATATATATATATATATATATATATATATATATATATATATATATGTGTGTGTGTGTGTGTGTGTGTGTGTGTCTAACGACATTACATAAAAATATAAATTATAATGGTGATAGTATTTTTTTTTCTATAAGGATACATTCGGCATTCATTGATTAGGCTGCTAATGCTATATATTACTGTAGCTTTTAATAGTATAACTGCATATTTATCATACTATAATTTAAACAATATTACCATTTAAGCATTTTTACAAGAAATTGTTGTTTCTTATCCAATAATTATCCCTGTTTCCATTATAGTTGGCGGTTTTCTTCGTCAAATTTGCTTGAAATAGTTTCGAACGTCACCATCCTGATTATATCATTATTTTATCGTCAATTCATATTTGCTATCCATTTCATTTTTTACTGCTAATGAATCTCCACAAGTGAAGTGATTTGTGTTATTTGTTTACAATTATCTAGTGCCATTCAACGATATTTGAAGAAGGCTGGTCATTTGTTTAAAGAATTTCCTTATACAATATCCATTTTCATACAACCTTATAGGGTGTAACCTCAAATCAAACATAAAATAAAGTAAATCTATAAGTTCTTGCAATAAGCCAAGACACAATATTGTTCTGGCCTGGTCAGTCATAATCGGAATACCTCGAAGGAGCAGCAGATCTATGCAGAAAACTCAACCATCTGTCTTGGGAAAAGAAAAAGTCCAAGAGAATTGCTATGACCTTGAGATGTTAATACCAAAATCCCGCCTCGATGGGCGAAGACACGTCAATATTTGACCCAGATGGTGAAGTTGTACAAGCTCACCCAACACCGCACACCACTTTATATATCCAGTAGTGCTACCTTTCGGATGAATTCACCTATCTCTAGCAACCGATATGGGAATACCTGTAGCAGCCGTTGTAAGCTGGGAAATGATCAAAACTTCTTTCAAATAGTGAAGCCAATGTATGGACGCTCTAGTTTTTCTCGGATTGGACATAAAGGGGAGCACATGTCAAAATATGAAGTTTGATCAAAGGGCGAATGAACATATAGTATTAATGAAGAAACAGTATTATTAATTGCGAACTAACTTGTCGTTGTCTATAAATATATGAATGTACCGTAGAGAAGTAAACGTGTAACCACTTGATCATACGTCTTAATAATCTTTATATGCACAACTTACACATATCAATTGGCGGTTGAAGAGTGTCACGTTTCTTGGAAATTAATCTACGCCTATTTAGGAGAAACACTTGCAACAAGCGCTCCTAGACGAGCATCCATTGATTCTTTCAGGCAATATAGTATTCTCATCTGCAGACGCGAACTTAGGACATGCGGGAATTAAAAAAAATGTAAAACAGGAAAAGGCAATTTTTCTGACTAATCGTTGTTGGGATTAGTGATTGATTATAAAGTCCATACTCCTTTAATTAGATGAATAGTATATGCTTCGCCCGGATAGATAGTTATGAATTTAGTGTTCCTAATTAAAGCTGAGGAGCGAAGTATGTTCTACTATTTAACCCATAGCTAAGGGGAGAAGCAATGGATTAAAAACTTTCCAACTTATGTTTGCGCTAAAGTTAATGTAAATTAACTCGACTGGAATTCAAAGACTTCTCTCCGATTTTTTGTAATTGTACAATCCGCTTAACGGAAGAAATAGAAATGTCTAACAACACATAAATAAGAAATAGGGATTTTAATTGTTGGCAAAAAAAAAAATAGACGAATCAAGAAGGGATTCGACTAATATTAACGAAATTAAACAGTTGCTTGTTTGGTTGTGTTTGCTCATCTCAAACTCTGAGTTATTTAATGAAATTTAAATATTTTGTGTACATTATTATTTTTTTTTGAAATAATAATTAACTTCGGAATGTTTTCCAAGGAACGTCACATCCGAAAGACATGGAAGGCTATAAATTAGTACAGTGTAACCCGGATATAAGAGAGTTGTCGGGACCGGAGAAGTCTCTTATATCCGGCTTTCTCATATATCCGGGTTTGGTCTATTTTGTTTACATTAACACAGGCTCTAATTTGGGACCAGAGAAAATCTCTCTTATATCTGGGTTTCTCTTATATCCGGGTTACACTGTATATACTTCTAGTGGGATTGCAAACTAAGGCTACATAATACTGATTGTCGTGCTATTTAAGCCATGGGAGAGAGAAGGGACGGATTCATGCTTTTCCCATGATAATCTGTGCGAAAGGAAGCGCAACGGTCTACAGCTGGTATTGATCTCAGCTCGCTGGTTCCACTTTCCGCGCTGATAACCGCAACACTACGCGCTTACGTTGAGAGGACAAAAATGACACAATTAAATCGAGAAAAGGAAGTAAAAAAGGTCAAACACTACCATTAAGATGAAACAATGCATATTTTTTTCCGAAAATTTGAAAGAAAACATAACTGTTACAAACAGGTTAAGAACAGAAAACAATTAAAACAAAAAACAAAAAAACGACATTATCTGTCTGAAGTTTATTGTAACAAATATATTTAAGACAGAAATATGAAAACGGGGAATGGTTATTAACCGTTTACCCACAAGGAAAGATTTGACATTCATTAACTGAGCAACCAGTAATGCTTCCATTTGAAATATGTAATATCATTCTCTTGAAACATGTTCTCAGTAAACAGGTTTCCCTTGACCATTAGCTGTTATCGATCTTTCCAGTCTTGGCGTGTGTTTCTTTCCTAAGATATTATTTTACTTAGTATGGAATGTTAACCTTTCATTATTTTCTCTCCGGTTTACATGTGATATCCATTTTTAATTGTTGCTATTGTTGGTAGTCCTCAAAAGATGTGATTTCTGTTATTTGTTACAGTTCTTTGTTTGTGCTTCTGTAGGTTCATTCCACCATGTTCAAAGACGTTCCGTAATATCAAAATACTCAGATTATTCTTGCTGAAAGCCTTTTTGTTTTCACCATTGATGTTACTAAACGACAGTAAATATAAGGAAATATGCTTTCTAGAAACTTAGCAAAGTATAAAGTGAACAAAAACTGTTCTTTAGAATCAAAGAAACATATATTAAGGTGATGTATTTTTTCCTGTAGGTCAAAGAATGCGACATTTCCTCCTCACAGATGATAAAAAGTTTCGAGAAGACACAGATGCCGTTCAACCGTTGAATTTCGAGAATGCCACGGATAGCATCGGCGGGAGAAGAGGAATTTTTAAGAACATTAATCGAAACAATTTCTACCATTAAACAAAAAGGACAGATGAAATCTTTGCTAAACATATAAAGGAAAGAAGGCAAGGAGATTTTAAAATTCTCAGTACAAAAGAAAGACGAAAAACGAAAAGGAATCTACTGGAGAATTTTAATAGACAGATTCCGCGAAAGTAGTATAAATATAAAATAGGATGTTAAAGGCTCGAGGATTTCTTTGAGCGAAAAAAGAGAGGAAGTTGTGGACATACATAATGAAAGATAGCAGGAAGTTACATACCATATAGCATAGACGTATTTTTAAATATAAATATATGTATTTATATATCTATAGGTATATACCTTTATATTTAATAATAATAATAATAATAATAATAATAATAATAATAATAATAATAATAATAGCTAGCCACTGGTATTCGAATATGCCGACTACAAGGGCAGCTAGTCAGTCCCTATTGCAGACTCTTGCTCAGGTACATTTGAGCTTGTTTAACACTTACAGAGCCAACCTATGGCTTATACTGCAATTAAGCTGAGCAGACTTAAGTTACAGTCTCTGCGGAAGAGCGTGTTATCAAGCATGATCAAAAACCTGAACAATGCTAGAACACTTAAGTCCTCGGTCACGATGAAATGGGATTTCGTTCCTGTACAGTTATCGACGCCCCACCAAGTGTTGCGTCGACCCAATTTCACACAAATGGCTTGGGTCAACCCAAGTTATGGTTTTCATACATGGTTTTCAGGTACTTTTCCAGCTGTGAATATTCACCTCCTCCCTGACGAATCAACCGTTGTGAGATTGGAACCTTAGTCTCATGATCAGAAAGTTTGCTTTCTAACCTCTTAACGACATCCTTTTTCGTTATCTATCTATCTATCTGTCTACCTACCTATCTATCTATCTATCTATCTATCTATCTATATATATCTCTATCTATCTATCTATCTATCTATCTATATATATATATATATATATATATATATATAGATAGATATATCTATATCTATATATATATATATATATATATATATATATATATATATATATATATATATATAATGTAAATCTATTTAAACTGTGTAGGTAAAAAAAACGAATATACACAATTTTCAAATAAATTAGTATACGAGGGAAAATGGATAAAAAGAAAGCACCAGAAACCTCCAAACAGGGCGAAGGAAATCATCCAGTACCTTAAATCTCTGGTACAAAGGAAAAAAACAAACACCGAGTAATATGTTAAAACAAAGAGTGCTCAATACACTAAGTAGAGAAAAAGAAAATTAAATAAATGTTAATGACCACGGTACTACTTACCTATATTTCACCACATAGGATCATCAGGGTTATCAGGGTTATCTGGCTATATATATATATATATATATATATATATATATATATATATATATATATATATATATATATATATACAATAAGCAATGCAACTATTATTTTCGTCGGCATTCTCATCTCAAAATTGCTGGTTTTATGCTACTTTTTAACTAAATTTGACCTTTCCATCTTTGGCACATTCGTGTTCTTTGAAATTCTTTCAACCTCTTACTTTTACTCTCTCTTTCTGTTTTCTCATTCTCTTGCTGTCAGCTCTCGATTTTCCTGTGTTTCTCTATTCGTTACTCACCCGCGGTTCACATTTGCCTTTACGTTCTGTCTTTCCCACTCGGAAAAATAGCATAAAATATTGAAATCGTGAAAGAAAAGAATGAAAGAACTGGCTAAAAAAAAAAAATGGTATAACAGAAAACGAAGTAGGCGTGGTGATCTGCACGAAACTACATTAAACAACGAGAAGCAAGACGAAAGAAACCGAAAATACGTACATACATTAGAAACAGTTCAAAAGAGGAAAAAATATCTCTAAATAACAAAACACCTGAAAAGAAAAAAATAATATAAACAATGAATTTAAAAACAACAAAAATAAGCAATAAAAAAAAGCTGCATCTATAAAATAGTAATTTTATAGGGAATATAATTACATCTACGCATTTGTATAATATGAAAACTTATGTATAGAATTACGCGTTATAGAAGGTATAATTACGGAGGAAAATATATGTTACGTTTATCTCAAGTCACTATATAAATCATACTCTTGCCTTCGACTCCGTCGCATTTCCCGCAAGACTATCATCTCTCATAATTATTGTTTCTCTCTCGAGTCTTGTAGCCACTTTGTAGTTCACAGTTACCTCCCTTTGACAATTTGTGAAATTTTCCTTGCCTTACACTCTATTTAAATTTCATTTGTTTCTTTTATCGCAAGTTGTTATATTTTTCTCTGGATTTTCTTGTTTAAAACACTTTTTGTACGAAATAATAATTTCGAGTTCATGAGAAGTTATTTCTTCAGAAATTAAACAAAAATGAACAAGTGTCGACTGAAAGGCTGTTAGTCTGACCAAGATATTTTCATGGAATGTGACCAAATGTGGTGTATTTTCAACGTAATAACCGTTGCGGTTCACACACGTCTTCTATAAGTTTTTACAGGGTTATGATCCCATTAGTGAGTAAGCTTCCATCCTGTTGGCCAAATAAAAATAAAAATAAAAATAATCAACAGCAGACATGACGTCATCATCACTGTGATACTCTTTACCAGTCAAGTGTTTTTTTTTGTTTTTTTTTCTTTTGTTTTCTTTTTTCTTTTTTATGTTGGGGAACGGATGATAGTCAAATAGAGATAGATAAGGAGGACATGGATAGAGATCAACCATTTCAAAGTAATAGTCACACACAGCATCCATTGAAATCAAGCATTTGCGTCCAAGCTTATTGTCGAGATGAAACAACGTCACAGTTTTCGTATATGATTCTTTTTCTTAAATTAAGTGTAATAATTATACAGATGTTTTTAAAATAGTAATTTAATTTTACGGTATATTATTTTTTACCGTATTTCCTTTATGTCCAGTGATAAATTTAATAGATTAATATAAATATAAGGATTCATTTAATTGTAAAGATTTAACGATTTTATTTTAATCCGATATATCTATATCACTTCAGATATATATATTTGTTTAGTGAATACACGTTGTTGAGAAGTTGCTCCGTTTATTTTATACACTATTTCTGCTACTGACAAAGGGAGGTACAGATTCCAATCATGTCTGAGGGCATATTCTCTTTATTAAGTTTTATTGAGTAAGCAGGCTGTCAGACGAAATAAACACAGTTTACATTAAATGGAGCGCATTCTCAAATACGAATATCCAGTAAAATTAACGTTTGAAGTCAAAAAAGAAAAACTATGAAATACGTCGTGAATTCAGGGGTCATATGTTGAACAAAAACTACAAGTTTTGAAAAAAATAGGGAAACAAAACTATGAAACAGTACCAGATAGAAATAGTTATTCTATCGGGAACATCTTTCGTACAGAACAAATTTCAAGGAATCTCTAAGAGTTTTCGTAAATAAAGAAGAAAAAGTTGAAATTACTCTTTTGGTGACTTACTGAGTATATCAGTTGTATAGTCTAAACAATGTCCATCTATTTTACAGAGCAATAACCTGAGCGTCCATTCTAAATATCGGCCGACAGTGAAAGAGAACTCGTCAATTGCGTTTATTTTTAGTTTTAAGCCTGTCTAAATGTTGAAAAGTGTTTACTTCCTCTAATAGGGTTTTTCACACATGCGCGTCTGGAAAAACGTTTTAACATTTTCTAAAACATTTACCTACAACATATGATTAATGCTGGTTGATATCTCATGTATTATTACTATTAATTGTTGCTTTGAATATTATTGAATTCAACGTTCTCTGGATTTAAATATATGTTACCATAATGAGGTAAAAAAATTACAAGCATTTGAACAGAGTATAAATAACCTCATAAATATCACGTGTTACCTCTTTATGTTACACTCATATATCATTCAGTAGCCCTCTACAGTAAGTGGCATTTCCGTCGTGTATTGCGTCAACATTGGTAAGAAAATTACACCACAAACACAAGTTACGTATGGAAAATTTTTAGCAGAAATAAATAAGGTAGATAATTATTTTATGCTTATCAGGTAATAATGAAGTTTGTGAACACATATATATAGGAGACTATAGGATTTCAATAACAGTTATGTAATAATGATATCAATTTATAATGCAAAAAACAGATTTGATCGTCTGATATTTTAGGTTAAGATATATGAAGTTATTAAGGTTTTGAATGTGATAATTTTTAGAAAGACATAGTAAAAAAGTGCATGTTTAAAAATTCACCCTACCCAAAAATATAGACTGACATTTCGCAAATAACAAAAAAGTCATAGGAACTATGAAATATTGCATAAAAAGTTGAATTCGTGCATTAGATTACGTGTGTAAATAAGTAACAAAGAAAAAAAAATTATGAAAAAGGAATCATACCACGTTGAATACTCACACACAGACATATGCACACGCATACGTTTATAATGACGGAAGGAAATCTTAACTTAGCCGATGTGTTTCGTACTCTGATGGAATTTAGCAAACATAACGATTTTATTTTGCAATAAGTATTTATAAACAAACATAAAAGCAATTAGTTTTTTAAATTTTTTAAATTTGATAATGCCAAAAATATAAAATAACAATAAAATCTAGTTATAATTTGACGAAATTTAAGTGAGGTAATTTAAAATCCAATAAACAATATATATATATATATATATATATATATATATATATATATATATATATATATATATATATACACGTACACAGGCGGCCACAAATTCATCAGTCGCATATATCTATTAAATAAAATGATAATCATGTATTTATATACACAAAATCTGACACGCTTATTACTTAAATTTTTTTTTTCCTGAAACGCTTAGCTTGTCATATACGGTCTCTGTCATAAGACAGTTATCAAATTAAGTGCAATGACAATGGTAGGAGAGATATGTGCGCACTGTTTAACATAAGCGCATTGTCTTCTCAACCTTCCCTGTCTTACCTCCATTCCCGCGCACACACATACTCACACATAATCATGCACAAATATACAAACGTATATATATATATATATATATATATATATATATATATATATACACACGTTTGTGTGTGTGTGTGTGTGTGTATATATATATATATATATATATATATATATATATATATATATATATATATATTCATCCACATTCAGTTTCGCTGTTTCACAGTTCATCAGTGTATCTAAACTTCTACCAAAAATCGAAACACGGTTAAATTAGTGTCAGTCGGAGTTTTTAAGTTAAGCCGTTGACGCACGGCATGGATGAAGTTGAGTTAAACCGTATTTATTTTCAGATAAACACACCGGAGAGAACATAAATCGCTTTACCGAAGAGTCTTGCATTATTAGCAGTGATAGTCACTATTTATAAAATCATACTTCCTCCCCAGAGAGCTCAACCGAAATAATTTTTTTAGGGGCATATATATTGTCATGAACAGACGGAAGGTTTCGATGTATAACAGCTCTTCAGAGTGGATAGCCGCCCGGTTGCCTCTAGCTAGGTTCGAAAACGACAGAATTCTCGTCAATCAGAGATTCATGGCGAAACCACTCAACTCTAGAAATGATATATGGTGACTTGCCAAGAGTATCAACATTAGTTTGTAAGAGACGTGTCCAGTTCGCCGGGCATTGTGCACGTGCTACAGATGAACTTGTGTCATCATTTGTGCTCTGGAGGCACCCATCATGTGACAATCGATCACGCAAGTTAACTTTTCCAGATAGGATAAAACGAGACACATTGATCCCTAAGGAAGATCTTTTAGGTGCTATGACAGATAGGAAATACTGGAGAGGTGTAGTGAGTTCAATCTCGGCTGAGGCCGCAAGATGATGATGAAGCCGTTGACCCTCAGCAGGGATGACGATGAAATTATATCTATCTATCTATCTATCTATCTATATATATATATATATATATATATATATAATTTCTTTGTTATTTTTATAGTTTATTTATCTATTCTCTGATTCTCATATAAATAAATTCCCATTCAATTCATCATATATTGTTTTCTACTACTTTCATCTTTCACATTCATTCATTTTTTTTAATATGAAATCTAACCTAACTTTTCATGAACCATCAGAAGTAGGCCTGGTATTTGTGTGTCCTTCATTGATCTTCGATCTTACACGCCACCCAATTCGGTCATATTGCGTCTTTTTTTAATGCAATATCATGGTGGGCGACATCTTTACGCAGTCATGAATGTTACTTGCCCTCCAGTATGTGCCCAATCCCTAAAACAGTCCTGCAAAACGCTCGCTATTTCTTATAGTCCAATCATTGGATTAAGCCTTCTAGTCGAACTACACCTCAAGCTTGTTTACACACTAGTCTCCCTGTAACCCAGAATCGAAACTATATAATTATGAAGTATTAAATTATGCATCTAATGTTACGATGAAGTAATTAAAACTACATAACTTAAAATTTAAACTAGTAAACCCACAATGACCGTACAAGTAAATATATATGACTATAATTTTTTAATGGATTTTTATCCGACCTTATTTGTTATTACTATAAACGTTATTAGTAGGCAACGTATTTGAATTGCTATTACTATATTTTTTGTATTTTATTTTCATAAACAATGAAATTAATAATGTTTCTAATAAGAACAAATAGTGTTATACTTGTTTGTTTATGGGTATGAAACAATGGTACAGAAGAAACAGAAGATAGCAGATAAAATCTAGTCTCAATGAGAAATTTGCTTTCTTTATATAGGTAATATAAACCTTGGTGTATCAACCCGGTATCCATGGTCAAATTGATAATGACATGTTTCAATTATAAAAGCGGTTCCATTCAGGGAAAAGGATAATATTTCGATTCTTCTCGGAGGCAATATCTTTGTTTAGTAGTACATCCCAATCTAGTCCGTTATTTTTAAATGTCACACTTTACAATAAAAAAAAATCTAACAGGATTTGTATCTCAAATGCGTGTTCCCTTAGATCAAACGCAATAAGAAATTAGTAAGAAATGATTGTTATATTTAGAATAGAATTGTAAAATGATACCACTACATCTTCCTTTCCATTTTTTATTAACAAATATCTCAGATGTTTGACAACTACTCGGGGCTGTCATTGCCAAACGTAATCTCTATGACTGCAATGTTGTGTCGACTGTAAACAGATAAATAGATGCTTGCTGATATACCGCTGTTACGTACTTTGTAATAACTGTGAAGAAAAAAGTACTTATGATAAAATATAAAATTATAATTTTGAATAAATTACCTAGAAAATTTAAATTAAGAGCACGAATGTGAGATATCAATACTTTATTTTATTCCACTTATATTTCATTAAGCAGACAATTGATGTTTGTTTTTTGAATAGCCTTCTTTGAAAATCGTAATATAATAAATATTAAAATTGGTATAAACTCTCACCGTGGGGGCACTATTACTTGAATTGGAAAGACATTTGAGGTTATTAGGACATATAAAGAAGAAGGCTGACTTAGAAAATATGATACTCATGTGAGAGATAGAGGGCAGAATAGGCAGAGGAAAAACACATAACAGGCTTAGTGAGGTTACGTAAATGAATGAAGGAAAATGGCATAGGAGAAATAACAGACAGTTTAATTAGAGCTACAACGTACAGGAAGTTGTGGAGAGACATGATCGCCAGCATCAATAGGATATAAAGAAGAATTTCGGATCTTTCAAACTGTGTATCTGGTACAAACATACATACAAAATTATAGTTTAGAATTATAGTAATATGAAAAATGGTTATTTGCGTGGAATCTGTGGCCCGAATTCAGTGGTCAGTAATGCTTTCTGAATGGTTTGAAATGATTACTTCTACCCGCATTAAGTATGGATTAAATAGTAAGATAGAATTCGCTTTCTATGTTTTGGTAGGTACTCGTCTAAAAGAAAAAAAGCATCATTACTTTTATGCAAAGGCTTCAAGCGATCTACATTCCTTAGTTCAAGCAGTTCTAAACTCCAAAACTAAGAAACGCCATGCCATGCACTTTGTAGCAAACCATCCTCATTACGTTTGTATTCCATTACACAAATATAGGTTCAACTCCAGGACTACTTTTTGGAATTAACTCCCAAGTGGGGGCTTCACCGATCACTATAATCTTAACCTATTCAAGAGGTTAAACGTTGTAATTTCCACATATCACTATACAAGGTATATCTTACTCTGTAATGCGCTACATCGAGTGGCTCTTGGGCCTTATACTGGGTGAAGATTATTGTAAAATTAATTAAAAAAATAAAGTGTAAGTTTTGTGCAGTAAGTCGTCTGTGAATATACACTATGATAGCAAACAATAGAATAGTTAAAGAATTTATTTAATTCTTGTTTACATGCGACTCGATAAAAGTGTTTCAGCTCCGAACCAGGAAGCTACATGCAGGCAGCCAATCAACCATAACGACGCAATGTTTCAACCCCAAACAAAATTTCTGTTTACTCAGAGGTGAAGCACCTTCGACGCCCACCAAATAACGGCACCTCCTTCATTCTACGAAACAAAACCGAATGAAACGAAAAGAGCAAGAAAACATTAGAAAAAATGAATAAAAATGTGAAATGATTCGTTAACTCAAAAAGAGAGAGGAGATAGAGAATGAGAAAAGAAAAGTAAAAGAGAATATCTTTGTGTACATGCGCTTGCTTACGTGTGTGTGTGTATGAGCGCGCACGAGTTTGCCTCTGAGCGCGTGCGAGTTTACGTGTGCGTATGTGTTTGTGCCTCTGCATGTTTGAGGTGTGCATTGAGGTGTGCGGTGGGAACGAGGCTATGTTTAGTGCAGTAAAGATGATTTGACTGAAATAAATGCAGCCTACTCAGCTCAGTGAAGCGGAACGAACTGCAGTCTTCATTAGATGTCAGCAATTATTTCATCGCTAAGAAAACCAATTTTGGCATTTAAGAAATCACAAAAAGCATAGCTAAATCTGCGGATGTGTCAAATTCAACGGATTCACATTGAGACTCTCTTCACACACACACACACATACACACACACATATATATATATATACGTATCAGTTGCATGAAGTTCAATTCATATACACTGTACAATTATATTTATATTGATACCACATTTTAAGATACACGACAATATCTGTTAAAGTTACAACAACGAAAAATCAGTTCAGCACTTCTATGATCTGAGTTCAAGCCTTGTTGGAGTGGTCATTTTATATCCCTCGCTGTTTTTATCGTAGAAATGTGTATCTATCTACAATTCTATGGCGGAACATGTTTTAAAAAAATAGATTAGGAGAATATAGCCATATTTGTACACTATTTTCATTATTCGGACTATTGTCCTCATCTTTGTCGCCATATTTATTACAACGTTTTCGGCCGCTGTACGATCCGGTCTTCTTCATACATAATGTACATAATACCTCATCTCAGAAATATAGACAAACTATATTTGTCTCGTTTTTTTTTTAGTTTTTTTTTTTTTTAGTTTTTTTTTTTTTTTGAAGCGGGTGAATGTCATGTTCCTGCTGGATGTAGGCGATCATAGCTCATCACAGATACACACAGACACACACACACACACACACACACACACACACACACACACACACACACTATATATATATATATATATATATATATATATATATATATATATATATACACCCACACAAACACACACACACATGTATATATATATATTTGTGTGTGTGTGTTTTACGCGATAGTTAAATCAATATAGCATCCTAGAACCACTCAAATAAAAGGGTTCCTGAATGAGTATGTTTAAAGGAAGTAAATATTATTGGGATATACTGGATATATAAACTTTGAAAATGAACTTGAAATAGTTGAGAATATAGTGTTCGGAAGCCTCCACGTCTCTCCGCGAAGCAGCAGCAGCTCTTGCTGATAAGCTGTCCCGATAACCTTCCGTATCACCACTGGAATAACAAGTGAATGAACACTATTCGTCCCTTAGTACACAACTCAGTTCTGAATGTCTGAATATGTGGGACAAAGTAATATCGGGATATGATTGCTACAATGCTTCTTTGAGAACAGTTGTCGTATGGTGGGAAATATTTAATCAAAGGGAGGCTACGTTAATTATTTTGAAATCAGAAATTGTTAGAACACAGTTGGGTACTTAAGATGTGCACAGACACACACACACACACACACACACAGACACACACACACACACACACACACACACATATATATATATATATATATATGTGTGTGCGTGTGTGTGTGTGTGTGTGTGTGTGTGTGTACAGTGCTTTTAAAATCGCAATACAAGAAACTTTGATGACCGGGAGCGAAGCCGTTTTTTTTTTTTTTCCTCCTTTTATTCTCTTTTATTCTGTTCCCTCATTATGCCTTGTAAAGTTAAACTTTACAAGGCATAATGACCCTGTAACATACATATACTGTACCGCATGTCAAAATCAGTGTCGTCATTTAGAGCATTGCTATTGTATTCCCCCCCCCCAGGAAAAAGAACTCTATACATATGACGGAAGCCAAAACATAAACAACTGCCGTGTATTTACACGATTGCTTTGTTTGATCGTATGCCTTACGTGATCAATCGGTTAGGCACACACACACGTGCCTAACCGATTGATCATGTAGGGCATACGATCAAACAAAACCCGAATCATGCTTTTGAAGACAAAATTTCTGTCGATTTTTGAAACATCCTTATCTGACCTGTTTATTTAAGGGAATGGATGAAATCCGACATAATATTATTTTTCATTTATTTTGCTCAACCGTTATTTTCGATAGATGCTCATTTTCTAGTAAAAATTCTTTTTTTTTTTTAATTAAATAGACTTTTTCTTCCAAATACATCCTGCTGGATACCATTAATGCAACGCTCTTTAGTAAAATGAATGGAGCACTACGGCTGATTGGCATTTGTTTACATTCGTAAAAACAATGCGCTAGATTTGGCTATTTCACTCTGCTGAATGAAGACAGATCATTGATAGAATCTCTAACTGATACTAAATCGATTATTTTTTGATCGTGTCGTGAGGTATTCGTATGTCTAGACGAACTGAAGTGCTGTAATACAGCGAAATAGTACACTCTAAATTACATAAATATATATATATATATATATATATATATATGTCATTTAGAATGATACACACACACACACACATATATATATATATATGGCCCATAAACACAGACATATATATATACATACAGACTGTACGTTCGTTTAATAAAGGTAGATCAAAATAAATTAACACTGGTAAACAGATCACAATATATTTCATTGTTCTGTTCAGTGAGTACGTAGAAGCCTTTTATTGTTGACGTGACAATGAGTAGACGTTGAAGAGTCTCTGGCCTCGGGAAAAAAACTGATCAATGTGTATGGTAATTAAGACTGTTGACAATATCGAAGCAACTTTTACGCATGATGGTCAATAGGCCTGGGAACTCTTCCAATGTTTAACTTATGAAAGACGTGATAACTGACTAAATGAAAAAGTTCAAATTGGATTGTGCTCATGTAATCATTGGAACTCTTCTATCAGCAGAGACTTTTAACATATACGATTTTTGAAAGCGCAGATACATATTGTGTACTGATATTGAATTTACGAAATAGGATATCAACCTGAGATTCCTGCACATTTAAATCACCATTCTTTTATCTATGACCCTGGAACATACATATACTGTACCGCAAGTCAAAATCAGTGTCGTCATTTAGAGCATTGCTATTGTATTCTCTCCCCACCAGAAAAAAAAAACTCTATACACATGAAGGAAGCCAAAACATAAACAACTGCTGTGTATTTCCACGAATGCTACAGAACATACAGAGCGGACAATAAAAGTAATTGATTTACCGATATTTTTCGCGAAATAGTTTTTCCACATAACACCATTAGACAGACATTTTCTCCAGCGATGGAATCTCTGATGTCTCTTCTGACCAAAACCAAGCAGCTCAATGGGGAAAGATTGTTTTGTCTATCATTCAATAACACCAGAACCAAACAAGTGACATTAAACCAACACCGTATAGACCATGAAATTTCACTTTTGCTGACACATAGTACACAACAATAGGCTTTTTAAAAAAAAATTTTTGGCCTGACTCAACTAAACTCACCGCAATAGTCCGATCCATCTCTAACAACACTGGAAAAATGTTTAATTCCTTGTACCACTCAGAAAATTCTTCTATACCATATACTGCCTGCTCATTCTATGTCATACCATACCAAGTTTCTGATCAGGCCTGTCATGTCTATGTTGGAGATGATGGCTCATCACTAGATTGCTTTCCGTTCAAAAGCTCCTACGGGTCCTTGTGGGCGATTATTATTTTTCATCTTGCTAATTTCATACAGAAAATTTCAAGACTTTCTCTATTCTCTCTTTATTTCATTGGCAAATTTTCTGAAGCGCTACCTTCATTATTCTCACCAGTCATTCTAAGTACACTGACACGAACCATCCATATTCGTTTAGCATCCTATACTCCACAGTGCCTTCATTAGGATAGCGGCTTGGATTGAGGAATCGGAGAGCCGAGTTCGAATTCCAGTCAAATGCATTGCATTCATTTACGTAGAAATTTACGTGTTAATACCGCCTCTTCTCCCTGGCCAACTATGTGTAAACACACCGGATGTCAACTAGTCTACCGCAGAAAACAAATGGCAAACTACTGCATGAAAATATTTGTCTCGTCAGATATGTATCGAAAGATACATCATCGCCTAAGTGTGTATCACGCATGACACGTACCTGACTGATCCCATTAGTAAGGAGGAAGTTTCACCCAGACAGCCTCTTTACAAGTACAGCTACTCTGTGGAACAGACTCTCGAAAATTAATTTTCCCGAACATTAAAATCTTAAACTCTTCGAATCTCGAGTTAATCGTTACCTTTCCTACATAACCACATAATCTACACTTCTTACCTCATCATCTTCAGCTCACACAACATCATTCAGTAGTATTCTACCTTTATTGGCCCTTGGACTATGTATTGAGCAAACATTATCAAAAAATCAAAATATTACCAAGGCCAATAGCGACTTAGTTACCTTCCAAATATTGTGCTGAGATCTTTATAGTCTGATGACACATAAGTTTCATTTTCATAATGTTCTGACTAGTTATCTTTTGAGGACACACCAAATCTCCGTTTGATAACAACTAGAGAGTTACTCCCTTCCAATTTAGAATTGTGGGAACCTAAAAGTTACCAAAAGCCAACCATGGAATCTGCTAGGGCTTAGTGTCCGAGGCGACGCGACATTTTGCCGGAAAACTCAGCGTGTGATAAAAATGTTGACCTCGCGAGGTCCTCGTTAATGAGACGGTCACAAAGTACACAAGTACTTCGATGGCGTCTCTAATTGTAGACTGAATAAACTCACGGGAATTATTCCCTTACAAAGACGCCCTAATGCAGCCACTGTTCATTTGCCAATTCTTATGCCGTGGACATACCAACGATGCATGGTATATTAAAAATATAGCGGACTGAACAGACTTGCAAGGGTACAATCTATGTATGTATGTTCCCCCTGCGTATATATATATATATATATATATATATATATATATATATATATATATATATATATATATATATATATATATGTATGTATGAATTGCATATCAGTGTGATTTGAAGAAGAGCTGATATAATAAATAAGTCTTATTACAATTAGTGTTGAAACAATATTGTAGGAAGTAAAGTGAATTAAGTTCATAGGGAATTAAAATAAAATTTAACGGCAAAATTATTCATTAACCAGTGGTTTGATTTGTGTCTACGCTATTAAAATATAGAGCTCTAGAATGCATTACAAATTATATATATATATATATATATATATATATATATATATATATATATATATATATATATATATATATATATGGATAATCTATCTATCTATCTATCTATCTATATATATACATATATATATATATATGGATAATCTATCTATCTATCTATCTATCTATATATATATATATACATATATATATATGTATATATATATATATATATATATATATATATATAAAGTTCATAAACATTATTTTTGCAGTTTAATTTTCATAGTGGCACAGTACTGATTTTAAAGGTAACTTCAATCTATTGCATTCATTAAGAGATATAATAAAAATCGAATGTCTCAGCCTCCATTAATTTACTGGTCAACCTGATTTGTTTTATGGAAACTATATTTCATATTATTAACGTTTTCTATATCTATCTAGATAATATAGTTTAGATCACAATATTAACAGATTTCCTTACATTTTCCCCGTCTTCTTTGCCTCAGAAAAAAAAACAAAAAATTGACATTAATTATTATAGCCATGACATGATTTGGGCCATTTGAAATGTTTTTCAGCATTTGAAAATATTTCCGTCACTCTTTCCAAACATTCTAGGATGGATAATCTATATGAATTGATTTCACGAAACGATTATCTTTATTCACCAAACAGAATTAGATAAAATGGATCAGACCTTTTCAGGAATTCGTGAATCATAGATGTTCATTCATTTATTGGACACATATCACTAGACACATGCATATTGGTACATAATTAGGAATATAAAAGTAGAGACAAACAAGTGTCTACATGTATCCGAGATTTATCTTTAGAGACATACATGTTGATCCATGTATTACAGACATTATTAAAGAGACACATTTTATATTCCATATATTAGAGACATAAATTTTGATTCATGTATTTGAAACATCATTAGAGACATGCATGCTGATCCATTTATTAGCGGAACATAATCAGAGACATATATTTTGATCCCTATATTTGAGACATTATTAGAGACATACATATTGAACCATGTATTTGAGACTTATATGTTGTCCCATATATTCGTGACAACATTATAGACACACATACTGTTCCATGAATTAGAGACATGTAATTAGAGACATATATGTTGATGCATGTATTCGAAACATCGTCAGAGATGCATGTTGATCCAAGCATTGGTGACATATAATTAGAGACATATATATATTGATGCATGTATTAAAGACATAGTCGGAGCCATGTATATTGATGCAGGTATTGGAGACATATAATATATATATATATATATATATATATATTGATGCATGTATTCAAGACCTCATCAGAGATCTGCATGTTGATCCATGCATTAGGGACATATAGAGACATATATATTGATGCATGTATTTGAAATATCCTCAAATATGTGCATGTTGATCCAGGTATCACAAACATAATTATGGACATATATACTGATTCATGTATTCAGTACAATATCAGAGACGTGCATGTTGATCCATGCATTCAGTGATATAAGACTAGAGACATATATGTCGATGCCTATATTCAAGACATCGCCAGAGACGTGCATGTTGATCCTGGTATTAGAGACATAAGTATGGACATATATATTGATGCATGTATTCGAGTTATCGTTAGAGACTTTTATGTTGATACAACTTTTGTTTTCTGCAATGTATTTTCGCATCCACACCCTTAAAATAACGTTCAAATTTCGATTCTTGTAGCGCCCGTATTATATGGTTATATCTGCTACCTGTTTAAAATTATTTGCTTTCTAGAAATTTTAAACTCAGGTAAATGTATCTTCATTATTTACATTATTCGGACTATTGTCCCCATCTTTGTCGCCATATTTATTACGACGTACAACGTTGGAATGTTGAACTGTTTCAGTTCCACGTTTAATGGATATCAGTTATCTCTTGTTAATTTCCCTCTGAAAGTTCTCCACTGCCTTAACCGAGTATTGAACTTATACACTTTAAGTCCTGTCACTGGATCTAACCAACAACTTTATCCACTGTGCCATGTGTCCTTGAGGACATCTGTGTATGAATTTCTGGGTATTATAAATCTAATGTCTTCAGCAACCATTTTTATCAGTGCTCATATTGCAATTTTTTGTAGTTATCATTGTATGTTTTTAACGGATCTCATATTACAACTTTGGTTGTTGTTATCGCTTTTCTCTGGCACTCCCTATTACTGGTTCTTATATTTTAACAAGGCACGGTGGATAAACGCATTGGTTTGATCCAGTGACACAAAGTGTGTGAGTTCAATACCCGGTTAAGGCAGTGGAGAACTTTCAGATGGAAATTAACAGGAGATAACTGATAACTGACATCCATTAAACATTGCAAGTGGAACTAGAACAGTCTACACCAGTGAGCGAAATAAAGGATTAAGTTCAATATTCCAAGAAACTGAAGAAGGCCGGAGTGTACAATGGCCGAAACGTTGAAATAAATATGGCGACAAAGATGAGGACGAATAACGTATGCAAATAACGTACGTAATACCTCATCTCAGAAATATAGACAGATAAATATATCTTGTACTGAACAGAATGAAATCGTTCTATTCTAGAAATAAAATGTGTATCTTTAAATATTACCACTAGTATTCATTACTTTTCACATTCGAAGCAATATTAGACACATCGAGCTTATTTACTTACCATTATACTTATGTTCATGCGATTTTGGTAAAGGCGGCAATCGTTTTAGTTTAAAATATGAGAAAATAATTTCGACCCTCTCACTCAGTTGCGAAATAAATACAACTTTGGTGCGTAGAAAAATGTGTGCCTCGTCTGAAGAAATTACTTTTATTAAAATTCGAAAGTATATATTAATGCACGATTAGGCAGAATCAAATTCATTTCAATCTGAACGGATGCATTTATATATTTACATTTGCATGCATAAGGTATGTAGATGATGGAAATAGAGACACGGAAACGCGTACATATTCAATTGTATGTACAAAAATTAATCGAGGCGATAGTATCATAGTACAGACATATACAAAGTGTTTTTTGGAGTGGAAGAGAATTAGAATACTTTAAGTGAGGTGAAAGGTTAACTAAAAAAACAACAGGTATCAGGATAACATAAAATGGTGGCGATTAGCTTTGTCATTAAGTGTTTATATATATATATATATATATATATATATATATATATATATATATATATATATATATATATATATATATATATTATAGTAGGTAATTATCCTAATTTGCTCTGTATCGTATATTGAGCTCTAATATCGACTAAATGTCCTCTATGGAATAATCCCTAACAGTTATAATTTGGTATTATAACTCTCTCTCTCTCCCTATATATATATATATATATATATATATATATATATATATATATATATATATATATATATATATATATATATACACATAGATATATATATATATATATATATATATATATATATATATATATATATATATATATATATATATATATACTGATTTGACATTTATATACTTTTCTCTTTACCTGCCGTGCACCGATATCTTAGGGGTAGAGTCTCTGACTGATGCCAGATCGCTCGAGTTTCGATACCATCTTGAAGCAACTGGATGTCACCTCAAGTCACACTGATGAGATGTGATACTGCAAAACACATATATATATATATATATGTTAGAAATTAGTAGGATTTGAGATAATTATGATTAAGTAATTGAGAAGACTGCAGAAAGTACTGGACGGCCATTTCGTCCTATATTTGGGAATCAACAGTAGTGCGCATTCCCTATCGAGAATTGAATCCGAACAGTTACGTTATCAGGCAAACGTCATAACAACTGTTTCAACGGGCCTCACTAGCGAATCAGACTCGATATACCGCCGCTCGATCACATATTCATCAATATCGTCATATTCACAAATTTTGAATTGGTATATTTGAAAGCAATGAAAAGTAAGTGAAAATAGCATTTAACCCACACTTTTTCTTCTTTCAGAGTAGGAAATCATATAATTTGCTAAGCATCTTAAGAACAAAATTATTATGAATTTATTGAGATACACGAGACACTTTTATTGCAGTAATCATTAATAGATAGATAGATAGATAGATAGATAGATAGATAGATAGATGCATGCGACAATAATTAACTCTGTGATAATGATGGAGCAGAGAAAGTCATTCAGTGCAGAATAATACATTTAAAAATATATATATATTTCGATTCGCATTTATTTTTTTCGTCTCGAATGCTACCTAAATTTGACCAAAAACAAAGTAATTTCCGTGCCTGAAGATGACTGAATTTAGAGTTGATAGTACTAGCGTATTAAAGAAATGCCTTATACATTTTGTAATTTTTAAAAACAAGGATCATAACATTCACCGAGTGATTTGAAGGTTAATGCAACTTTAAAATTTTGTTTGCGAAGGGATTTCGCCAATTTATATTATTAACATTACTAATCTACTTTTTGTATTAATGTGTGTGGGGTGTGTGGGGGTGTTCGTGAGTGTGTGAGAGTATATAGAGATAGAATGATAGATAAATAACGATATATAAGATATATATGTCTTTTTCATAAAGTACAAAAACGCTGAAAGATTCTTTCATTTTTAAAATTTCAATATATTCATGGAGTTAATATACAGCGTGCTACAGATATTCCTTCCCCCATATACCGCTGACATGACGTTCAGACACTAGTGACAATGTTGTCTTCATCCCGCTCAGGTCTTGCCATTATATGGGATGCATTTCAGGGTCGTATATGCGGGAGGTAGTTCTGCCACCACTGTATATTTGTGTGTATATCTCCAGTACTAAGACTGAAATTTGCGATTTCGATTACTAATTAACAAAATTTAAATTATTCGTACTAAATACTATATGCACAGTCAACAACCGTAGAATTTTCTAAATATTTTTACGTCCGACGCTGCCAAGTTATACCTTTAATTTTCATGCATTTACAAATGAACGCCTAATTTCATTCCATTTCTTTATGAAGCTATTCACTTTGTTGGCTTCTATGATTATTAGCTTCTTCTATCTTCAGAGATTGCAACCTCTTCCTCTGGTTCTCTTAATCGTTTCTGTTATGTCACATTCTACTATCGGTTCAAGGAAACCGGAGGACGTTATTGCAATTTATGTACTAAGAGGAGACAGAAAATTATAGACTTCAAAAACAGAAATGAATTAATAACGCAAATAGAATGGAATTACTTCTAAATCACAGTACGCAGCGGTATTCATTTTAAATTACACGAAAAATAGAGCTTGGGAGATTTCCAAGAATATACACGCCATTTTTTAAAAATCGCCTTGCGCGAAAGAGACTCTCCGGTAAATAATAAAGAAATATATTTTATAGCTATTAAAAACCTATTTTTAAAATTATTTAAATAGATGACTTTTTATAACTAAGAAAAAGCATATATAAATAATATGTTTGTGTGTTTATGAGCGAAAGGAGATAAAAAGTGAATGTGTGAGCGAGAGAGAGAGAGAGAGAGACAGAAAGAGATGTGAATGGGAGAGAAAGGGGATATTATTTTGCAAGAATCATAAGTTCATCCATTATTACTTAACCTTTAACTACATCTCATTAGCTTTATCTAAGTCTAGTCTCGCGGGTATTTACAATCACGCATACACCCATATATATCTATATCTAAATCACTCTTTCTCTCTCTCTCTCTCTCTCTCTCTCTCTATATATATATATATATATATATATATATATATATATATATATATAAACTATCTATCTATCTATCTATCTATCTATCTATATATATATATATATATATAAACTATCTATCTATCTATCTATATCTATCTATATATCTCTCTCTCTCTCTCTCTATATATATATATATATATATATATATATATATATATATATATATTTGTGTGTATGTTTGAGTGTTTGAGAGAGGAGAGAGAGGTATAGATAGACAGAGAGTGATTGTGAGCGTGCATCAAAATATTGTAGTAGATATTCAATCACAGATGTTTATTTATGTAAACCATTGCATCTCTCTCTCTCTCTCTCTCTCTCTCTCTCTCTCTCTCTCTCTCTATATATATATATATATATATATATATATATATATATGCATATATATATATGTGTGTGTGTGTGTGTGTGTTTGTGCGTACGTGGGTGTGTGATGATAGAGGGATAGGTAGAGCAACAGTGAGAGAGAGGGCACAATCAAGGTATGGTAGTAGATATTCAATCAAAGATGTTATTTAATGCACTCCATTGCACACACGCACATGCACACACACAAACGCACACAAATAGACGTGAGTCTGCAGATGCCATCAATGATATTTGTTTCTTTCCTATCAGCTGCTTTTTTGTAATGTTTGCGTGTGTGCAACTGAAACACCAAATCCCATGTATCTGTGTGTCTGTCTTTGTGTTGCAGCTGATCGCGTCAATCGATATGTTCTCCTACAAATAACATTCTGCTTGCTGCAAATGCGCTATAAGTTATTAAGCTTTGCTTATTACGGACAAATAAAACGGCATTTTCTTACAGTCGCCTTCGACTATAAAACATTGCGTATATAAGTTAAGTCTCTTGATTTTGATCCTTACTACCTTTTTGTAAGATATTAACCTTTTGAGAAGAACGGTTTTAAGATGAAGTTTTGAAATTGGCTCGTAATTTATAGATAGTCAGGGATTGATTGCCAGGATTAAGCTTCACGTCTAGGACCCGCCTCACCGCTTACATTGTGGGCAGACAACCCACATTCCTTCCGTATTTCATCGACAGGAAGTAAGTTCATCTCAAACACCTTTTTCCCGCGAACAAGTCGAATACTGACTCCCAAGAGGATGATTCCACGATCACTAAAATTTTAACCTCTCAAGTCTAGAGTTAACTGTTATTCTCTCCTCCTTATCCCGCCAAACTGTCCCGTAATATAAACCTTTACCTAAAGTTGCAGCCAGGTCTTGTACAGGGTGAACTTAACTGTAAAAGCAGAAACAACATCAAAACTTGCACTAAGCTACAAAATAAATAAATAAATAAAACAAATAAAATTGGATGCTACAACGTTTCTGCCAGCTTAAAAGAAATTACGATTTTTCCCCTCTGTAGATTGCGTGCAATGTCCTCCTAATATTTTTAGCCTTATAAATACTTTGCCTTGTGACATTATAAGAGAATGAATAATAAATTTCAGAAATATTGTAGAATGTCCATTAGACATGTAAAATAAGGCGTTTAATTTTAAATAAATAAAAAAAAGAGAAAAATATGTATTATACACATATTCTTAAGTGAAAAAAAACTTTATTCTGATTTCATAATTGACCAAAGCGGAAAAAAATATGAAAAACAATTCTACGGAATCACCCCTAGATTAAAAGAACATAATGAAGGACTTGGACACCATGTTCCACTTTTAGCTTCTTGGGTGCTAGAAAATGGAACAGAAAATTCCCGGAAATGTTTCTGCAAAGTCATCATTAGAAAGGCAAGATCAGTCATTGATATATATGTTAATTCTTCCAAACTATTTAATCCACATATGATTGAAGAATTTATAGATTCATACCATTGGCACATCCCACCCGCCCAAAAAAAAAAATAACAAAAAAACTATGGAATTGGAACTCAACTCGGCAATCTCATGTTTCGCCCCGATAACCGTTACGCAACCATGCATATCTGGCCTGACGTATTTTAAATGTATCTCAATCAGTTTAAAATAAGTGTCAAAACTACATTGAAATTAACTCGACTGATGCAACTGTTAATCAATTTCTAAAAAATATTATATATATCTGTTGTCAGCATTCTCTTACCCCCCACCTCTCTCTCTCTCTCTCTCTCACTCGCTCTCTACGGCTAACATAAACAGATTAATAGAACATAAATACTTTATTTTCATCATCTTTATTGAACAGAAATTGTGTTATATTGATCATCCAGGAGCATCTTTTATATTTCAAACATAATCTCAGCCTCTCAAACGAATTCTTTTTTCTAAACAAAGAACAGAATTCTTTGCCTCTGTCAGTTTTCCATGTAATTATTTTTCATTTTATATCAACATTGCATATAATATCTTCGAGTAATTAGGACGTCATCTAAACTTTTAAATAAAATCAAATAAAAAGCATGATCTACAAAAGAAATAACAATATAAATGCCAGCTATTCTAGATTTATCGCAAAAATACAGTATATTGAATTAATAATTAATAAACATTTGAAATATCTAGATCATATTTTAATCATTTGAAGCTCGGAAATGCAGCAAAGTTACGAAGATGAAGCGGGAAATAATATAAGAAAAAGAAAAACATTATTAAGCAGAGGGCAAAATGAAAGAACAGGGATTATAAAGGTAGACTGACATTGCATTTACATTTTTAAAGATCAGCCGTGAATGGGGAGCAAGAAATCTGAAAATAATTTCACAAGCGAGAAGTGCAAGAAAGGAAACGCTTAGCATAGAACTTACGGTTACATCTAGCCATTTCAACTCTGACACCCAGACAATATATGACAGCCATTTTCAAAGCATATCTTTATGATTTGACAGTTTATTATTATTATTATTATTATTAATATTATTATTATTATTATTATTATTATTATTATTATTATTATTATTATTATTATTATTATTATATTTCCTTTGACTTCTTATGTGTACTCACTTCTTTCCGTGTCCCGCCCAGGCACCTAACGTTAGAAATGACATTATGACGTTTTCCACTGAAAAAAAGTTTACATAGACAAAGCCCCTCGTAAGATGTTAGCTTTACGCGTGAGAATAATTTTTGTATTTCTTTAAGGGCGTCCAGGGATTCCAGGGATCCATTCAATTACTCTACTGGAATATTTTCCAACCTATCTGAGGGCTGCAACTACAACGGGGATTATTGATGTTCGCATGTGCCACATTTTTGAGATTTCGATTTCAAGGTCCTTGTATTTTGTTAGCTTTTTGAATATCTTCAAAGATACATTGTATTCTGCTGGGACTGCCATATCAATAAGGAGGGACTTTTTTTAGGGGGCACCTTTTTGTGTGCGATCTCTAATAACAATGTCTTCTCTTCTTCTTCTTCTTCTTCTTCTTCTTCTTCTTCTTATTATTATTATTATTATTATTATTATTATTATTATTGGTATGTTACCAGTAGGGCAATCTTCTGGGTATTTCTATGTTGATGTTACCTGGGACAGTGATAATAAAATTGTCCATACCATTTCTCACGATATCCAGAGCACTGATGACTATTGGTACAGTCTCAGTCTTCATATTATGATGCCTTCATCTAATTCTTCGTCGGTATCTTTATGTTTTCTTCAACCACGTTTCTTTAGCCTTGCTCCGTCACTCTAACAACGCGCGTTCTAGTGGCACTCCTGCATTGCTTGGCATGAAATGCTTAAACAAAATGCCGTATACATCACACAAAATAGGACAGGCAAATTAGAACTCGAACAAAAGCAATATCGGATAATATGGATAAGAATCAAAAAATTAAAATATATCATTAGATCATGTAAATAAACATGTTTGACATCACTATAGCATTATCTGTTTCGTTAGTTAATTACTTGCTAATATGAAGATGAGACAGAACCGTTGCTAAATTACTTAACATGCTATGATGGTAGTGAATACTTGATAGATTCTGTTTGTTTGTTTCCACAATTTATTTTTTTGTTAGGAATTTTATGTTAAATGGCAAACAAGTTACAACACAGAAACTAAGACAATATAGCTTTTAACGTCCCTTAAACTAATGAATGTGTTCGAAGCATTAGAAAGTGATAACAGAATATTGGATATTAGGTTTCAGATTAAATATCTGTAATCTAACTCCAATTGTATTGATTCTTTGTTGTGTAAAGCAAATATGTTTTCAACGTAAATTCTCCGAAAAGCACATAATTTGCCTAGCAATTATGCTCGACTCACTTGACGAACAAAAAAAAACCGAAAAAAAAACCTCTTCTCTTGAGGATTCGAGAAACAAGTTGAAAGCAAACCTCTTACAAAGTTGATTCACTGCAGACGGAAATATTGATTGTCTATTTCCCATAGGGCACTGGAGAGACCAACATCTAACCTTTGTGTGACATCCAAATGAAATGGTTTGCTGATTATTGCCAGATCTATAATTGCATGAAAATGGTTTTAAACCAATCTTGCAAATAACTGACGTCTCTCTATTGCATATTTCCAGAAAGTAATGATAACTCGTGTAATATTATAAGTTAGTGCTACCCAAATATTTTGATTAGTTTCTTCTCAAGTTATGTCTTCTTATCTGCTCATTCATCAATCAGTTTACGTCAGAATGTTGCAATTGTATCTTTATTGTTTTCCCATGATTCCTGGCCATGATTCTTAGCACGTTCCCCTATGTCCTCTTGTAGAAGTTGTTTGATTTCGTTCTCACTCCTCGCGAATATGTTATATAGCATGTTAAAGGGACTTTCGATAAATAACGCGTGTGATATGAAAAAAGTAATTGATCTCTATCATTTATTATCATGTACTATCCTGCAATAAGAGCGTCTTGGTATTATGAAACTACATCCGAGTCCTGGGTAAGAAGATAAACTACGACCAACAGCATAGCTTCTGACCTAGGGGATTTGAGAAGAGTGGAACCCCCTGTTAATTGCTGGTGTTCCCAGATCCACCCTCACCCGGGGTGGTAACACTTGTTAGGGTACCACCTATGGGCAAATAGTTAACACCAAAAACACTATAAAAGTTCAAAAAAAGAGATTGTATTACCAGAAATAATTTGTCAAAAAGTATTACCATCAATAAATTTTTTAAGAAAAAATTATTACCAGTAATACATTAAAAAATAAGAAAAAACATATTACCAGCAATACATTTTAAAAAACAAAAATATACCAGTTATACATTTTGAAAGAAAAATATTACAAGGAATAGATTTTTGAAGGAAAATTACTACCGGTAATACAATTTTGAGATAAGATACCAGCAATAACAATTTTGTGGGCATTAAATAACCCATTGAGGTTGATAAGCCGTAAATTAAAAAAAAAAAAAAAAAACAGAAAACTTGCAAAAATAGGTATTTCTATGATTACCTTATTTTAGAATTTCCATAGACGCTTCATTCGCTCGAAGCCATTTTAAATCCGTAATCTGAGTTTTATGCGGTTGAGCTTTTAAATATTTCTGAATGTGCTGTCGTCCATATGAAAGTTTTAATCTGGCAAGCCTATTTATCAAAATGACTCGGGGTTAGAGGTTAATGTTTGGGTTTCGTAAAAGCTAGCGGTATTGCGTGAAGCTGCTTATAACCGCTGCCTATTTTATTTTGAATTTCGTTACTCCCTATAATAAATTGATTAGGTCTACAGTCACATACCTTTGAAACAGCGGTTTCTGTTCAATCAAAAAAATAAGGTACGTCGAGCCTGGTCAGTAGCTAGATAGGTGATTGTTTGGGAATACCAGGAACTGTAATTTTGGATGGGCCATTAATGTAATGGATACTGGCTCGGAATTTTAAATCAGAGCGCCGAGTTTCAATTCCTGGTGCGTAAGTTATATTCATTTACGCAAACATATGCATGGGACAGATGTGATGCGACCCTTCTTCCAATTTACGGGTTAAGACTTGTATCGCTAATGCATTATATTCTTAAAAAATACTTCATAAATTCTAAAAAAAATATTTCCGGTTTATTTAAACTTCATAAGGTCGATAAGCTTTATAACATGAATGAATCAATCAATTTGTTTTAAATGATCTATACTCCGCGGTACGTGTAGTTTCCAGTACTTACGAATTCTTCATCATTGATATATATATATATATATATATATATATATATATATATATATATTTTTAACAATGGAGGGATTTTTTTTATCATTTTATCAATGGTGGTATTTCTGAATCTATTCATGTTATATGTAATTTTTTCATATGCGAGTTCTTCATTTCTCGTAATAATTATAAATAGTAAGCCGTAAAGGAATATCGAAAGTTGCCTTTAAGAAATTAATTAAAGTTTCTAGAAACCGAAAATTACTCTTAGAAACAATAAAAAGAGTGCTGAATTGCTATGTCATATTAATTCTCCAATATGGTAGAGAGTTCTGGACAGTTAAATATAGAAAACATGCTGAGAATATCATAAACGTAGGACGTGAGTAACGTGAGAATTCTAAAGAAAATTGAAACAATTTTGTACGTAAAATCCTAAAGAGACACTTGAAGTTTTATAACACATAATGATGAAAGATTAATTTGGGTATGCCACACTCCTAAACCATATTGGAGGAGAGTGGCAGTGCGTAAACTATAAAGCACAGATATGTAATTGAATGGCAGAAGATCTGGTGGGAGGCAAAATGAAAATTCAAACAATATTAAGCGCAAAACGGATAGAAATGCACATAAAAGAAAAAAAAATCAGATAATCTATTTTATTAACTGGAATATTATCCTAATTATTTTAGAATAATTTATGAGTTATCTAATGTTGTTGAACGTTATTTCTATACGTGAACTCTTCTTCGGATTTATTCCCAATTAACATGCTGCAAACATTGGGATAATAATAATAATAATAATAATAATAATAATAATAATAATAATAATAATAATAATAATAATAATAATCTGCGCAGGACCAATGCTTGCTAACTAGGAATTATCAAGCACATATACTAAAACTAAAATATTGTGTCAGACCAAAATGCAGATTCTGTGATAAATATCCAGAAACGATTGATCATCTTGTATCAGGTTGCACGATGTTGGCACCCACTGAATATAAAACCCGACATGACAGAGTGGGCCAATATCTGCACTGGAAAATCTGCAACTTCTACGGGAAGGAAACTGAAAGAAACTGGTACCAACACCACCCAGACCCAGTTACGGAGATAGGACCTGTTACAATTCTATGGGACTACACAATTCACACTGACAGAACAATCAAGGCCAACCGCCCAGATATTGTTATTAAAGACCACAAACAAAAACGGTGCCTCCTTATTGATATGGCAGTCCCTGCTGACTGCAATTGATCTTTGAAGATATTCAAAAAGCTGTCAAAATACAAGGACCTTGAAATAGAGGTCTCGAAAATGTGGCATATGGGAACATCAACAATCCCTGTTGTAGTTGGAGCCCTAGGACTGGTTGGAAAAGATTGCAGTAGACTAATTCCAGGGATTCTTGGAAGCCCATGCCTCAAGGAGATACAAAAAATTGTTCTGACAAGTACAGCCCACACTTTACGAAGGGCTCTATCTATGTAATTATTTTATTTTATTTTATTTTTTTTTTTTTTGTCAGTGAAAAGTGTCATGGTGCCATTTCTAACCTTAGGTCCCTGGGTGGGACCCGGAAAGAAATGTGTAAACGCCAGAAAGCAAAGAAAATAATAATAATAATAATAATAATAATAATAATAATAATAATAATAATAATAATGATAATAATTAAAACAAACACTAGACAGATTTAAATTCGAAGTATATTGTAAAATACAAAATAAAAGATAACTAGAGTTTTGCAGTTTTAAAACAAGAACTAAATTATATAGCACGCTAAAAGAAAAAAAATAATTGACAATAAATGACACATTAAAACTTTTAAATCTATTACTACTTCTTCTAAAACTAGAATAAGTAAAACTAATGAGAAAACGTAGAGTAAATAGGATCCAAAGAAAACAGTGTCTACGCGGTTAAGTGTGAATGTAGCCTGTTGTTTATTTTGTCTAACTTTATCGACAAAACCTAGTTCCGGCTAAATATGACGAATTTAAGATGGAAATTCGGATCTTATTCGGAAAATAATATTATATCTTCATCAGCTACTAGCTTAACAATAGCAGAATTATAAACAATTAGTGAAAGAAACATTAAAAAGGAAGACAAATAAGTGTAAAGAAGTCTACCATATTTAAAACCAGCATCGAATTATTATCTCAGTTATTCATTTTTTGTTGGGAAAAGGTTATATATGTTGTATTGAACAACGATCAAACATTGCCACTTGTAAATTACTTTGTGTTTCAGAACGAGTCAAACTGAATACCTATTGTTAATGAAAATATATTCAGCTTAAGAGTCGCAACTGGGAAAAATATCAAAGTATTTTTCATGTAATGCGAAACATCTTCAACGATATTAAAACTTTACAATGCATGTGATATATTAATTTGTATGAAATTTAATCTGGCACTGATGAATTAGCCAGAATTCTAAATGAAAATATAGATCGACCTCGGAATTATATGCTACGAAACTTTGCGATTCAGTTTGGTAAGGAGTTGCTACTGAAATCGATTCATCGTATCTATGGGTCTCCTTGCAGTTTCTCACAGGCACAAAAATAATTCTATGGATAAATCTATGTGTATGTCGCAGAAAAGTGAAGAGGAAACCCCAAATAGATAGACACACGCGCACAAATAAAAATATAGGTTACCATCTATTCCGAACTTAGACATACACAGATCTTGACACAGCTACATACATATTGAATTATCTACGGTTTTTATGTATGTGTCTAACAATGTCAAGTGGCACAAACACAATTGAAAATACCAGTGTTTTTAGTCTTTTTGCCTGTTTTCTCCCAATCTCTAATAAAGCTTTAATTAAAGTGAAACATGTTAGATTGATATAAGTTTCCTACTTGGTCTTATATATATATATATAGATATATATATATATATATATATATATATATATATATATATATATATATATATATATATATAGAGAGAGAGAGAGAGAGAGAGAGAGATAGATAGATAATATTAGTGCTAAATATACACATACATATGCAATCATATATCTAAAATATATAAATATATATATACATACATATATATCTGTATAAAAAATAATTCCAAGAGGATAGAATGCAGGTAGAACTCAATGTCTAGGACAGAGAAAGGATATAATAAAAAGGCTTAAACACTAGTATTCCATGGTCATAATTTATTCCATTGGAATCGTAAATACGTTCCAATTCACCAGACCTACAAATTCAAAAAGAAAACAGAAAAAAACAACTCCTGGAATAAAAAATAAAATTTACAGAGAATGTATGTATGATAGTGTGCGATGAATGTTAGAGTAAAAGAAACCTATAGAGAGGGGTAACAGACGAGAGAATAACAGGAGAAGAAAAGAAATGTCTGAAGATGAAAGGAGAGATTAAAATTTAACAGAGAAATTTTAGAGAGGGGAATAAAAGACGGTTTAAGTGAGAGAAAAAGTAATGTTCTCGGATGTCTAATCCATTAAAGATGTAACCGGAAAGGATACATTTTGTGTTAACATTCACGCACAATAGACTATATAATCGTAAAGATCAGAAGAAGAGGGAGGGAGAGGAAAAGAAAAGAAAGGAAAAATGGGTGGGGGAGAGAGATGGGGCGGGGGGGAACTAAAACCGAAGGGCATTTATAAAAGGCCCGCAGTGTAATTAAGAAATTTTGACAAAATTAATATCGGCTACAGGTTACAAATCAAATATATACATATAAAAGAAACTAATATAACGATTATCTAATCTAGCAAGGACCTATATTTCTATTTTCAAAACACATGCGTGTAATTACATACACAACAACATATTTACATTTACACGTACATAAATGCATATAGTCATGTACACACATACATCTACACATACCCATATATATATATATATATATATATATATATATATATATATATATATATATATATATATTAGATTGGTGCAAAAATAATGACGTAATAATGTCGTTTTTTGACGTTAATAATACGTCAAAAAACGACATTATTACGTCATTATTTTAGCACCAACCTAATATATATATATATATATATATATATATATATATATATATATATACACATATATACATATATACATATACATACATAAACACACACATACATACATGTACACATACATCCATAGACATCCGAACTCATATATATATATATATATATATATATATATATATATATATATATATATATATATTTACACACATATATACATACGGACATACACATATGTGCACATAAACATTTATACATAAAACCTTACATCTCCATACAATTATTTCGGTATAAGACTGTTAATTAATAGTTCCTCCGAAATGGAAGAATAAAAATCGAAGATGTCAAATTGTTTGAAAGTGGCTCTTTCTGTGTTAGGGATCCTTCGGAACCATTTAATCGTCTCAGCCGAGTCTTTCCAAAGGTTGGCACGGTATTTATCCAGGACACATGATGTTATTTTCTTGATAATACACTTGGAAATTAATCCCAACTCAGATTTGGAGGGATTAATTAGACGGGACTGGAAGGTGTTAATAAAGTTCGGATTATGATCTTTGAAGAGAATGTATGCCTCTTTCATATTAATTTTGCCCATTCTCTGAGCTACTCCACATTTCTTACCAAATTTGCAGATATCTTCTTTGATAGATGATAAGGAATAAAGAACATTGTCCAATCGTGGTTAAATGTATGTATGACAATGTAGTATACGAGCCAAAAATCTTCCCCGAGGAAAATATAAACTAGTAAATAAGATATATCCGCATATCCGCCGGTGATTGGAAGCAGCGTCTATACAACCATAAACGCTCTTTTAGATATATATGCCTCAAAAATTAAACTTCCTTATCCAAACACTACTGGGATCTGGTAGATAAGGGACTAACACCACTTTTGGAATGGAGATACTAATAACTTCCGCGTTCGGTGTGATCTGTGCATGGCGGGAAAAAAATTATTATCAAAGATAAGAATCAAGATGAGTTGCTAAATCTTCGTAGTGAGATATTTTCTAAATGTAGACAAAACAAACGATTCAAAACATAAACACCGTTTTATAACGTGTTGTCACTTATGTCAGTTCCATCTTGGTTCAATAACATCGGGCATGACATTTTAATGGAATGACTATTATGTTTATCTATTATGTTTATCTGATGCATTAGGCATTTAATTTTTTTGAGACAAATTTTTTTAATTATACTTTTTTAAATTTTGCATTTTGATTTATACATAGATATGTAAATGTGCGTAAATGTGTGTGTATGTGTGTATATGTGTATATATGTAGGAGTGTGTATATATATATATATATATATATATATATATATGTATGTATATATATGTATATATATATATTTATATATATATATATATGTATATATATATATATATGTATATGTATATACGTATATATATATGTATGCGTATATAGATGTATGTATATGTAGGTTGATGTGTATGTAGATGTGTTTATATGTGTGTCTATGTTTTGGTATGTATATATATATATATATATATATATATCTGTATATGGGTGTATATGTATGTATGTATGTATGTATAGTTAGACGGATAGATAAAGGTATACATTGTCTATTTGTTTAGATGGGTGTATGTAATTGTATGGAGATGTAAGGTTTTATGTATATATGTTTATGTGCACATATGTGTATGTCCGTATGTATATATGTGTGTAAATGTGTTTATATGCAAGAGAGGATGTGTATGGATGTATGTGTATATGTATGTATGTGTGTGTTTTTATGTATAAACGGGCTGTAGTCTAGCATAAAACATATTCAGTCTTAATTGATTTATTAACATTGAATTAGTTAAATGTGTTTTTGCTTATCAATTTTATCTTATGTACTGGTTGACCTAGAGAATAGTCAAAAAGTTAAATATGAAAGTTACTCTCATTCTTTAAATGAGATTTGTAAATATTAGTTTTGACTGATACAAACGTTTTTAATGGACTGTAGAGAAAGAAGAATTTATGTTCTTACTTGTCAAACTTCTTAATTTAGGCGGCACCAACACTTTTGGGAAATAGTAATATAGGTGATATCGTGTAACCTGTTAGATTTTTACTTTCCTATTTAATTGAAACGTTTACTGTGTAACGTCTGGGAATTTCAGTTTCTGAGTTTCAAGTTCGTTAGAAGATGTAATCTATACTCTGTGATGAAAATAAAAGTTGAAATTAGTTGAAACGAGATAAAATGTAATTAAAGACGCTTGTCTCATAAAATGTTTGATTCAATAAAGTCGTTGTCTAAGAAAAACATTAGTTTTAAGTATCCATTAACCTCTTCATTTTTTTTTTGTTGTTGTTCATTAGCAAAATTAATTTTTCCTGTCTGGCCAGTAGTTGTCTCGATGGAATATGGCTGGAGATTTACGATAGAGTATTTTTTCCACTTGGATTTGTATTTAGATAAAACAGAAGAATTTCGATACTGAATATCACCTTCTACACACAATGTTAAAAATCTTCTCTGTAGAATTTATAAAAACAAATTTAGTTCTAGCATTACCAAGTCGTTTTGGCCAGCCAAATACTTATGCATATATAAATTGTCAAATACCTTTATAAAAGATTTTACTCTGATGACTAGAAACTAAAAACACATTTCAACATAAAAAATTGAGCCAACATATCGCTATAATATATTAATTTAAAAATATATATAAAACAAAATTGCATCTCTGTTTAAATACACGGCCCACCAATATTTCGCCGACAAATTCTGCATTTTTTAATTATTAAGTTTCTTACCTTCTTTGCTTTAATTAACACCTGTTATGCTATAATGAATAAACTATATATTCTCTTTGTGTAAGCAACATTTTTTTCTAATAATTTTTCCCCAAGGAAGACAATAACGCTACTATGACGCAAGGGGCTACTGGAAGTGAGAGAGTTTGTGACGTCTTTAGTGAGGATAGAGTGTAATAAAAGAACAGAATTTAGGAAGCCAGAAGATAGATGATATTTTAATAGAAACTAAAACCGTTAAAACTATTATAATACATTTCTATTATAATTTTTCAGTTTTAAAGTAAATATTATAGCCAAAATATTCTTTCTAGATGGATTATTAACAATAAATGTCACATTTCCTGTACTTCGCCGCATAAACGGGATCTATTTTCGATTATTGCCTTCTAAAATGAGGAAAGTTAATATCTTGAGAAATATAACTTTGCAGTTATTAACAATCTAATCCAAAAAGTTAATTTAATGCCATCATTTAAATCTTAAGTAATATGAAGAAAACACATATTATTCATGGTTTATAAAATCCACAGTCAAATCAAATTTCACTTGAACAACATTAATTTTAGTATTATAAACTAGATTACTAAAGTTAAAATAAAAATATAAAAAAATGAAAACTATTTTACTAAAATCAAATGCACCAGAAATGTTTGAATCTAATTAAAAAAGCATAGGAACAGAACATTGGGAATATGGTTAGATTGTCTTGCTAAATCAGTTACGACTGAAAACTGGTTCAATCCACAATGGTTGCACCCATACAATCGGCTTTGTGCCACATCTAAGCTACACTTAGAAAACCGCCATAGACGCATACAATTTTTGATAGAAATAAATAATATTATTTAACATAAAATAGCTGGTGCTGGGTTTAATTCTGTCAGAAATGTGAAGAAGCTACAAAATCAAACATTAACGTAAAAATTGAGTGATTCCTTGCAACTAGTTCAGAAATGTGCAATATGCCAACCATTAGGTTGGTGCAAAAATAATGTCATTTTTGACGTATTTTAACGTCAAAAAACGACATTATTACGTCATTATTTTTGCACCAACCTAATATATACAACCTCTTTCCCAGATCAATGATTAAAAATGCACTCCAGTGAATGAATTCAGTAGGTCCTAGAGAGCACTATGCATTTTCTTGAAAAGTCGTGGACTTCCGCTATAGAACATCAGACAGATTACAATATTTATTTCTGTAAAATTACAGAAAATTTGTGGCACAAGTCCTAAAAAGGGGGATGGGGAAAAGGACAATCTTCATCTGTCTTAATATTAAACTTAGCTATGCGCAAGCACTGACCCAAACATACAAAACAATATTCCTACCACCAAAACAGCACATTCTTAATAGCCTTTCTTACTACATCCACCATAATACCCAATTTTCTCAATGAAAAAACCTAACTAGTCTCCATATATACAAATCGTCGTATGTGGGGGGGAGAATAAAATAACAAATTAAAAAGATCCCAAATGTGTATATATTAGGTTGGTACAAAAATAATGACGTAATAATGTCGTTTTTTGACGTTACGTCAAAAAACGACATTATTACGTCATTATTTTTGCACCAACCTAATACAATATGAATTAATCTATTTACAACAAGCAAAAAAAAAATCATTGTTAGTAATACCCCCCACAATACTTAGACAGATTACACCGCCAAATCACAGAAATTGTATAGGATAAATACCTTCAAAAGCAGCACTGAATAAATTGTTTCGTAAATTGAAGAGAAAATAATAACATCGTCAAAATTCTTACATTCCACAGTACTCCAAACAAAACTTTAGGTAGAAAACACCGGTCGACGCGGAGCGGAAAAGCGCACTAACAGTTAATGAACTTGAGTCACCTGTTTTCAAGAAAGAAAAAAAAACATCATTTTATCGAGATATTTTATAACTTTTCAGTGAAAGTCAAACTGGCACTTCGGTCAATGAATATCGAATGCATTAACATAATATAATCATTACAAGTACCATCTATTTAAAAAAAAACAAAAAAAAAAAAACGCTGTAACCACTTTTCGGTCCTGATCTGCCATCTCGTCTACTGTAACTTTCTCACAGACGTGTTGTGGCTTCCCTCTGTCTTTTTTACAAATATTTTCATGGCAACTGGTCTGACGATCTACATTCGCTGGTTCCCAAACTGCATGCATTTAAGCGTGCTACCAGTTTGGCATCTCGCTCCCACTCTGTCTAAACGGGTAAATGTAGCCATAACTTTTACTCCAACAGCTTCTTATCTCGCACTTTCCATCAGTGGAACTCCCTTTCTATCCCTTGCTTCCCTGATAGCTATAGTCTTCAAATATTCAAAAAATTAACATCTTCGAACACACTGGGTTGTAGATTAATATTCTTTCGTTTTTATTATTATTATTATTATTATTATATATATATATATATATATATATATATATATATATATATATATATATATATATATATATATATATAGAGAGAGAGAGAGAGAGAGAGAGAGAGAGAGACAGACAGACAGACAGACAGACAGATAGACAGACAAACAGACAGACAGATACAGAGTGGGAGGGAGAGAGACAGAAAGAGAAAGGAGGAGATATCCTGATTAAAAATATACTGATAGAGATGAAGATTGCTCCATTAATTTCATTTATGTTGTGAATCTAGATGTGTTTACATTCTTCAAACCAGGTGTATGATCATTTCGAACCTACTTTGGATTAATTTCGTCACATGTGTTAATAAAATTTCTCCCTGATGCCATTTTATCAACTATCATCTTAGAATACGAGTCTTCCACCTTTATCGAAGAAATAAAATAATAATAGATGAAATATATCAAAAGCTCTTAAGGAAAGGTTAACTACTTTCCTCTTCCTATAATCATATCGACCACTTCATTTAAAATTTCTTCAGCGGACTTCGGCATCCTACTTAAGCTGACTTCGACGTCTTTCCAATCCTTCAGGTGTTACTGATCCGGTCAAGTCAGCGCATTGTACAAAAGTTCCTCACCCGACCATCTTGAATCTGATAACTAGTGCCCCAAGCGTTCAACTGAATATTAATTATTCATTCACGACTCTCTCGCATGTGTACTTATTTCGAGGGTGATTTGAAATGTCTAACCTGACGGAAATTCCTGCTCTTGGTCGAGAAAGGTTGACGATTTCGACAATTTCTGAAATCTACTGAATTCATTAGCATCTCCTCAAGATGCGACTAATCTTAGAGTTGAATTAAACGACGCGTATGTATATCCAAACTGAAAACTAATGCTTGGTTCGAGCCATCGTCGATATCACAGCTTTCGAATCAACACACTCTTTCTCTGTCAGTGTGAATCTCTCTGTATTTTTTTCATCATATCGCACCAAAGCAAGGCGATAATGTCGCTAAGACACCAGTTGTTACAGAACGTGGAGGAGAATAAAAAAGATTTTAGTCGGAACAATGGTCAGTAAGCAACAGGATTTCAGGAAAACAGTATATGACGATGGAAGTTGCATTTAGATCTTTGAATATCATAGGTTACAAGGAGGCAAGGAAAAGGAAGGTAGTTACATTGGCAATAATTATGAGAAAAAAAACAATTTGAATAGAATTTCCGGTTACACCTACATACTTCATCAGTGAAACGATCCAGTTGCCAATCTAGTAGTACGCTTAATTTCATGTAGTCGAGGCCGCGAGGAGGATATCTCATTAGAAAATTGCCATGAAAACATTTGCAGAAAAGATAGAGAGAAATACAGGAAGCCGAGATTCCCATGTAAGAACTGATAACATTGTAGACTCTTCTTTAGATTTTATATTACAGGAGCCCCACATCGGATATGTCAATAATATTTAATGCATAGACGAAAAGTAAATTTAGATATTTACAAAGTGAACTCTGAAGAAAAAACATTGCATGGAAATACGCAGTGAAACCAATTTTCGTGCAAAGACATGGGAATCAATTCAATATAATCATTCTCACATCATATCAATAGAAAATATTAAAACCAAGAATGAGTAATAAGTTGCATTCTCACTTCATATCAATGGAGAACATGAGTCTAAGAATGAATAAGTTGCTCTTTTGGAGGTTATCATCATATAGAATTACACAGTTATGAATTTGAAAGCGGGATTCTCACGAGATACATTTTCTGTTTCGAATATTACAAGCGGTATACTAAGAATTGATTCAATATAATAATTGCACTTTTGCAAAAATATTTGGATACAAGAAGGCGCAAAGCTTTGCTCCATTGGAAGTTAACATCAGCCATACTCATGGAAAGAAGAAAAGTCTTCTCTATGGTGATTAAATAAACACTGTTTTGACTTAAAGTCAGTAAAATTTACAAAGCATTCCTAGCCCCCAGTTAATGCCAAGTTGGAGATCATTTCCGATAGCAGCTGTCAGTTTGACTTGGTCGGAATCTATGGACTTGCTATTATATGGCAGCAGTGAATAGTTGTATCCTCAGGATAAATCCATAGTTGGTTTAATATTGATAAAGTAAAAGATTAACATTGCAGATTAAAATCTGCCATCTAAGAAATCTAATACAACTGACTAGTCTCCGAATTTAAGATTTCTATTGAATATTCAGACCTCTGATCTTCCTATCTCGAAAAGTACTAGGGACACTAAGCAACAACGAACTGGTTGATATTTTCACTGCTTATGGTCATCGTTCGGATGAAATTTGGCAGTTTTTACTTCAGGTCTATTGTTATGTGTTAACGGATGTTACTGAATATGTCTATCAGGCTTTAAATAAGAACAACAAGCATCGGGCTGTGGCTTTACATATCTCGAAGGCGTTCGACAGGATTTTTCATGCTGGCCTTCTCGACATGATTGCTTGCTATGTTATCTCTGGACGAATAGTTGGTTTAATTGAACCAACACTCGGAAACGAAAACCTAATAATTATATTTCGATATAGTTTCCACAATTGTTTACGTCTAACAAAAAAAAGAAGCTTTTAACAGTAAAATTAAACTATTTTTCATCCAAATAAATTTTCTTTAATTATCTCACCCAATCAAAAGCAATAAACCTACCATGTTTCAAATAGTTACTAAGTGTGAAAGAATATGAGAATAGTAAAAAAATATATTATTAAGCAGAATAAAAACAATAATTGGACAGGAATTAATTTGCAAATTATAACGACTGATATTGCAGTTAAATTCTTTATGATCAACATTGACTAGAATGAAAGAGGTCTGATGAGCTTTCCACAACTGAGAAGTGTAAGATAAAATAGTTTTAGTATAGAAATTACGGTAACTTCTAACCATTTCAACACTAGTACAATGAGATATGTCTACAAATAGAGTACTTGAATTGCTAGAGCCGATGTACTAATGAGGAAATGTCATCAGAACAATTACAATGACAATATTGAAAAGAAGCATAACTTCTATTTTACGTGAATGGAAAGTGCCTGAATCCGAGTTGCCATATCATGTCAAGGATGAACCGATAAAAGTCACGATATTATTAACTGTATAACTATGCTCTCATCCAATGACAGATCTCTGTAAACATTCAGATAACATCGAAAAATATCACTGCGCACAACAGTTGTTTTGTACGCTAACAGCTTAGGGTCATATACTTTTGTATTTTCTCGATTTATTTCAGTTACAGGTTAGAATCCGAGAGTTGCATGCAATATCTGACCAATGTACATGTTTACAAAGATTATTTTGACTTTTGGCCTGAAATTTGCAGTCCGGTTGAATTGTATGACTCTTGGAAAATTTTAAGTTTTATTTTCTATGATGGTTCCAGATTTATACTGATACGATCAATTGTACGGAGATATGGAAGTAGTAAGCACAATCCCCATTGGTTTAAATGATTTACCTATTCACATCTATTTCAGTAATCTCTCTGAACAAATTCTCTCCATAGATTTATATAGGGATTATGGGGTTCTTCTAACATTGCATAATCGACATTTGTCTATATTTATTCTTTTGTTGTAAATGTAATAATTGAACTTTGAAACAAGTTTTCATTCACATAAGATTGGTTAAAATCAATCAAAAATATCTGTTGTGGAATTTTGATTATTGTTATTTACTAATATTTTTCTTGTTTATAATACATAAATAAAATTTGTCAAATGTCTGAGTACTTTCAGCTTTCTAAGCCAGTAATAAATACATTTTTGTTTTGAGTTATATATATATATTACATTTTCTTTTCAGATATAGAGTTTTCAGAAGTCAGTTCATTATGAAGTTATTTCTATTGTAGATAAATAGTAGGTGACTAAATTCTTCAAAAAAAGACCATATTTTGGTTACTTGAATGTTTAATATATTAAGGAATTCTTGTCACCTTATTACGTGAATTGCTACAATATTTCATTACAGATGAGACTAATTTTACCCGAAAAAGAACAAAATATTAAAAAGTAGCTTATAAAGTAGTAAATACTCAGTCTTCGTACAGTCTACATATACAATTTTGCCGGAAACCAAGGAAAAATAACGGAAGTATAAAACAAAAAAAAAAAGCAAAATAAAGTTAAAAAAGAACATTCTTGAATCAGGCTTTTATACAGACATATACGACAAACGTGAGAACTCCGGAATTAACGAAAAACAGTTTCGGAAACGAACGAAGCAACATAAAACGAAAAATAAATATGAACTTTGGTAAATATAGCGATTAAGTAAAACGAATGATACTGAAATTAGATCGGAAGAATTTTCGATTATATGCATGAACAGGTCTGAATATATATTACATTTCAAACTAGTCACAATAGATAACATTGCATCTCGTGAAAAAATATTGGTACAATACAATTTTCATATTTTAAAACGAATAATTGCTTTACTACACTAGACTTTTCAAGTGGAATATTCTAGAATGTTCCATTAAATTTATCGGTATTTATATTTAGCCTAAAAATACAAAACAAACATTCTGTAATTGATATTTCTGCAAGAAGCTTATCATGACAAAAGGTAAATAATTGAGAAATTCGCAAAAAGAACTGGTTGTTAAATTATGAAACAAATATAAAAGTTACATGAAAGTTTCAGACGACCTGAATATTCCATTTACTACCATCAGTTAATTCATTGCAATGTATAAAAAACAAAAAAAGAAACAAACTCGAAACTTTTGAAAACCAAAGAAGAACTGGTGCTCAAAGGAAGATTTCTTCAAGGCAATAAATGCGTCAAATTAGAAAAAAAAAATCCAATGGTTAATCGTCAAGTGTTGCAGTATGATTTGCTTTCATTAGGAATCTGGGTTACTAAACGGGAAATAATAATGTCATTTGTAGGAACAATCTAAAATAGCGCTCGCCTCCGAAAAAAAACTCCACTGGTATTGAAAAGACAGAGATGCAAGTTTGAAATAGCTCGGGAACATACGGATAAGATTAAATGGTATTCAGAAAAAGAATTATCGTCAGACGAAACCAAATATATGTTGTTTGGATATAATACTAGCAATCATGTATGAAGGAAAATGGCGATGCTTTCGAAAAAAACAAAAAAATAACAGTTCAAGCAGTGACCTTTGATGGTGGGAGTATCACGTTTTGCTGTTGTTTTACTGCAAAAGATACAGGCAGGGATATATGATAGAATGAATGCTGCAGTATATCAAAATATTTTAGAAACAAATTTAATAAATTTGTTTGAAAATCTTGAATTTCCTCCTGATTGGATATTCCAACAAGATAATGACCCTAAGCACACTGCAAGATATACGAAGAAATGGCTTGCTGAAAATAATGTAAATATCCTGAAATGGCCAAGTCAATCCCTAGATCTAAACTCAAACGAGAATCTCTGGCGTTATGTAAAAATTCACATACAATCGAGAGCCCCCTCCCAATATCTGAAGAACATATGCGAAGAAGATTGGAACAAAATACTAGCTAACATTTTCAAATCATCAATTGAGAACTATAGGATGTGGTTGTGTGCTATAGAAGGGAATAATGACTATTCTACAAAGTATTAGGTTGAATAATAGACAGTGAACATCACTGAAAAACTTAAGGAATCATTACATATATTAGGCTACAAATATCTCCAAAGCTGACCAAGCATAGAAATGAATACAATATGGGAACCAGTAATAAGCAGTGCTAGAGAAAAACAATGAATAACAATATATAAATTGCATTATAAGCTCTGGTAAAAGATATGCAATAATAATAACGAAAAATTGCAATATGAGCACTGGTAAAAACGGTTGTTGAGACATTAGATTTATAAGCCCCAGTAATTAATACACAGATGTCCTCAAGGACACATTGCTCAGTGAATAAAGGCGTCGGCTAGATCCAGAGTGTTGTGAGGTTAATACCAGGCTACAGCAGTGGTAAACCAAAAATTTTGGAGAGTTGAGTTAAAAGGAAAGAATAATTGAGACATCCTGAAAGGTATGGCTTTGAACACTCTACTCCAGTGGACGAAATAAAGAAGAACGTACAACGGCCGAAATCTTGTGTATATGGTAACGTGTAACAGGAGAAATGAAGTTAAGGTTAAGGGTCCGAATAATGTAAATAATCATAATACATAGTGTAAATAATGTAAATAATCATAATACTTAATCTCAGAGATATAGACCGATATAAAATTTCCATACATGTTACAATAAAATAAGTTAATACAGACCATATTCTTTGAGCTAGCTATCACTTCTAGAAAATCCTTTTCGTCGTTAAAAGATGCCCGATTTTACTTGCACATAAAATACTGCGAAGTATGTTCATTTGTCTAAAGAGAGTTCTGGAGACTAACGCAGTGACACAAACAAAACGTCCCATTACAGAAAAACGACAGTATTGTGAAACCAATCTCCATTTGATATATCAATGTCACATAGTACTGTCTTTTGTTGTCTCAAGTCTATTTAACTGACATGAATTTATCCAGAATTAACTGCCTCGGAGAAGGAATGTTAATACGAATATAAACACATTGTTTCTACTAAATGTGTTTTCTTCCATTTGTAGTCGCCATGCCAGCTTGTTGCGTTCTGTGTCCGCTCTGGATTCCCACGCTACAATATAAAACGGTATCAACGAAAAGGGTTACTTGTTTTGCGTATTCGTTTTATTAAGAGCGGCAGTTTGGATTCTAAGAGTTCAATAGGAGGAATGACGTCACAGCAACGCATGTCGCATGTTGGCTCAGTGTCCCTCAGCGGGTCCTACAAGCTGTTGCAAATCTGGGTGTGGAAGGCATATCAGCACTACAACATTTTTGAGAACTTCTGTTGAATTCGCGCCGTTTTTATCTTACATCAAAGGAAATCCATTATTTTCAGAATATCCCGCCGCCGAGGCACTCCGGCCAATGGCAGACCATTTTGTCCCTGACCTTTGCATTCTGTAACACAGCTAATGAGATAGCATTTTCATTTCATGGATATTCCATGCGAATAAATTAACTCTGATATAAATATTCGAACGTAAACAAAATTGACATTGATGTAAACGAAAATCCAATTTCATGGCACAACTCGACAATCAGATTTTCATTATTAATTTGTATATTTAATTTGTAAACCATTGTTTTCGCGAAATTTTATTATTCGCCTTGTTATATTACAAAAATCTGCCAAAAGTAATAAATGTTATAAAACCAAATTGTTAGTTTTATGAATTATCTTAGTCGCATTTATTTTTAACAAGTACGTCGGAAGACATTTTTTATGAGCCATTTATCAAAGAAATGATATTTTCAGGTTAACTCCAGGTTTTATTACCGCTTTGCTATTCGCTACTTTTTATTTTATTTTATTTATTCTGAGTTTTCGTTCAGCCTTTCCGTATGATATAGAATCGCTTATGATTACAATGATTTAAATGAATCCCGTCGACCAAAATGTCTCTTGTATAAGCGCCATGGTGTCGTCTATTTTAATTATATAGAAGCAATAAATTTGTTTTGTTAATAGAATAAATAGCAAAGAAAAGAAAAGAAAATGTAATAATAATAAATGGACGAAAAAGTCATGTCGCTCAATGCATAGATACAGATCATATTTCATAAACACCCACAACCACATATCACTCTTTCTTTCTCTCTCTCTTTATATATATATATATATATATATATATATATATATATATATATATATATATATATATATATATATATATATATATATATATATATACAGACCTCTCCTGTTGTTTTAGACGTATGAAGGTCAGGCAGCTTAGTTCTTTGAACTAACAGCACATATCATTAATAGTGGTGAAGGCTTATGCAGAACCAACCACTCTTTTGTGAAGAGCCTAGTACAGAAAACTGGTGTAGAGTATGCTACAAGGTTCCCGAACGACCAACGCAGGTTTTGAATTCATAGTTGTCATTTTCCTCGATGGTTCATCATCCAATGCGTCCTTTGCTTCTGGGAGAAGAGATGGATTCATACCTTTCCCAAGGGTTCAAGCACAGACGTCAACGTAATCAGCTCTACTGAAATTCGAACTCCGCTCTACGATTCTTCAATGCGAATAGAAATGGATTACTCCATCGTACCTATCTCTCTTTCACATGTCTGTCTATTTCTCTCTCTTACACTCTTGTCGACCTTTGTCCATTTCATAATGTATCACATCATTTATTTACATTGGCATACACCACGAGCAGATATGTATGTACGTGAGAGAATCAGGGACGATTGCAGTTTAAAGACAGTAAAATCGACCTCGCTTACTGAATGCTCTTCTGTGGCCAAATCTGTTAGATGCACGTCAGGATATATGACGTTTTCATAGAGAATACAGGTTCAATTCCTGTCGGAGAATAAATCTTTTCTATGAAAATTTCTCGGACATTTAGGCAGGTATATGTTGTTAATACTGTTTATTATAAACAGATCATTTACTTAAATATATGTATCTATAAAAAGAACCTATTCATTAAATCTATCGAGGAAATTTACCTGTTTTAATTTTGTATTAACAGTAATTTTCAAATTTAGGAATTTAAATTCTCTGTGTATTTTCTTTCAAATGTTGTCTATTTTAAAGTTTGTAGAAATCATGTAACAACATAATTTTCCATCCCACAAAATGTCTTATATCTAAAAACTAATTGAGTTTCTTTTTACCAGTTTTTTAGAAAGATAAGTTGTTTAGCCATCCTGATATCATATGTTGTAAGATTCATTGAAAAAAAAAGCTTTCAGATATTCAGGTAGATGAAGAACAGGTTAATATCGTTTTGTGTCAGCACCACTGTCTTTCCAAATGAGTAATGGTAAGAGGAAAAAGATAATTCAAACCGTCAGTCATGGTACCGACTTTAGTACTCTGGTTTCCTTCTTCGACGAACAAAAGAACGGTGAAAAGTTTAAGTAAAGAGAAAAAAGTAGACATGAAATCTGGATCATGAGCAACCTCCTAAAAATTTTAAAAATACCTCTAGAGTCTCCATGAACACCGATAGAATACAGTTTTGTAAACGACTTCTATGTAACCATTTTAAAAAAAATGCTACTATTGTTCATAAACGTCACTGCCATTTCCATATCATCAATATGTTGTTTTTGCTGTTTTCTTTACGAGGTTTAACATAGTGTATTTTTTTAATGGATGGCGAAAAACACATTTGGATTATTGTCAAATAAAATAAGGATTTATGCTTAAGCGGAATCGTGTTATGCAAAGAGATTCGGTAGTTTCTTGTCGTCCTCTTAAAAGACAGATTTCATTTAAAATAATTTTGTTATCAAGCAGCATTTTTTTTTTTAATGTTGGTAGGTATTAGAAAGATTCTGGTTGGAGACACATTATGAAGATGTATAATAACCATAGCGCTGTGAGAAATGCAAAGTTTACAATGACCGTGTTTTCGAATATGCCAATAGATAATCTGATTATTATGCAGAATATTCAGTTGACAAAATATATAACAAAACACGCGAAACGGTTAAGTTGGAGTTGATAGAACAAAGAAAGTAGAAAGAAGGAGAAATTGTATGGTTACTACATAAGCTGAGAAACAAGATTAAATCTTTTATTTCACTAATATTTCAGACCAAAACCACGCTGCAAAAGATTTGGACTCAGGGGAAATATTTTAAATATACAAATCCCAGGGTAAAATAACTTATTTGTAAAAAGAGTAAGACCAGCTGGTAAGGAAATATTTTTCATTTTTTGTGGGGTTTCGTTGGATAGATTAAGTTAGTAATTAAAAATAATGTTGAATGTCTCTTCCATGTTATCTATACCTATAAAATTGGAGCCTCTGTCTGTTTATTTGTTGTCGAACTCCTCTTATGATTTTGGAGATAAACACTCATAACCATACATATTCTAAAACTACATTACCCATGGTAATGTAGTATATTTTTATTTTCATTAAAGGGAGCCCGGGGGGAGCGTAACCCCCAATTGTATTTGTTTCTCTTTGACATGAATTAAATTTACATGTGAACAAGGGAATGGCTCGTACGGTAATTGTAGATTTCATTTTTATGAAAGCGAGTTCCTGTTGGGGGGAGGCAAAACCTCACATTGAATTTGTTTTCCCTTTAGTTTAAAATAAATTTAAATTTGAATAAGGGAATGACTCTTATCCAAAATATAAAAGAAGAAAATCAGAAGATGGAGGTAACATCGGAAAGATCAAAATGAGACAATACGGCCGTTAAGCCGTTGTTCTTCGCCTGAAAAAAGCAAAAAACGAAATAGCAAACCCCAGAAAAAACAAATGTTTTAAGCTGTCGAAATATTTTGATAAAAACAACGATGAGCACAATAGTTTACATGAAAATAATTTAAATAATAACACTTCATCCATGTTATTAAGACATCAATTAAACTTTCCTTTTTTTTTTGGTCTAAAAAAATGTATATGTCTATCCGATATTTCTTTCCAATTACAAACATTTATTTGCATCGTCAGTATTTTCAATTGAGTAATTATATTTAAAGATATTACAGTGTTATATTTAAAGATATTACAGTGTAATCACAACATCGTCGTTCAGTAAAGAAAAATGGATATTCAAGTTTATCGCTATATACCGATATCAATAATACCAAAATAGAGAACTAAAATATTCGGTTATCTCATCGGCTTGTAACCCGAATAGATATATTCCAAATTATAATATAAAAAAAGTATGTTCTTCCATGAGATAAAATCCGAATTGTTGAACAATTTCTCACTATAAATTCTGTTAAACTTTTTATATCACCGAAACCGTAAAAAGGTAAATCTTCGCCAATGAACAGATTGGTAAGTAAAATAGCTGCTTTATATATTGGGAGCAGCAATATACCAAAATCTTCTTTTGGTAATAATATTTAGAACAAATACATATATTTTATGTCTAACTATCTACCTATGTATCATTTATATTATAGGAGTCCTAGAAATGTTTTCAGTTTTTAGTCAATCAGGTACAGTTTAAATAACAGGGAATTAATTTAGCTGAGGACGGAAAGTGTAACGGTGAAAAATGAATGTGCATTGGTATAGTGAATGTTGCCTTCCAAAAGCTAAGCAAAGTATTAAAGAACCATATAGCAGTGACTGTGAGATAAAATCCTGACAGATAAAGAGACTTAAAGCTGAAGATATATAGTTCTACCAGATGTATACTGAGCTTACCATGGACTAAAAACGTGGGCGACGATGAAGTTTTAGAACAAATGGAAACAGAAAGGATACTTATGCTTAAAATCTGAAAGAGACAGTTGATATATATGGGGCATTTAAGGAGGCGAGATGGGTTAGAAAATTTGACACTGACAGAGCATATAGAAAGAAAAAGGCCCTATGTTGAACAGTGTATAACCTAGATAACAAGGATATCAGAACAGGGAAGAGGAGAGATAAAAAGAAGAAAAAAAAACATTAGGCTCTACCTAGGACAAGAAATTGTGGAGAGCCGTCGTAACCAACGTCCTGATGTAACCCAGCAAATAGAAAAAGAATGGTTATTCTTCCACGTATCAACCTGATTCTCGTCGAAGCATTGCATTGTTGTACTGCCAACCCCACATCTTTCCACTTCTTGATTTTTATAGTATTGCAAACTTATCCGATTACACATGTTCTCTGCTGCGCATGTGTGTAGCCTTATGTTTTGTATCCGTGTGTTTGAGCGCTTGCACTTATGCGGATTTCTAAATTAAAACACCAAATGAGATTCAGGCAGATTAGGACTTATCGAGAAAATGATAAAATGATAAAACAAAAATATAAAAGTAAATGTGACGGATATATTTCATTAAAAATTTGTACGTTTTCGATGCGTATATAATGTTTTTACTTAATAAGATTAATTCACAAGATTGTAATCTCAGCGAGAATCTGAACGTATCTAAGTAGTAAAATCTTTCTATCTACCTACCATAGTCTGTTCATATACATACATAAAACACGCATATATATATATATATATATATATATATATATATATATATATATATATATATATATATATATATATATATATATGTCAGTCTATTCATATCTATATCAGTCTATTCATATGCATCAATCTCAGTATGTTTCTATCTATCTATCTCAGTCTATTCATACATATCTGTCTGAATATATCTATAAGAAACTATTCCTATCTATCTATCTATCTATCTATCTATCTATCTATCTATCTCGGTCTATTCATATCTATCGATCTGTCTGAACCTATTCATATCTCTCTATCTGAATCTGTCTATGTGAACCTATTTATATCTATCTATCTATCTATCTATCTATCTATCTATATATATATATATATATATATATATATATATATATATATATATACAAAATTTCGATCGAACCACTTGCGTTCATATCCGTAATTATTCGATCCCTACTCTGATATATTAAATAATAATCAATACTGAGATTCTAGGTTTGGAAGGACGCTAAACTAAAAGAAAATACTATACGGTAGAAATGGTAATGCCATAAGACTAAATTTCTTAATCCATTAAGTCTTGAAATTTTGAGGTTTTGTTTGATAAGTGCGCGTTGGTTGGTTGGTGGGTTGAGTTTGTACGGCATATCAACACCTTCGGAGCTATTTACCGCTTAAATCTAATTTCCTTGGTACCTTTGAAGTAACAAAAATATGATATGTGTTTTTTTTCTGCTTTCACAGTTTAATACATGGTAGATGATACCCAGCTTTTGTGCACGTACATGTTTGTACGAGCATAATTACTAGTGCCGATGATATATGTTTTATGATGTAGTTTTTCTGAAGTTATATTTTTGAATACTGTTTGAATTCTTTAAGACATTATAGGATATTATATGAATTAATGTCACGAAAGAATTCTTTCATGTTATTTGTTTTTCGCGGCAAATAAACTGATATGGGTTATCTAATGCCAAAATCTAAATAATTTAGGCACAATTCTATTTTTCATATAAATATATTTTGAACGCAATTGCAGATAAAACTTTTTGCTCGACATTTTTTTATATATAAAAAATGCCGTAATTTCTATTATAAAAATGTATTTTATGCTTTCATAGTAATTTGTTTTTTTGTAGGGTCCACTATTTCCTCACATGTGGGACCTTAAAAGATGCTGGATCTAGTGACCCGGGTGGACATAGGGACAATATTAATTAAGATGTGTTTCAACTCTCCACAAAAGCACCAATCTTTCGATCAGATGTCGGATATTTTTATCGTCATACCCAGGAGTGATATATGCTGGAAGACAATATTCATAAAACTTTTTTTTGACTAATGAAACAAGTAGACACAGAAAAAATACGTAGATAAAAAGGTGTGTTTTTGTTTAACTACGCTTTCAAATGTGCATTCAGATTGCGAATAAATTAACAGAAATAAGATTAAAGGATAACAGGCCATGAAGTAAATGGCAATTAAAAATACAGGATGAAAATAATATAAAATGCATCTTTGCATTAAGTAACACCCAATAAAAGGTGTGGAATCTACTCAGGTTAGAAGGACAAAGCCGAAATTTTAACGATGTGAGAGGTTGTTTGTGGAACATCATGCTGCAAGAAATGAAGATTGTGGACAGATAATGATTTTTCCTTGAATTAAGGATGTCAAGATTCAATTGTTCAAGTAGGAACTCAAGCGAGGATTTGTTCCACAAAACAATTGTCCTTAAAAAAAAATAACTCTCAAAATGGAACATTCTCTTTAGAAACGGTAAGAACGTTGATTTAATGGACAGAGGCTCGGATTGTGGAGACGGAGAGCCGAGTTCGAATTCCAATCGAATCCGTTACATTCCCTTACGTGGTAATACCCTTGGGAAAGGTATGAATCCTCTTCTTATGAATAAAGGCATGGGTAAATATCAGAACAGGCCGGGTTCTATATCCTTGGATTGCAATTGGTCTACCGCAGAATGAAATGACAACCTACTGCGGCGAAAAAAAATTCTTCAGTCATGTATCGAAAAATACATGATCGCCTAAACCTGTATTACGCATGCCACATAACTGTCAAACTGAGGACAGAAAGGACGTTCTACTCTGTGATTGTAGCTATTTCCACATAATATTCTCGATATTAGAAATGTTAATATACAGAAACCTTTGTCTGAAATTAAATGAACCATTATTTGGAATCCAAATTTACAAGCAGGAAGCAAAACCCCATGCATCACATGACATGGAATATTTGTTATTTGGAATTTACACGATTAAAATTAGCTCGGCAAACAGGTTTCATCAATTTGATGAAGTTATCAATTTTGCAAGCGACATTTTTATTTGTATTTTCTAACAGACACTGTATTGTTTTAGCAACATTTAAACAATATTTTCACGGTCTTTTCGTCTAACAATATATCAGACTGATTTACAGGTAGAAGACATTTTGATATAAGATAATATTAGGTTGTCTTATTATAGAATCCAATATCAATAAATGGTTTGGAATGAAAATAAAATAAACGACCAACGACAAATGGGAGTATTTATGTGTAGAATTTTGATTAAAGATTGATTATCTGTCATCTGATAGAATAAATAACCAATATTCCACGAGATAAAATATCAGGAACCTTTTTGCATAAATGGCCTGAGGAAACGTTTGTACGGATATAGAAAGTGTGTGAAAATATGTCTTTTAAATTCCCCGACGGATGTTAAAAGTAATAAAAATTGATTGATACTAAACCATAAGTATACATGAGAAATGAAAATACGTATAATACATGTCCCCTGAAAAAGTAAAATTTAATTATTATTACTCGTGAAATTCGTGAAAAATGAACAGACAGGTGTTTCCCCACTATTATGATTGTAGTTAGACATTTCGTGAAATGTATGTGCAAAGGAGTATATCAAGGGAAACAGATAGGGGAGAGAATGCGAGAGGCATACACACATACACAGATAGGCACAAAGAAACATTAATAGAGAATACACATTCACATTCACACACACACGCGCGTGTTGTGTATGAGCGTGTGTGTGAGTCTTGAGAGAGAGAATAAGTTTAGTCAGATAGAGAAATTCAGTGTCAGAAAATTGAAGCAGACACAAAGTGATAAATTATAGAAAAATAAAAAGAATAGAAATTTTGAAAAGAATACATAGAAAAGGAAGAGAGAAGGAAACAATTACAATAGATAGACTGGTATATATAGAGAAGCAGTGAATATATATATATATATATATATATATATATATATAGATAGATAGATAGATAGATAGATAGATAGATAGATAGATAGATAGGGAATGTTAGTAAAATATAGAAAGTATAAAAGTTAGAAATAAAAAAGTAGTGATGTGTCAGATTTAGAGTGAGAAAGAGAAAAGCAAGAATAGATAGATAGATAGATAGATAGATAGATAGATACTTCAAAAATATTGTGCCATTGCATTTCCTGATAAAGAATATAATGATAAGAATGCAAGTAAACACGTTGGATTAAATTATTCCTCATGAATTATATTCCCATTTGATGTAGGAAAGTTATATATTGCGAATGTATGGCTAAATAATACAGATATATAGAAATGAAAATTAAGTATTGACGAGGAGAATATATATATATATATATATATATATATATATATATATATATATATATATATATATATATATATATATATATATATATACAAATATAGGAGTCCACAAGTTCCAAATTAAAAATTACTACCATTTATTAATCAATGTTTGACATGATCTCAGACGTTTTTACTGCTTTCAAAAAGCAGGCGACATTCCTGTTCTCGACTGAAGCGTGACGATTAACAATATTTTACCTCGTAAAATTTGAAATTAAAATTTGTGACATATATCTGTCAACAAATAAACTTCCGAGATTAATAAATCTAACTATTAATTTCCTTTTATCATAATTTTTCCTTATAAATAGTGTAATGTAAATGGATAAGTTCATTATTCAATATAAAATCGGGCGGGGAATATCAACAATACCGTATTCTCAATTAAAGTTTTCCTATATTCAAACTTTCGCAGAATGTATTGAGTTCTAATATAATCTAGCAAATATTTTCTCTCTTTTGAAATATTTTTTCTGTTTTGAAATATTTCGTAAAACAAAAAAATATACGAGCGAAATATATAAATAAAGCGAATTTTAGCAGTAGTATAAATATACCCGTTGTTAGCTTGCCGATTGCTGGGAATCACACACATACATGAAATAACCTAAATATATGAATTGCGCATTAAGCATTCATATACATCTTTTGATTAATACCAAAGAAATACAATTCCTTATGTTTTGTTGCGAGGAATTGTGTAACAGATTTAATTCAAAATGAAAGTAAACAAAACTTATTGTTAACATCGTCTTTCACATACATTTATATGTCTGTCATTCTTTGTTCATATATATATATATATATATATATATATATATATATATATATATATATATATATATATATATATACTATCCCTCACAGCTAGCAGGACACTGACAGACATACTCGCCACAATCTTCAGGTGCGGAGTAAGAAATGGCTGTTAGATAGCTTTAAATTATAATGTATCTAGTAATCACAGTGCTCACATAGTTATATATTATGCGGGTATTACAGATTGTATTTTTTAAATTTTTTAAGACATACATTGTAATTAAAATAAGCGTGATTTATATATATATGTAAAAAAGAAAATTATATATATATATGTGTGTGTGTGTGTGTGTGTGTGAATGAGAGAGAGAGAGAGAGTGTGTGTGTGTGTGCGTGCGTTCGGAATATTTATATATTAATTCTTTAAAAAATATAAAGTCATATGTAAGATTTATTTCATTTGCCGTGATAGGCCTTAGCTCTAGATATAATGTCCGATTTGCTTGAGGTGAGATGTCACCATTCTTAAAGTACCTGGAATATTTGGAGAGACCCGTGCTGTTTTCGTATTCTACATTTTTTAACTATAATAGTAAAAACGAAATTTCTAAGGATTTTCCGTTGAACCAAAATAAAAATTGATATCCTTACCGGAATGTATGTTCTCTCGATATATAGTACTATCGGCCATACAATGACCTTTGAAGAGACAGATCGTATTTTTACGGCAGTTACATTTATTTTTAGCATTTAAGTTGTCTTTGTTGGAAAAATTTTTGTTTAATATAATGTTGTTTTGATGGTTGATGGATATGTCTATCTTATTAAAGCAGCTATGTCCGATCATAACATCATTTTTATTAAAATTCTTTTTAGAGTTAGTGAGTGCTTTAGTGTTTACGGCTTATATTTAAAAAAATATCTTCCAATATTAGTTTTGACTTGACGGTTAAAAGGTTGATTAACCCATGTAATGAGTTTGCGTTCTTTCTGCTTATTCTTGATTTTTTGTTGAATTTATGATGGTTTAGTTCTAAAGGTCATATATATATATATATATATATATATATATATATATATATATATATATATATATATATATATATATATATATATAGTCTTAAGGTGTGCTATATTTATGGAATAAAGTGCTCAATATCAGAGATAGAGTGTGTGTAAATATAAAAGTGAACATAGAAGTCAACACTTAGAGGCGACAGTCTGTTTCATGCTCTATGCAATCGTCAGGCCTGACGATTGCATATAGCATGAAACAGACTGTCGCCTCTAAGTGTTGACTTCTATGTTCACTTTTATATTTATATATATATATATATATATATATATATATATATATATATATATATATATATATATTCCTTTAGACTTAACAAATATTTCCTTATTGTCGGAGTTCATGGTAATTTAAAATATTTACTTAAATTATCTATAATTTTATAGTGGTTTTTATTGTTTACTAACGTGTTTAGGGATATATAGATTATTTGTATATGGTGTATAGAAACCAAAATGGAGATCTAAGATTATGTCGAGAATGTTGATCACATTTACTTAGTATTATTTCGTTCGTGTTCTTTAAAACATTTCCACTGCTTTTTTCAATCGGTCTATCTTTCGTGAACTAGCTTTACGGAGGTGAAATAAAACTTCAACTCAGTAGAGTCCGCTGTATTTGATGCGGAAATATTTGAATAATTCACATAATAATACAATTCCAAACTAACCGAACGCTTCAGCTGAATCACACGTTCAAATAGCTACGTTAAATTCAAGGTTATTCATTTTGGTCCACAAATAACCATTATGGAAATGTATAGATTATTCTGCCTTCTTTATGATATTAATCTCAAGGTTATCAGTAGGGCACTAATTTATTGCCAGATTGATAGACAGCATTTGCGAATTCTCGGTAATGAACAGGTAAAATCACAAATATCGAATTGGATGAATATAAATTTTCTTTGGTGCATTGGTCAACCATTATATGGCTTCAGCTTATTTGTGCCACTGGTTTACTCCCAGGCCATTTTGTTTGGCATATCAATATGCTCTGTCAATGATTTATTTATGTCAATATTATATTTGGTAGAGTCGAGTAATCGGTAGTGAGGGTTGTTTAGAAAATTTGCCTTATGCTCTTTAGCTGTGGTAAAAGCTTTTTGTTTGCGTAATTTATGGATCATATCTTCAATTTTAGGTTCCGTGTCTATGGCTTGCCCACACTATTGATGCTGTTTTCCCAGTTATTTGGCGCCTTTTCGTTTACATATATATATATATATATATATATATATATATATATATATATATATATATATATATATATATATATATATATATATATATATGCGTGTGTGTTTGTGTGTGTGCTTGTGTGTATATATATACACGCACAGACACACATATATATGAGTGTGTTTATATATATGTATGTATGTATGCATATATATATATATATATCTATATAAATATATGTATATATGTATATATATATATATCTATATAAAATATGTATATATATATATATATCAGTATATATATATATATATATATCAGTATATATATATATATATATATATATATATATATATATATATATATATCAGTATATATATATATATATATATATATATATATATATATATATAAATATATATACTAATACAACATAAATATATATATACATACATACATACATATATACAGATAATCCAAAGACTATTACAGCTTTTAACATTCTGCATTTAATTCCATCGGTCAAGTGCTATCGTTAATAAATGAAACCTGCAAAGAATAATTGCAAATAGAAAATGTCACTACGCTAAAATACCGCGAATATTTCACCTGGATAACAAAGGAAAACTACGCTGCTGCCCACTATATTCAGTAGATAATGATTAATTTAAACTCGTAGACATTCACCCTGAATACAAGGACGTTTGATGTCTGATGGCTTTCAAATCACTCCACACTGTATTTTTCTCTATTACCTCGTATAGAACTTTAAGCTACCTGTAGTTATTGCAATGATCGTTGGTATTATATATGGTCCTTCTTATTTTTCCTGAAGAATGTCACAAGCCGAAAACGTGTGTAGCAAAAATACGAAGATATATATATATATATATATATATATATATAATATATATAGATAGATAGATAGATAGATAGATAGATAGATAGATAGATATAGATATAAACTAATACAAATAAACTAAATAGTAAAAAAAAATCCAGAATATCACCATATACGTTTTCGGTTTACTCTCCTTTTTAATTATTTTTCTGTCGTTCGAACAATTTTTCCGATATATATATATATATATATATATATATAAAGATAAACAAACGAACGATTATAATATCGTATCGTGGATTTGCTAAGGTTATTTAATTTATTGGCACAATTACCTTCAAAGACACATCCTGAAAGAGTTAATTGAAACTGATGGCGAAACGTGTCGTTAAAAAATATTTTTTTCACTTTCTCTCATAGTTTTCCACATCTATCATTTATCACATTTTATATGGAATTTCAGCTGTCATTTCTCATTCATTATAAGCATTTTTGTCTTATCCGTTACCAAATATCAGATACTAATTTTATTTTATTGGGTAAGAATAATTTGCTATATGTTAAATAAATTTTAATGAAAGGTAGAGTGTAAACCTATTTATCATGTATCACATTGAAATAATTTCAGACAATATTTACAAAATTAATACAGAAATATTTTGTAGTAACAAAAAATATTACCAGCAC
>OZ010591.1:88167159-88192159 GCA_963932145.1 Acanthosepion lycidas | reverse complement strand
TGTGCGTGTGTGTTGGTTTCCCTTCCCCCACTTCCCCTTTTTTTCCTGACAGACCGTGAAGATGTTCTCTGTCTTGTCTCTTTTTGTGTGTATATATATATATATAAATATGTCTTGGTGCTTATATATTAGAATCTGATTGCGCTTGTTTTACGCGTGAGTTTAGGACCCCGTTCACACACTATTAGGATTAAAATGTATACATTGTAAAAAGACCGGATATTAAATTTGCTAAAGTAACTTCAATGAAGAAATAAATTGAATAACACATATATATTTCTTCTTTTCTCCTCAGTAATTTTATAGTTGTAAACATAATAGCGATTAAATTTTGATTTTGTAATTAGCAGTTTTAAATTTTAATATTAAATTTTATCATAAAATTTAGTAATTATTGGTTGGAATAAATTCTTTTTTAATACTACCCATATTTTAAACATATGAATAGATATTATAACATGACTTCGTTATCAAGTCTTTTGAATTTTCCTATACTTGTGTTTTGATTGGTTCATCTAGCCTTTGCAACAACGTTGCGAAGGATTGTTAATTCATTTCAAACTTTTAAAACCATTTATTTTACATTCAACGTCATCACTTGATAAGACACTGAAAGTGTTGAAACAAAATGGCTATTTTTGTAGTGATTTTATAAAATATTTATGTTATAAATTTTTTAATAATAAATAATTATATCTGCTCTACTTTGTATTGAGCACTCTTTTAAGAATAGTTATTTTTGGTTATTGGAATTCATTCCATATACACCAATCATATACTCGGGTATATATATATATGTATATATACACATATATATATGTGTGTGTGTGTGTCTATCAATCAATCTATCTATCTATCTATCTATCTATCTATATATATATATATATATATATATATATATATATATATATATATATTTCAGGTTTATATTGATCTGGCTAACCTACAGTGTATTCTGAAATAATCGCCTTATTTAATTTACGGGGGTAGACTATTTTTGTTCAAAAGTTTATTAATATTCTGCAAGTACTTGACCGTTTTAGTCCGCAACCGAGATAGAACTCACAAACACTGCATCACCAATTTCACGAACAACGCTTTTACGCACGAGGTCTCGCAGGATACTTACAGACTTAAATCTAAGATTGGTGCATTTGGAACACAGATTTGGAATATTGCATTTCCTTTATTTATTTCATATATATATATATATATATATATATATATATATATATATATATATATATATATATATATATATATATATATATATATATATATGTTTAATTAAATGATATAGACAAGTGTTGTCTATTTATTTTATGTAATTTCTTTTCATAACGTCTGATAATCTTAACATTATCAAACGAAGAAAGAAAATCGCACTATTGATACATATTTTTTTTTTAATCCAATCTAAGGTTTCGTCTTACATATGCCATTATCAAATATGACAATTACTGTACAATATATAAAGCAATACACGGACAAGAATGTGATGATAGTCTGTTTCTGTTTACATGAATGATATCCAAGCAACGATAAATACTTGCATATAAAACGCTGGAAACGAAAATCGCACCGCAGCTCATGACGTCACACATGATCACGCGAGAGTGAATTCAAGAAGTATTAATTATGGGAAATCGTTGTATAAACCAATGGATTCTGTTACCAATTAAAGACTTTTAAGGATATTTTAGATTCCATAGTTTAATTCAACATGTATGAATGAAAACATGCTGCCTAAATACACACACACAATATATATATATATATATATATATATATATATATATATATATATATATATATATATATGTATTAGGAAATCATTTATTAATGTAGATAAATATATTCTTCTTCTTTTTCACTATATCTAGACGGAGAAATGTATACCGCAAAAAGAGATTGTATTGATTAATTTTTAATATGGATCCTTCAGTCGATACGCCGAAATTATTCTCACCCACCCCAAAACGTCAATAATGGCGTTTCTCTACCTCAAAGTGTTTGCTGAAATTCATTATAAACCAATCAAACATGAAGACCTAGCGTTTAAATTAAATATAGAAATTACACGACAAGATTGTATTTTGTGACATATCATCAAAAGAAAGAAATGAAACACAGTTTGCAATTTAAAGGTAGAATGAAAGCGAATGATCTTATAGCTACTTTTTTCGTATTTCAATATTCGAGCCATCAATCAAAAATAATTACTTGTCGAGACGACTTTAAAGATGTATGTTGAACTGTCTTTAAATAATATGATTCCACAATTTAATTCTGAATTTTCAAAAGTCTCCAGAATGTTGGCATTTCTGAACAGAAATTGATTTGATAAATATGAGATAAATAATCAATGTACTGTTCACCAAGACGTTTGAAAAATATCAATATTTTCTTATAGGAGATCAGATAATTAAAGTTGAAGGGAATATTGATCTTACATTGTAATCCTTTTAATTCTGTTTTGCTTACATTACTATTGACAATAGAAAACCCTTTCATCTTGCAATGAATTTTTTTACTTACGTTATATTCAAGGCATTGTTTCCATGGAACAATTTTCCCTATGTAGAGGAAATATTTTATTTTATATTGCCGTGAACCTTCATGACAAATGTGTTCATATCTCTCCACCTCTTCTCTTTATATTATCTATGAATTACCATACATTTGTTGGGAAGAGTGTAGTTCGGTTTCCCGTTACCTTTTACATTATTTTGAATAAAATGTTTCAATTATCTGAAATGTATTACAGAATAATAGTTAATATGAAACGAATTTCAGAATACTGTTTAATATGAAACGGATAACAGAATAATGTTTAATATGAATCGAATTACAGAATACTCGTTAACCTGAGACCTATTACAGAATACGGATTAATATGAATCGAATTAAGGATACTGGTAAATATGAAACCTATTACAGAATATGTATTAATATGAACGAATTACAGAATACTGTTTAATATGAAATCTATTACAGAACATGGATTAATATGAATCAACTTATAGAATACTGGTTAACATGAAATGAATTACAGAAGAAAGGTTAATATGCACGAATTACAGAATACTGGTTAATATGAAACGTGTTACAGTATACTTGTGAATATGAAACGAATTACAGAATATTGGTTAATATGAAAAGATTTACAGAATACTGGTTAATATGAAACGGGTTGCAGAATACTGGTTAATATGAAACGAATTACAGAATACTGGTTAATATGAAACTATTTACAGAATACTGGTTAATATGAAACGAATTACAGAATACTGGTTAATATGAAAAGAATTACAGAATATTGGTTAATATGAAACGAATTACAGAATATTGGTTAATATGAAACGAATTACAAAATACTGGTTAATATAAAACGAATTACAGAATACTGGTTAATATGAAACGAATTACAGAATACTCGTTAATATGAAACGATTTACAGAATACTCGTTAATATGAAACGATGTACAGAATATTGTTTAATTTGAAACGAATTACAGAATACTGATTAATATGAAACGAATTACAGAATACTCGTTAATATGAAACGATTTACAGAATATTGGTTAATATGAAACAAATTACAGAATATTGGTTAATATGAAACAAATTACAGAATACTGGTTAATATGAAACGATTTACAGAATACTGGTTAATATGAAACGAATTAAAGAATACTGGTTAATATGAAACGATTTACAGAATACTGGTTAATATGAAACGAATTACAGAATACTGGTTAATATGAAACGAATTACAGAATACTCGTTAATATGAAACGATTTACAGAATACTGGTTAATATGAAACGATTTACAGAATACTGGTTAATATGAAACGAATTACAGAATACTGGTTAATATGAAATGATTTACAGAATACTGGTTAATATGAAATGGCTTCATCGGTTCCCCATTCGTTATTGTATTTTTTTTACTGAAACCATCTTCCTTTTCTAGAGTGATAATAGTGTATATTCTATTTTATGATTATCTTTCTAAAATCAATATATTTTATTGACAACTTTGTTCAATATGCGTAGGTGATTTTAATATTGATATGGTCAGGATGATTTACAAAAGATATTCCACAATTTACTCTACCTCTCTCTCTCTCTCTCTCTCTCTCTCTCTCTCTCTCTCTCTGTACACACACACACGCACGCACATACACGCACACACACACCCACACACACACACTTACACACACACACACACACACACACACATATATATATATATATATATATATATATATATATATATATATATATATATATATATATATATATTGTAAATGTCATTGCAAGCAATGCACCAAATCATCTAATCCCTTAGGGAGTGTAAGAGAATATGAGTAAAAATCAATATTATGGAAATAGGAAAACAAGAATTAAGAAGACAGAAAATAACGATTGACATGCCATTTAAATTGTTTTTGAAGTTATAATTTTAATTAATTCTTAAATGTGAATATATTTCGAAATATTATTCCATGACAATAACAAATTTATGATATTACAAGTTCATATATACAAAGTTTAACGATTGTTGTATTCAATCTTTCTCGAATGTATTAATTTTAAATGATCTTTCTTCTCTACGAACAATCTCAATCAAAGACAGATAACTTCGTCCAATTATAAAAAAATATCATTCCAAACTCTTTAGTGATTTGTTGAATAAGAACATTTTTTTAAAATCCCAAACTAACTCACAAGAAAAAAATAAATCAAAAACATCCAAACTTATATCACAGAAACATTTTAAAACAGTAGACAGTTCCTGAAATAATTCACTGTTGTAAAAACTTTTTTAAACGATATCTTTTAATAACAAACAAGTGAACTTTTTTTGTCAGCAAACAAATAAGAGAGGAAAAACGCACAGGCTTTTAAAAATATGCCTGATTTGAATATTTTATTTCAGCACTACCTAATTGTATATTCCTCCATATAAATTCTGTGATTTCAAATAAGTGTTTTTGTCATTTTTATCAAATGCTGTTCATGACCTTATGCCATGCGGAAAACACATTAGATAGTTTGTAGAGTTTTACTTCAACTATTTGATCAACTATTATTAACTATATTAAATAAAGCCTTCTGATAATTCTTTGAATTATCAGCCATAACTCTGCAATTTGTTGAAGATCATAGTTAACAGGAAGCAAGTAAGCGGAACAAATTTTTCATGAGTCAGAAGTACAAAAGAAAAGTTTTAAAATATAGCCATGTCAACTGTAACGTTATGAGACCTTACGGCCAATCGGGTAATGCGCTTAAATCCGTAATTCTATGTATCCCAGAGGAAAGATCATCAAAACAATTACTATGAAAATATCTATAGAAAAGGAAAAGGGAAGCCACGTTACGGAGGTTGAAAAGTGACCGAAGCCGAATGTATATATTTATAATTCTATGCCACTTCAGTAAGTACGTGGTCATGGTCCTCCACAGCTTTATGACATTTATTATCTTTAAATTATTAGGTATTCTTGGGAAAGAAGATCTCCCTTAATCACAGAACACCTGAACAATTTCTACAGAGTTTGAATTTGTATATTTCCTTATCTCAGACTAATTGCTGCACATTTATGGCAGTGCAGACTTTCCTGTTATTTAACCCCCAGCTAGAGGGAGGTGAAACGGACACAATACATTTCAAAAGGTATTTTTGCAAAATGTTAAAGCAACAGTGTATACATTCCGGGATTACTAACAATTAAACTACCCGCTCGATACACGATAATAAATTAATATTCCAAATATGGAAAACAGTGTATAATTTTCGTTACGACAAGGTAACCACAAAAGATCTGTTCGTTTTTTGATTAGTGATTGAATGAAGTTGAAATATATACGAAATGCGTGTAGCAATTGTTTTCAAATTCGGACAGCCGGAAGTAGGAACATCAGACGTTATAAAAAAACACGCGCACCGTGCCCGGCCATCAGTTATAAGCCGGACAGCTGTGAGAAGGATGGAAGTGTCTAGAGATCTCGTTCGGGGCTGTTTGCTTTACGACTTCAAAGTGGGCTTATCAGCAGCTGCATTAAGTCACCGCATATGTCAAGCGTTTGAGGAAAGTGCTGTGGATGAACGTACAGCAAGGCGTTGGTTTCGAAAATTCAAGTCGGGAGATTTGTCTCTCCATGATGAGCCTCTCAGTGCACGACCACATGTCTTGAATGACGGAGTCCTGAAGGCGGCCATTGAAGAGGACAGTAGTCTAACGTGTGGTGAACTTGAAAGTCAGTTCAAAGTTTCCGATGAAACAGTTAGACTTCACATGCACCTCCTAGGTAAAACGTACAAACTGAGCAAATGGGTTCCGCAAATGAGGTCCACAAGGGACAACGAGGGGCAGTCTGCGTATCGCTGCTTTCACACCACCGTACCGCATCCTTATTCAATCGAGTGCTTACCAGTAATGAAAAGCGGGTTCTGTACGAAACTCCCAAGCGTTTCAGACAGTGGTTGCCTCCTCAGTATGCTGTTCCTCACACCAAAAGACCGCCTATGCACCCACGCAAGATTATGCTTTGTGTCTGGTGGACAGGTCGTCAGTGGTTCATTATGAAATGCTACCAACGGACCAAACGGTGATTGAAGACCTACACTCGCAGCAATTGAAACGGCATTGCGCCAGAATGAGCCAGCACTGTTGAATCGCAAAGGTGTGATTTTCCTCTATGACAAAGCCAGGCCGCATGTCGCGCGAGTGGTCAGGGATACCATACAGAAAGTTGGGTGGGAGACTTTGTGCCATCCACCTTATTCACTTGACTTTTCACCATCCCGTTACCACCTCTTTCACTCCCTGGATAATCATCTTCGCGCGCAATCCTTCACCAATGGAACAGACTTGCGCAAAGCCCTCACGAATTTCTTTGCGTCAACCCCCCGAATTCTACCGCAAGGGCATTGAACAGCTGAAGACACGTTGGTAGAAGGTGCTGGATGACGATGATGATTACTTCGAAGACTAAATATAAGTTACATATACTGTGAAGCGTTTTCTTTTTTTTTCTTTAAAAGCGGACGGAACATTTTTGGTTACCTTGTATTTAAGGTGGTGACAATGTGGAATCAAAAATTGTTGTTTATTAAATACCATCGCATGAACAGTAGAATACAAGATGTCTGAATCGAATTTGATATAAGTAAAGTATTTCGTTTAATTTTTGTTGAGCTATAGTATCGCCCATATCTAATGAACTAAGAGGTACAAAAGTCGGCTTTTGCCCGTTGCCACAAGAGATCATAAAAAGTGCCGGTTCTCTCAGAAGTTTAAACTGCAAGGTGCCCACAAACCCAGCAGATGTAGATTTAGCCTTAAAGTACGTCAGTGACTGCCTCCACATGTTCTAGTTGGCGTTATGACGTGCAAAAATTCTACAACAGTATGATAGAAAGTTATGTAGGCACAATGTGCGAGAGGGGAAAATTTAAGACACTCATCTCCTCGAGTGAGAAAAAAAAATCAACGTTATGTCTCAAAACACACATACTCATTCCCAAATTAAATGACGATGTCCAGTATTGAATAAACAATATTTTAACATATGAAAGATATATTTTGTATAATTGTAAATCTTTTAACGATATATTTTACAACCAAAACATTTTAGATAATCGATAATAGGGAAAAAAACTGAGTAAATATTAAAATACTGCGGTGTTTATTTATCCCTATTGATTTTTATAACGTGTCTTCATTTTAATCTCGGCCCAGGGTTGCCAAAGAATTCTGGTTGCTTGGTTGAATATTTTAGCGGCATATGAACCCATATGGGTTATTTAATGCCGAAATCTAAATGTTTTGAACGCAATTTTATTGCTTCAGCTAAATATAATTTTAACGCAATTCTATGGATTTAACTATGCATGCTATTGTATGTATTCAACTAAATATATTTTGAACAAAATTGTATGCTTTCAAACAGACAACATAGATTTTTAGTCATTTTGTTATTACTATGCATTGTTTTTTTATATATATAAAATGTATTGCTGGTATTTATATTTATACTTTCATAGTGTTTTTTTGTTTGGGTTTTCACTATTTGACGATAGCTGGAATCCTATCAGCTCCTGTCATCCGGCATAAGGGTGGAACTGGGAATAACAGTAATTACGAGGTGGTTCTAGGTTCCTCAAAACCTCTAAAATCCAGATCAGATATCTTGCTGCCTGATGTAGTTTGTCTTCATACCCAGGATTACTTGAAATATTAGAATTCGTTTGAAAGGCAATAAAAGAATGAAATGAAATTTCTCGTCCATTGTAATGATCTGCTGATTCTTTAAAGATGCAGTTGTCACGTGTGGATTTTCCACAATCAAATAGCAATTCAGAAACTTCGAGAAACGTCTTGGTTCTTAATGAAATAGAATTTATTTAAACACTGGAGAATTTATTTATTTGTTAATGGAATTTGCCGGGTATTTTATTTTTCCTATGATTCCTGAAATAATTTTCACTGGAATGATACAGTGCACGGTTTGTTGAACGTTAGAAGAAATTCTAGAAATATGAGGAAAATATAGCATAAAAAACCACAAATATTACGATAACTTCTGTCATATAGGAACTCTCAGTAATTTTTTAGGTTTTATGAGATTATTTACATTCACTCTATTGTCCTCATCGTTGTTGTTATGGGGTCCACCACTTTTTCATACAAGTGGACTCGACCAGTGTGGACTTGGAATGCTTCCGTTAAATACCAAGATTCAGTCAGAGTAGTGAGAGTTATTGAGTTGGAGGAACCCGTTGCGCTGGTGGAGGTGAATGGGGTAAGATCGAAACCTTTCGTATTGTATTGCTCCATTCGTCAAGGTTGTCCGCTCTCGCATTTGCTTTACGTTCTTGCGTTGGAACCATTCCTTCGCAAGTTAAAGGCGAATCCGGTCCTGCGCGGAATTTCCCATGCCTGGGGCTACCACCTCAGCCAGGTATTCTGCCTATGCTGACGACGTTTCGTTTGTGTCGAGCAGAGCCGAGATTGACGGAGTCAGCAAAGAGATCAGTGGCTATGAGATGGTGACAGTGTCCAAGATCAACCGCGATAAGTCTGTGGGCTTGCGGTTGGGTGCGTGGAAGGGAGTTTCTCTCCTCTTGGATGGGCCGATCAAGATACTCGGCGTCTGGTTTGGTCCTGATCTCCAGTTGGAAATGAATTGGTCGGAGGTGCAAGGGAAGGCCAAGATCGTGGTTAATCTGTGGGCGCGGAGGAGACTTTACCTGAAGGGAAGGGCGGAAGTATGTTTTTCACACATCTATCCGATACTCCTGTACCGACTCTCTGTACTTCCACTCCCGTATGCCAGACTAATTTTATTAGTACGGACCTTGTTCTCTTTCTTGTGGAGAGACAAGGCCCCTATGGTATCTCGCGAGATCTGTTGCCTTCATCATTCTGAGGGCGGCCTGGTTATGCCTAACATTGAGATTCGTCAACAAAAGTTTCGCATCACCTTTCTAGACCGAATGTGTCGCGGATCGGATGAGGATGGTGCCTTTTGGAAAGAAGACGTCCGCAAACATTTACCCTCCCTGAGAAGTGTGCACTCGTGTGAGGAAGAGGCCCGACGTACACCCCGAGCCGAGTGCTCCTTCTATCGCGAATCTCGTCGTGCTCTGAAGCTCCTCTTACGGGCTTCGGATGGCCTCTTCAACGCCCAGGCGTTGTCTAGTAAGGCATTGTATCAACTGTTCGTTAGGGGGTCCGTTCAAGATGATATTATTGGCGAGCTCAGGCTTACGAAGCAGGAGGATCGCTCAATATGGCCTTGGGCGCCTTGGTTGAAATGCCTCAATAATGATGAGGCATCACTCACCTGGCTGATGATTCGTGGGGCCCTCTGGATTGGCAAGAGACTCTGTTCAGCAGTCTTGGAGAAATATCCAAACTGTCGTCGCTGCATGGGGGGGAGTCAAGACCATTGGTCACGTCTTCTTTCACTGCAGGGCGGTAATGCCGTTGTGCAGGTTTGTTGAAGGCCTAATGGTTCGCATGCTGCAGGGAAAGTTCTTTTTCCTTGAGGCCAGTTCTGTTTGTAGCAATGTGGTGCCGCAGATGACGAAGGCTTAACATTATGTGTTCTGTTCCTTACTAGCTGTTATGAGAGTCGTGATTTGGAAGACACGTCAGAAAGGAATTCCATGAGGGCGAGAAGTTCCTTTCTTCCTAACTGATCTTGTACTTTAAGCATCAGCTTAAAGTCAAGATTAGGACGGAAAGTCGGCGGCTCAACTCATCAGAATTCAGCAAAAGGTGGGTGAATCTTGCGCCTTTGTGTCGTGTAAAAGGGGCTGAACTTGAGTGGCATTTTGATGCCGGTTAGGCATCAGGATATTGTTTTCCTGGGTTGAAATTGGCCAACCCATCCCGAGATTGGCTTAGTGTAGGTCTTGTATATTTGATTTTTAGTTTTTCTGCTTTTTAGTCAACTTAGCTAGGGTGTGTTTGCTCATTGCTCCATTTTATTTCTGTCCTCCTTTTTTTTCCTTTAGTTTAACTCCGCATCCACTCCCTCGTTTAGGTGGTCAGTGATGTCAATTCTCTTGTGGATGCGGGGCGCCTTTCGTTTCGCGAGTGTGTTTTTCGTATTTGTTGTTGTGTATGAATGAGTATGTGCCTGTGTGAATGCTTGGGAGAAATGAATTCTTCCTTTATTTTCATAGACCAGCATCGATTTCGTCCGGTTAACTGATATTTCTGCCTCATTTATAGTTTGTGCGTGGTTTTATTACTAACACTTTTTTGTTTAGTTTCTTGTAAACATTTTATGTGTGATATTGTATATATCCATTAGGGATTTAAAAAAAAAAGTTGTTTTATGCCCTTCCCCATCACAGACAATATTTGTAAATAAGGGGAGTATTTAGGATTTTCATCGAATCAAAGAGGTATTTTGGTGGATGTAGTAAGAAAGGTATGGATAAATGTGTTGTTTTGGTGAAAGGAATATTGTTTTGTATGTTAGGGTCAGTGGTTGTGTCTAGCTAAGTTTTATATTAAGACAGGTGATGACCGTCCTTTACCCCAACCCCCCCTTTTTGACCTTGTGCCACATTTATTGTATCTATACGATAATAAATATTGTTATTGAGTTGTAGTGCGGTAATAGTGTGAAGTAACCGCTTGTAGAAGTCACTGTTACAAGCACGTAAACTCTAAGGAAGTCCTACTTCGAGACTGGATTTACCAGACTGTATATATATATATATATATATATATACATATATATATATATATATATATATATATATATATATATATATATATATATATATATATATATATTATTATTATTACTACTAACCGCGATTCTGGATTTACTAACCGTATTACCAATTGTATTATTGTGTAAATAAATTATTTTGTTATATTTCATTCCTGCGTTTGTTATTCATTGGAGACCGAATTTCATCTCGAAATCCACAACAATTGTAATTATCAAAACGTCTCGTGGGTTGTACCCAGAGGCTTCCATAAGGTGTTTGTCGATCCGGAAAAACTTCGGGGAAAATCGAACTGCACGCTTTATTTAATCTATGCTGATAATTTTTTCTCATACTTCTGTCCACTTTCGGAGGAATCTTATTTATTTCTTATTTGGATTTCTCACTTATTTCTCGCACTGAATCTAAGTCTTAACTACTCGACCCATGAATTGATCTCAAAATTACTATGCCAGGATATCCATGAAGCAACGTTTGAAACTACTAACTTATGGTTTAATTCAACTAAGTGGGATAACCGAGAAGTAAAAATTGAAAACTAGACGATATTCCTTTAGACATAAACAGCGAAAGAGAACCAACCTACCGACATAGATTAAAGAAATGTTCAGTTTGAATTTCTTTGAATTGAAAAGCACTTGAAGAACACAAAAGAAAAAAAAATGATGAAATTTTTCGTGATAAAACAAAGTTGATGACATTTCACTGAATGTAAATGTCAGTAAAGTTGTTAATAACCAGGATATTCGTCGTCTTGGGTATTGCCAATAAATTTAATCCGGCAGCAATGACTCTAATCGGGAAGTTTTGAGCAGCGTGGAACCACCTCTTAATTGCTGCTGTTCTCCACTCGGACTCGGTTTTGTAGCAACTATTACGCAGCTAGCTATGGGCAAATATCTAACTCCTAATCTGGGGTCAAAATACTATGAAAGTATAATATATATTTATAGGAAAAATACCCGCAATTCATTTTCAAAAAGAAAAAAAAAATTAAACCAGCAATACATTGGACCCCGACGAAACTCTCTTTACAAAAATACGTAATTTCTTACAAAGAATATATATTCTGTTCATAAGAAAGTCTAAAACTCTTATCGTCATTAAATAATACATTGAAGTTGATATACCGTAAAACAAAATAAACCAAACCAAACCCAGATATTCGACTTATTTCGCCTCAGATCATATACCATACTCTAATATTCTCTTCTTTTGGTGTAGTATTGAAGTTTAACCATTAATAACAATGAATTCCACCAATAATTGCATTTCTGAATTAAATTCATACATAATGATTCCATTGAAGAAACTGACAGAGTATCCTTGCTTTATATAGTCAATTTTTCACGAACAAATTGGACTTCAGCTTATATGGGAGGGCTTAAAAATAAAGGTGTTGGTTCAGTGATCTACTCATATGCTTCCGGTAGTACAAAATGTTATATAATATTATTCCAAATATAAAAATGATATAATTTAGACATTAATTAGGTAAAAACTGACACGATTTTTACTATGACATGGACAGGTAAATGATGATGATTTATTCATCTTTATATAATGAATAATTTCAGGGGAAAAAAATCCCATTAATATATTAACTACTAAAAGTTCCTGGCGATAAAAGAAGTTAAAATACTGGAATATCGATGGTAAGAATATTATTCCAAGAAAATAATGGTAGAGTAAAGTTAATTTATCATACGAAAGATACATGCTAATAATGAAATAAAATAAATAAAAATCAAATATCTTATATGAGAGACACATTTATATCATAACCAATTTTTTATGGTTCAATATGTCTTCGGAAATTAATCTGTAAATGCGTTCGTTCTGGAATATGTAAGTTTATATTCTTACTGCGTCATGCTAGTGATGCTCTGAGCGTGAATGAAAGTTCATATTTTGAACATTTAAAGAATATAATTCCTTTCCGAAATACAAATAAACCTAAATTCAAAATATATTTTCTTTGAAATTTGCGCATATCTGCAGTATTTGTTGAACAGATTTTCAGACGCATTTTAATGTGGATCGACAATGTATTTACCTTTGCTAACATGAGAGTGCATAAAACAGTTGAGACGAGACGTTGAGTATATACCTGAAAGCTATAGAACGGAGAAAATAATTTATAAAAATGTTAACTGAATATTTAAAAAAAACAATGATTATTTAAAACATGGCGGGAGTTATTACAAAGGTCAGAAATGCATAAGCGTTGAGAAACTAAACGTTAAACATTCAAATAAAAAGAATACGCTATTTTATATTGAGTAATTGTAAAAAAAAAGTATTAATAATTTACATGAAATAATACAAGCTAAGAATTTCCCGTTAGGAAAACTCTTCGACCCTCTTCTACATTTGATCTTTGCACATAATAAGTTAATATATATTTTTATCGTATAGTATTCTTCCAAACCGTGAAGAAGCCGGATCTGCTGCTAAAGCAAATTCACTCAGGATATTTGCAACAAAAAACATCGAAATTTTTCTTTACTGCATAACATTATCTAAGTCAATTCATATCTATCTATCTATCTATCTATCTATCTATCTATCTATCTATCTATCTATCTATCTATCTGTCTATCCATCTATCTATCTATCTATTAATGTATTTATCTAAACTGACAGATATATACAACAGCAGACAAACAACAAGACAGGCAGATAGATAGATAGATAGATAGATAGATAGATAGATAGATAGATAGATAGTCATACTTGCTAAGGTGTACATCTGAGAGAATCGGTGGGTATGAAACTTATAGCTCTAAAGTATGTTACAGTACATATTTTCGCCGTTCGGAGAATGCTAATTTTATTCATTCGGAAAGAAGGTTCATGTTTGATTTAAGTGAATCTAGAAAACAATATTTCCATATATCTACATAAGTATATTCACCCATAAATATGACATTTCGTTCCTCTAACGTTCACATCTATAGAGGTGTTTCGTAAAAACATCACCATAGAAATTGTCATGTTTATGAATGATGGACAATTATAAGTGGGATGAGGTATTATGGTTACGTGCATTACTTATATTACTCTGACTCTTACCCTTAACTTCATTGCCATATTCTCAACCTCTCGACTGTTGTACGCTCCGGAATTCTTCAGGTTATTGTAATTTTGAACTGGACCCTTTATTTCGTCCACCGTGGTCGATTTTCCTAGTTGTGGACACATAGCCCAATGGATAAATACGTTGGTTAGATCTAGTGACTAAAACCAAAGTGTTCTGATTTCTGTACCAGACATGTCAAGTGAGCCAAAACTCGGAGAGTTGCACTACAGGGAAATAACTGAGACATCCTGAATAGGCATGGCACGTGGAACTAGAACAATCTAACTCGATGGACGAAATAAATGATTAGGTCGAAATTATAATCACCTGATGACAGCCGAAACATATAACCGACGAAATGTTGCGAATATGGCAATGAAGATGAGGATCATCGTCCGCGTAATGTAAATAATGCAAATTATATGTGGTTTCTAAAGTCTTCTAGACAACGGAAGTTTTTCCTTCTTCAGAAAATGTTATAGGAAACGAAATAATTGTGAACCCGGACTTGCAAGATCGTATGCGTCAATAATGTCATTCACATTCATATTTAAGCCGAAAACATTTAAAATTAACAATCAACAGACTAATCATATTGGAAGATACGTTTGAAGCTCACCTTTCAGGGGCTCCTTGCATCACTCCAGTTAGTGTATGAATTTTTGTGATATTCTCTATCTTTCCGAGAGCTAAATGTGACCGAAAATGGAGTATCGCTGCGCTAGACATATCCATTCATCACTTGACGGTCGTCATGAAGTTGAAACACTCCAAGCGGCCTTTCATTATTTCCAGCCTAAAACACCTAAACCACAGAACAAAAGTAGCAAAACTTTTCCTATTCTATCGCAAATGCTTTGACGAGCCACCTTCTTTATATAGACCAGTTCTGACCTATACAGTGAAGACCATTCAAGTCACGTACACTGCATCTAGTCCTCCACATTCTCTGTGTATTTGCTTTTCTTCCCTTTTGTATTTCCATTAGGAATAAATAAATTACACCCAAACAGCTACATTCTGAGAACTGCTACTTTGTGGAACAGCCTCCTGAAGGAATGTTTACCAGATTAATACAATCTTAACCTCTTCAAGTACCGATCTAGTCATTAACTCTCTCATGGATAACCTCCAAAACAGCACTTCTTATCTTCGTCTACTAAGCTCATAACACATCATTCATTAGCTCACTAGTGTGAGTGGCGCTTGGGCTTCGTTCTGTATGTACCGTAATGAAAAAATTGTAATTATTCTTGCATTATCAGATATGAAATAACAACAAATTGCATATCGTTTAATACTTTTGTTCTAAACAAATATTTACATATAAATTTTGCCTTAATTATATAAAACGTAGAATAAAGTAGAAAAATGAACGACAACAAAAGAAATAAACAATGAATGTGTTTAATTTTGGGTGGAAATAAATGGGAAATTTCAGCTGAATATTTGTGATCATTCATACCTGAAATGCAATATGGCATCTTTTTATTCATCGGCCTGATGCATGGATTTCTTTGCTAATATTCTAGGCTAGAGACAGACAGCATACTCTTCGAAGCCTATTAAATGACTATGGAGTGTGGTTTATTTGAATTTCCAAATGGCGGAGAATGATATTCACTGAGAGAAGAATCTTTGACATCTCACAACTAATGATTCAACGAGAAATGACCAAATAATTTGGAATAATGAGGTGCCGTCGCCGGATCTTTTTGTAGAAACATGCTGATCTTGGGAGTATTTCGCATATGAAGATTTATGAGACAGTTTCGATATTATACAAATTAATAAAAAAAAAAAATAGTAATTTAGCTCAAATCAGAAGTTAAAATCATATCCTTTAATGGATGGCAAAACATTATTAATAAATTTTAATTTAAACAATGACCAATATACAACATCGACATAGACGATTCATTGTAACAAAACTTGTTATCACCCAAAAGAATATCTTAGATAACTTATGTCTGCATTTCGGCGATGAATAGTGAATCAATATTTACAATTACAGTCAGAATATTATATTTATATTTGTTAATATCATACATTTTCTGTCACTGTGTCTGCAAGTATATTTAATAAATTGTTCATTTCGAAATTCTCTGAAGACTATTCGTATGGTGAGAAGCTGAATAAGGGCGACAGGAAGAACAGTCGAACCGTTGCGATGATTAGATTTTTTTTTTCATTAGTCTGACAATGCAATTAAAATGATCAATCGTTAGGTGAAAACAAGAAAAATGTGGCATTTAATGACAAAAACCCAAAAGTATTTTTCCAATGTAAAGAATATATCGTTAGAACAGATGATACAAGAAACTCCCTAAAATATTCACGAAGACTACAGTTTGAAGGAGCGAATCTAATGCTTTCTGATCACGGAATCATTGATTCAAGAAAATTTGTAAGAAACAACGAAACACTGAAGCCGACACTTATCAGATAAAGGAGAAACGAAATATTCTAACATGACTGGCCATCTTGTGATAAACAATCTTTAAGAAACAATATTATCACTGATAACATTATAGCGGTACAACCGTCTAAAATCAGTGCATGGCCAATGGGAGTTATATAAGTCAACATTTCTCTCTCTCTCTCGCTCTCTCTCTCTCTCTCTATATATATATATATATATATATATATATATCATATCCGTAAATATATATATATATATGAATTATTGAATGGTACAGTTCAACTTCTGTGTAGTGTCTATCTGATCAACTCTAACAATTCGAATCTGGATATTCCTTCCTATGTGCGTAAATCTGAACGTAATAATTTTTCAAAACACATCCAGGCCAATATTTGTTGGCTTAAGTAAGAATTGAGAGGATTCTACGATTTGCCAACGATCAGTTTGCTGTTGTACTCCCTGTAAAGAGTCTATGTTGGACTCTTCCGCCTACTATAAGATTAGTAGGAGAGTAGGCCTTGGCGAAAGATTCGAATGGATTTAACGTTGGTCAACCGACATACACTCACTAGTCGTGTAATACTCTTCTGCTGTACTTACTGTTTAATATATGATATATCTGCAAACCTGGTTTTGTTATTACTTAACCATTATTTGGTTACAACAATCAGTATAATATACACAGAAAACAAATAAAAATGCTTTTTTTTTTAAATGACTCATTTCTGTACAGCTGTAGCAAATCAAGAAAAAGTAACGTCATTTTGTGATTCAGCGCCCTGAAATTAGCTAAAAGTTGTTTGGTGTCTCGACACATTTTTTTTTATTTTTATTGACCAGTGTAATCTCAAATTTTAACAAAATGTGCAAAAACTAAGTTCACTGTGCGGACATATCTCAATGAAAATCTACCAAGGAGATGGATAGAGTGTACAAGTGATAATGACAGCCTGTTGATGTGATGGCCACCACGTGCACCTAACTTGACACTATGTGATTTTTTTTTCTATGACTCTATAAGAAAGGATAAGTCTATAAGCTCTCTTCCTACAAGCCTAGGGGAACATAAGCAGGAAATGAATGAGACGCTGGATAATTTTACACATCAAATCGATTATATATCTATATCTGCTGACTCCAATCTACTGGAAAATGACTCAAAACACTTTAAACACATCATTTTACAAGTAGCAGTACAAAATGCATGCTGAGAATATTCTTAGCAATAAAATAAGCCGGGACTCTCTTCTTTTGAAGTTATAAAGTTACGCTTGCTTGTCTGAATTTGCTTTTTTGTGTTTATGCCAGTTTTTAGTTTGTAAACTTTCTGCCATATTAGTGTGGCTTTGCTTTATAGCTGTTAATTTGTCTTTCATATATTCTTTGATAGTTTTATATTATTTCTTGATTGTTCTGTTATTTTTCTTGTTATTGCTTATTGCAAGATTTGTTACTTTGGTTTGTTGGGCAGTTCTATCAATTAATTTTCATTTGACACTAGCTACTCTCTACTTTCAATATATTCTTCGAACTTCAAGAAATCAATCTGTTATTGTTCTATATGAAGCCTGTTTAATTTCGTTTGCCTGGCACATGTAGCTATTCTGATATTCACATTTTAATTTATGTCAAATTTTGGTGGACATCCTGTATTCTCTATGTGAAACTTTCTCAATATTTAAGGAGATCACCGTGTGTATCCCATTAATTGTACACATATGTGTACAATATTAGTAATCCTTGTTGCTCGCTCTGATATTTTAATCACAAACACTGAATTTCGTATTTCCAGGTCTTTAGGAAATCTATGTATGGATTGCAATATTTCTGATCTTATTCAACTATGTATGCTATTCAGCAGAATTCAAATGATTAGTTTAGTCATGTAGCTCATATAGCTTACTGCCCCCTGAGTTTTGCTATCTTCGTTTTCTCGTTACGTATGGCAGTTGGACGAAAACATATCTACCGATGTCTTCCGGAATTATGTTGATGTTATATAATTCATTTGTCATGTTGGTAAACCTATCATTTCTAAATCGTATTAGGTTTTCTGTATCTGTATTCCGCCTAACATATTTTCCTATAGCATATTAACCTTTACCAACCTATCATTTAGATTTCAATATTACGGGGTTTTTATGCTTTTCTGTATTATACATTTTTCTAGACTGGTTACAAGGGAGATATATCCAATATCTTCATTCGCTCAAATTTTCTGTTTCTATCATGCTTATTCTGTTTTAGACTTCATGTATCCTACTGAAGAGTACCTTTTAATTCTGGCTATATATATATATATATATATATATATATATATATATATATATATATATATATATATATATACACACTTATATATGACTACATTATCCATATTCTGAAATGTTGTCATCTTTCCGCGTTTTTCTTTGGGACATTTATCTTTTGATTGTTGGCACTATTTCATATGTTTTCGCTTGTAATGATACATGCTGTGAAATTTCCGCCGTTATTTTCTTTATATATTTCATTATATCAGAGATTTCAGCTAGCATTGATGCACTCAATTTTGACGCTTTTGTCTCTTTTGACCTCTAGTGAAAATATATTGGCAACCTTATACAGCTGCTTGATAATAGTTTTAAAAGAAATATTCGTTATCCAAATCATACGCAAATTGCATTCTGACACAAAGCTCCATAATGTATTGATCCACCTGTGTGAATTGATATTTCTGAATTTGTTTTTATCTATATAGATCATCATCTTTGTTCGCCAATGTCTAATCACCACAGGGAATCTTTATGTTACATTGGAAGTTAAATAAATATCACGATGCTGTATAAAGTTGAATTTCAATTGCTTATTTCCATTACAATAAGAATATTTGCCCCTTTTAATTTGGAAGAAAAACTAAAATATAGAATATATTTCTCTCCATAATGGACTTATTTTTTTGCAATTCAAACATGCCTAGCAGGGATTCATTCCTGGCGGAAAATATCGGTCTGATTTGAATTTAATAAAAAGAAGAACATTTGTTCTTAGATGTGACTTGTGGTGGCCACACATGCTATCTCGACGAGGAATATCAGTTTGGGTTTTGCGCACGTTGATAATCAGAGTAACCATGTCCCCATTCAAATCCGTAAGACAAATTTATAGACAAAAAGTGCGGAAGGATGACTCATTGTATTTCAGTGACTGACTAAGACATCTAAACAAGTTGTCGACTTTTAAATAGGTGTTATTTTTAGTATTTATATTGTTTAGGAACTTCCATATACCATATGGAATCGTAAAGTCTGATCTTCAATTATGCCATTTGTTCGTTGTTGAAAACTGTTTCTCATATTCTGTATATAATCTTCTCTCTCCTCCGAATTCACGCCATTTCTTCTCTATTGACCTGTGTTTGTTTTATTCTCAATATAAAGTTTTCTCTTCTCTTTGTTTATGTCATTCCTTCTCTCTTGATCTGTGTTTGTTTTATTCTTAATATAAAGTTCTTTCTCTTCTTGGTTCATGTCATTTCATCTCGCTTTATATATGTTTGTTTTATTCTGAATATAAAGATCTTTCTCTTCTTGGTTCATGTCTTTTCTTCTCGTTGATCTGTGTTTGCTCTATTCTGAATATAAAGTTCTCTCTTCTCTTGGTTCATGTAATTTCTTCTCTCTTGATATGTGTTTTATTTTAAATATAAAGGTCTCCCTTCTGTTGATTTATGTCGTTTCAACTCTCTTGATTTGTGTTTGTTTTATTCTGAATAGGAAAATTTATCTCCTCTTGATTCATGTGGTTTCTTCTCTCTTGATCTGGGTTTCTTGTATTCTGAATATAAATCTATCTCTTCTTTGTTTTTGTCATTTCTTCTCTCTTGATCGGTGTTTGTTTTATTCTGGATATAAAGTTCTTTCTCTTTGTCCATTTCGTTTCTTCTCTCTTGATCTGTGTTTGTTTTATTCTGAACATCAATACTCTCTCCTCTTGGCTCATATCATTTCTTTTCGTTGATCTCTGTTTGTTCTATTCTGAATATAAATTTCTCTCTCCTCTTAGTCCATGACATTTCATGTTGCTTGATATATGTTTGTTTTATTCTGAATATAATGCTCTTTCTCTTCTTGGTTCATGTCATTTCTTCACGTTGATCTGTTTTAGTTTTCTTCTGAATTTAAAGTTTTCTCTTCTCTTGGTTCATACCATTTCTTTTCTCTTGATCTATTTTATTCTGAATACAAAGTCCTCTCTCCTGATGTCAGTTCTACACTCTTGTTCGGATTTTGTTTTGCCACAGAAAATACCTGCCCTTAGCATTAGCGACACGTATTGTGGTCACAAATGTATTAATATACAGGTAACGGTACGTAAGTATTGCATTTATTACAATGTTTTGTTTTTATAATTGATATTACGTACAAAGAGTATATTTGTCAATTTTTTAGTGGTTAAGTTTTAAACAAATTTTAAAAGCATTTCAGTTTTCCTACTAATTCATTCTCATTAATTGTTAGGATAATTTGCAATTTGATCAGCGAATCTCACTTGCTATTATTTTTTTTTTATTATCCATTCATTTTACTAATCACTGTCCGTTCACTTTAAACGTCTGTTCTTTCATCTGTCCATTTCGATAGCCATTTTATCAGTCCTGGATTGAAAGCCACTAGAACAGTCATTCCGTCCTCAACCAAAAGCGACCTTTCTCGTTATTATGCATTTACTTTTATCTTTTGTCTTAGGCAGACGTTAATTTGATGATATTTTCATATCTGACAAACAGTGATGCATTAAGCAGATGAAATTCTGCAGTTCAATGTGTCGGCAAATAAAATTACTATTATTTCTATTTCAACAAATACGGGTTTTTTTTAAAAAACAAAAAAAAACAAAACAATAATTGATTTTGAAATAGGAACATATGTTTTTAAAAATGGGCTTCGGCTGAATCTGCATAATAAAAATAATGTTAATAAAAAAGGATCGTCATATTTGTAATGAAATTTCATTATTTGTATATGAAACAAGACCACTTTCATTTTCATCTACATAACTAAAAACCTGCACTTGCTTGCTACTAGATAAATGGCATATTAGGAGCATTTCGACGTTGTGTAATGGTTAACAATCTTCATCGCTTGATCAGTTACAACTGAACAGTGAATTTGATCTTCCTGGGTACACAGTAAGAATCGAACAAACTTTTAGTGGAAATTGGCCTAGAGAGACAAGTTTGTTAAACTTTACAGGAGGTCAATATCACCAGTGATTTGCCAAGCAGATCTTAGATGTGGCAAAAGATCGAAATTACGTTTTCTATTCTCACTATATTTTCGGCCTTGTGCCACATATAAGCTAAACTTTTTAGCCACTGGGTACTTCGATGTGGTGTAATTTCTAACAAGTTTGTCTCGCTATGTTAATTGCAACTGGATAATGAGTTCGATCCTTATTGATTCTTCTATATTTTCTATCTTTTGCCATTTCTAAGCTACACTTGATAAGTCACAGGGCACTTCATCGTGGTGTAATAATTAAGTTTATTTCGCTAGATCAATTACGACGCCATTGAGTGTCTGATACCTCACACTTTCGGCTTTATGCCGCATCTAATCCACACTTAGTAAACCATCATAAATGACCTATGAGCTTTTTATTTGTAATAATATTGTACCTCAAAACAGAACAGGGAGAGAATGAAACAAGTAATTTTTTTTAAAACGGATAGCGTATTAAATGATATTTTTTCAATTGATATCACAAAATGCAATGCAGAAAAACCAATAAAACACAAGTGTGTGGAAGAATTAGAATGGTGAGCATAAAGTTAAAAGACTAATCAGGAGGACAGAAGACAGCAATTTACATTGCATTTAAATTTTAGCAGATTAATGTTGGTTGAAAACCAAAAGCGAGAAGGCCGGTAAAGGAAACTGTAAGCATAGAATTTACGGCTACATCTAGGCAGCTCAACTCAAAATTGACGAGATTTCTACGCCAAGTTAAAATTTCTAGGTACCATAGCGAGAAGCTCATCCAAACAATTAATCTGAAAGTTTTATAAAAATACATAGAGAAGCAACTTTGTTGGAAATGACTGAATAGCAGCTACCAGATTGGGACCAATACTATTCATGATACTTTGGATTTTATCAAGGAAATCAAGGTAAATAGCAGCGTCGCCGGACCATAAGGGCAGCAATATTCTAAGCATGGACTTGTACATGTTTTAGATAGATTCTGAAGAGAAGGCTCCCTCGCCTGACACACTGAACCGAATTTCTTAGCAGCTGACCTAACAATGGATTCAATATAGTATTTCCACTTCATGTCAGTTGAGAACGTGAGCCTGAGAAGACACAACGAGCATTTTCCTATGGGTTAGCCTCATGATGGAAAGCAGTGAGGGGTCTCTCAGATGATTAATGGAAAGAAGTTTAGTTTTGAATGCGTTAAATTATCGATCAAACTTTTGCTTCAATTTCTGCTGGGCATGAAGTCGTTTTGGACATTGGTTCCCAATTTGATCTTGTCAGACTGAACAGCTTTAATATCGCGGTAGGAGGAAATGGTTATATGATCCGCGCAGATACCATGTTGAGAGCTTATATCATCAGGAAGGTCATTAATCAAAATTAAAAATAGAGTAGGGACAATCACGGAGCCCTGGGAAACGTCTGCGTTAGTACGAAATGATCTAGACTATTGGACGTTCACGATAAATTTAAATGAAAAACTCTTTCTGAAATTATCCTCAGTACGTCAGCATCTGACCTTGAAAACGAAAGCCATATTGCTTGCCTCAGAGAAGGCCCTGATGATGAAGCGTTTCAGTACTGATTAGGATCTATAGGTGATTTCTAAAACGAGGTACGAGACGAATAGGCCCATATTTTGAATGATTGAACGACTCACCAAATTTTTTAAAAACTGGGACAATATATGATAAATTCTAGCAGGCAGAATAATAGGAGGCAGTGAGGAATTTATTAAACAGTTTAGAGAGAACAGGTGCCAGTTCGGTTAACACCTCTTAATAAAAATTACAGGGGCACTATCGGGTCCATATACTTTGTGGGGATCCAGGTTCGAGGTGATAGAAGAAATCATGGAATGGGTTATATCCATATCACTCAACAGAGACTCAGTTCTTGGTTAGAAATTTATACAGAGATACCCTGGATATGTCAAGAGTAGATTTTGAGAAAAGTTTACAGAGAAAGCATTTAGTTTATCAGATGAATAATATACTACCTATTACAAAGCTACCAATAATCACGCGAAGCAAAGTTTTGTAGAGGCTATGCAGTGGCTCATTCATTCGGCGAATAGGTACATTGCTTCTTCGAGGACTAACATTTACTGCGAGGAGCAATGAATAGACGCCTGTTGTGCGGAGAACTGTCAGGCTGGGCATAGACGAAAATAGTGGTTCCTGTGTTCTATAGCGACCAAACATGCTGCTTTGAACCATGGAGAGGACTGAGTTTTCACCTTGTATTTCTGAGAACGGATAAAAGCTTCCATGCAGGCTTTCATTCAAAAAGAAACCTCAGTGGCGTAATTTTCAATTGGGAGGTTAAAGATCGCAGACCAAGGGAGGTCACGAAGAAAGTCACAGATACTGGTAACAGAAAGAGGTCTTATGGATAGAAGGTTCCTCTTTCATAGATGATTGTGATGAAATATCAATAGATACCTCTGAGTGGTCCAAATTATCAAGTGGGCAATGAAACGAAGCTCGGCAATAGTGAGAAAATAAGGTAAGGAATAAATCAATTAGAGAAGCCGATTGCATGGTTTTGCTATAGAATCGAGTAAAGAAGACCACAAATCGTTTAACGAATTGGGTAATTGAAGTGTTTAATGTCTGAATACAAGCAAAATCAGTACACTTAGAAAGTTTAAGCAATGTATTGTGGTGAGCATTAAAGTAACCGAAGACAGATATACTCGGAGATGGGTGGAGAGATAGCTATATTTCTATCCTGCCAGCAAGTATGTCTAATATACTGCAGTCACGGGAAAAGACGGAGCCATAAAAGAAAAAAGTAATAGCTAATCGTTTTTAGCAACGAAAAACGAAACTGACATGAAAGAGTAGACTGGGGCCTCGAGAGACACTTCCTTGGCCATAGGAAGAGTTTCCCGGATTTAAGAACCATAGCCATGCATATGAATCCTGGAAACTTTTCGGCAAAGGGGAAGATCGCTTTAATCAAGAATTCATTGGTAGCAATG
>OZ010591.1:88162159-88164659 GCA_963932145.1 Acanthosepion lycidas | reverse complement strand
GTTGCAAAAGATATAAGCTCGCAATGAGAAATTGAAGAACCGAGTTCCAGTTGCTGTTGAGCTCATTGCTTTCACTTACGAACAAATACTATTCGAAATGCATAAACCCATCTCTCCTCACAGCTATGCTTTTAATAGCAAGACAGAGTGGGTTCTATAACCTTGTTTGGCAACCCGTCTACCGCAGAAAGACATGGCCACCTACAGCGGAACAATCATATACATAGTCAATCATAAATCGAAAGAGACATAAGTGTTTATCACATATGGCACATATGAGTGAAAAGACAATTGAAATTCCTGGCATATGTAATGATGACGGAGGTCTTCGTGAATTTAGCAGTCACAAGCCATTGAAGGCAAGAACGAATGTAAATATATAGAACGCGGAAGTTATAGAAAAACGACATTCTGTAATAGCTACCTAGTCATGAAAGCCGTCGTCGTTAATAAACATTACATATAAATGTATAATGATATCATGGAAACGAAACCGTTATATTAAATGAAGTTAAACATCAACTGCTGTGCGCATATGCTGTACAATTAACAAGTGACCTTGTAAAATAATGATGAATCAATAACATTGCTTAAATGCTGCATTGTAATAGAAATGCAATTTCTTCATTTCGAGTATGTCTCGAATTTTCAGCATGAAAACAGCTGTCGAGAGGCTGGAAACGAAATGTAGGAAAATGTCATTGAATTGTATCAATATGTTCGTTATCATGTCGGTTATATTGCTTTCTGTTCACTTTCGAGTGTGTTTGGGAAATAAAAATTAAACACACAGAAAGTCGATGAGTGTACTGTGATAACTGACGATTAAAATAACACTTATGTAGAAAATTATATTGTCGTTCGATGTAAAGTTAGTGTAATCAAGTTTAAATCTCGACCATGACTGTTGCACCCATTTTCGCCTTTCGAAAAGGCATGATTCCGTATGTTATTCGTCCATCCATAGGATACATTTAAACGCAGACTGGGTTCAGTAGATTTGGCTACAAACACGTTTTGGAGAATGTAAAAATGAATTCGTGCAGTGGAGTAGACAATGAGTAACCGAAAATGAAAAAAAAAAAATTACAGAAGACCTTCAATTTAAATAACTTTTCTCCAAACTTCTATGAAGTAGAAACGACTAACGTCTGGAAGATTCCCGGAGGGCTAAAGCTTTGATTAATTAGAGACAAAGATAAATCGTTATGCATCAACTTTATTCATATAATTCCCACATACATTAAAAAATGCGTTCGGGTGTCTGTAGAATATTATGAAACTGATTATATTCAGTATACGCATTCACATTTCACATTAAACCTAAAACATTCCTTTGTATATAGATATAGCTATTTATTTACAAATTGTTTGACCATTTAGTTACATTTAATATTCGGACTATTATCCTCATCTTTCCTCCCGTTATCACAACGCATCGCCCGTTTTAATTTAAGACATTCCTCCGGTTATTATCAATTTGGATAACCTACATGGATATCAAACTGGAGCCAGTATTTAGTCTATGGGGGCTAGACCTGTACCACTTCTCATGTATTGTGTATCGTCTAGTTATTATTTTTAATTAGTATTGTTTAGTTATTTATCGACCATTTCCATTGATTGCAAATACACAATTCCCAACCTTGGAATTGAACTCGTAACCACTATGGCACAAATTCACTAGCCATTGCTGCGTAACTCAATTTGTTCAAATTCGCACAATCTTCAGGCGGTCGAGACTGTGGTCTGAAATAGGCCCCTTTCTTCAGCTAGGCGAGTTTAAGATGACAATATGCACAGCTGGCAATATCACCGACCAAATTTGCTCGCAGTAGCCTGTGTGTAGGACAATCAGCCAAGAAGGAAAAAGAAGCCAAGAAAAAAATGAAATTCCCTGGAAATAGTTTTCATGTGTGAGTAAAGGTGCTCAGTGCTAAGTGGAGTAAACAAGCCAAGGCGGAGGAGCTTGAATTTAACGCTAACAGTGACACATAGTCTTCACAGTGCTCTACACCACCGTGAGATAATGAGTCACTACATGACAAGCATTTAAGAAGATAGGGGAATAAGTAACTCTACAAAAAATTTAAATTAGGTTTTCAAACCGAAAAGTATAGAGTGATCAATACCACACTTAGTGACAGATGTTATTTTCTTGGATTCCGCTTCGACTACGCTCCCACCAAGCGAGTTTGGTCTTATTATCTTCTATGAATCTTGCCATCTTGAATTCCTCTGGTTTGATAAATGTGCCTATTTCCGCTCAGAGACACCGACCTCCTGAATATTGCGTGCTTCACATGAAACTGATAGTCATGCAAGGTCGCTGCTTTACTAGATTTTATTTTATAAAATTTAGCTCTGCCATATACATATATATATATATATATATATATATATATATATATATATATATATATATATATATATATAGATAGATAGATAGATAGATAGATAGAGAGGTAATATTAGTGGTAAATATACACATACATATATA
>OZ010591.1:88117159-88157159 GCA_963932145.1 Acanthosepion lycidas | reverse complement strand
ATTTTCGAAACAAATCGAAAACTGACCGTTATCATATATTTAATTTTACAAAAAAATAGATTATTCTGATATATACAGTGTGTCAAAAATACTTTTTGAAAATAGTTTTACAAACTTTTCAGGTGGGTTCCTCACACCAAAGCAAGGACAAAAGTCCATGTAAATATATATCCGCAAATATATCTATATTTATTAAATTTGAAGTTTAAAATAGACGTTGTTAACTGAGTAACCGGACACTGTCTCGTCAACACAACGATAAAGAGTTTGATCTGGAAATTCAATCTGATAGGGCCGTACAGCCTCGTGTATATTACCATTTACACAGCCGTATTAAAAATCATATGTACCTGCTCACGATATGAATACCCTGCAATCTGTTAAAAGAATATTTCTCAGATAACACACTACTACCCACGTTAAACGTTGAAGACAGACTAATCACCAATATACACGAATGACACATGTAAAATTGTCTAGATTGCAACACAGATTCATCTACCATAACCGTTAATCTTATTAACTAAAAAACGAAGGATTTGCGTATATATATATATATATATATATATATATATATATATATATATATATATATATATATATATATGTGTGTGTGTGTGTGTGTGTGTGTGTGTGTGTGTGTGTGTGTGGATATTCGTCCTTGCTTTGGTATGAGGTACATTATCCCAACTTTCATAAAAGAATTTTGGTGCACCAAGTATATTTAAACATGCTATTATTACTGATGATTTTTAATGAATTTTACTTTAAACACTAATCAATCATATCGCTGCTTTACGTCTGTAATCTAATGGGACAAAATCAAAAGGCGCATTTGAATAAAAATAAATGCCTTCGAAATCTTAAGCAAATTATTCAGAAGTGGGAAACTTTCAGTGGAAGCGAGGAAAATATTGCTGAAATGCTACGTAATATCAATTCTCTTATACGGCTATGAATAGTAGACGATCTCCTCTCTGATTCAGAGGAGACATAACTCAGGCCTTAGAGAATATGGAAACGAAAATGCCTCTTATGTGTAGCATAACTAGAAAGACATAGTTAAACATTCCAGGTTGACGTAACGAGAAAAGAGATCCTGGAAATTAGACACTCACAAGACATATTGAAATGAAGAACATTAAGGATAACCTACTTAAAAAGCTTGTGTTCGAAGAATAGGGATTAGGATATATAGTAAAAAGACAAACTCTGCTAAGGCAATATATTGCCTAAGAAGATGTGGAGAAGAACAACAGCCAGAATTCTGAAGATTCACAAGACATAGAAGATGAAGCAGAATCTTAGAATAACGGAGTCTTTCAAGATGTATTTTATTAATCATTTCCCCCCAAGCAAGGAGTGAAAGTGAAAGTGAAAGAGAAAACAGAGTATAGAGATGATTGAGTCTTGGACAACAGTTAAACGGGATCAAAGAAGAAGGCGATAACGATAGACGATTTATTTAAATTTTTGAAGATTTTAGATATCAGGGAAATAAATAAAGGGTCGTGAGGTCCACAGGTGTGAAGTCCGAGAAAAGAAAATTTTGGAGTAGATGTGGCTGTTGTGTTTAGGCATTTAAAATGTAAAATTGAAGAGCCTAGATGCCAATCGAGTAGCACGTTTAATTTCGTATAGTCGGGGCACCAAGGGAAAAAAAACAAAACAAACTCGTCACACCAGTTGCCAAGAGAATATTATTTTAGAAAATACAATGGGAAGCCACGCCACTTCGATGAGAAAGAAACTGATATCGAGTTGTCTAGTCAGTATCGATTACATTACCGATATTTGCCTGCATTTTTTTTCAAGAACCCCGAGATGTAATGAAGGAGCACAAAACACGATACGGCAACTGTATTTATTGCAAGGACGATTGTTAAATGGACAAAATTGTTTCTGACGAGATATATTTTCTAGCACGACGCAGTGAACAACTTTCCTTGGAATAGCTGCAGCTGCTTATTCGATATAGAAGCCCCCCTTCAAATTAGGGAAAAACGTGAGACAGAGAAAGCTCAGTATATTTATCTCCTAAAGTCTAGACATGATAATGACAGGCGAAAATGGTTGTCTATGGTTGTTAAATGAAAGCATCTTTGTGTTGGAGTCGTTAAAATTTACAAGGCATTACCACTGACTTGAGCTCCTTTTCAATAGCAGTTGACAGGTTTTCTTTGTGAGGTCTGACGGATTTCCTATCAAAACATTCTACCTGTGACACTGTAGATCTGAAACTGAGTAGCAGGTCAGCAAGCCTAAACACTTGGAACGCTACAGTTCGCGCTCCGCCATTTTTATCAAGCGCTGGATATATACATTCAAAGTGGCCGTTAAAACAACAGTTCCACTCGAACAGCTTCTTCACGCAAAACCCTTCTCTGAGTAATCGACAGATAAAATGTTTCCACAATCACGACAATCTTTCTCTGTTCATGTCTAGGGTTAACCGTTATCTTCTCAACCTATTCGCATAATCAGCGGGAGTTAATCTATAATTCTCTGCATCGAGTGGACTCCGGTCTTGTGCAGGGTGAATTTCATTGTAAAAATAAAAGAATAGTGTTGATTCTCTCGGAAAAAATAGAAAGTAGCATATTTTTTCTACGTTGTAAAGAGAAAGTAAGGCATTTTTCACAGCATCTTGCTGAGTTTTCGGAATGTCACTTCAATGCTTTGTTCAATGTTTACTCATATTTCGGTGTTGCATTCCCCACCTCACACACACACACTTATAACACTCCTCGGATATATAAAGTTTTATAATCACATCTCCAATTGTGTCAGTCATTTTTTCCATTTTTTTTACTGCCAGTGAAGAAGTGTAGGATATCGCTGCTGTGTTCAAATAATGCGCAGAACACACACACACACACACACACACACACACACACACACACACATATATATATATATATATATATATATATATATATATATATATATATATATATATGTATGTATATAAAATATATAAATAAAACCAACATTCATTGCTGGAGAAATAGCTATTGATTCAATGTGGTGGTTCCACCTCAGTTTAGATGAGAACATATAAGACCAAGAAAGCGCAGAGAGACGATCTAGTGAAGTTGAGACTCACCCATGCTGGTAGGAGACAAAATGGTTTCTTTATGGAGGGTAAATGAAAGCCATTCCCTGCCCCAGTCAACCACAGATTGGATGTCGTTTCGAAGCCAAATATTACTTTCATAGATTATTTACCATTCTTGGGGATTCTTGGTTATTTTTCTATGCCGATTTCCTGCTCTTCCAAACTATATTTTCTGTCTCTTTCCCTCTCTCTCTGACACACACGCAACCTACACATGCACATGCATACATACGCATACAATCTTACACCCAATCTTACTCGCAAAAGAGAAACACTCAAAATATTGCTGTCATTTGAAAAGGGCGTTCTTCATTTAAGGTACATCAATAATTAAAAATAAAATAAAAAAAGGCCTGACTTTACGCACCCTCCATTTTTTTTTTTATAGATTATGGTTCATTAGCCATTTAATATTTGCTTCTAGCTTCTTTACCGTATGTTACTCGTATTTTGTGCTGGGAAAATTTTCATAATTAACGGTGTCTTCAGTGACTAATGTGAAAAATAAAATATAACAGCATAACCGAAAAAACTAATAATTTCCGAGGTCGTGTCAAATTTAAATAAACGCACAAAAATAATTGTTTATATTTATGAAATAAATGTGACACTAGCTTATCGCGTCATTATTCTTTTGGTACATTCTGGTCTGGCCCACCCGCTGTACATCTAGAAATGATTAAGAAATTCCAAAATGTATCCGTAATTTAGTCGATCCTGACCATACATCTCGTCTACAGTCACTTTCTCACCGACTACGAATAATTTAATGGCAACTCCTCTGACGAGCTGTTTTCCCCGATGTCTCAACTGCGAGAATTTCAGCGTGTTAGTATAATGTCACCTAGGTTCCACCCATTTATTGGGGAAATAGCAAATGCCACCACCACTTATAGTCCAAAAGTTTCTACTTTTGCGTTTCACGCCTGTGGAAATCCTTTCCACTTAGTTGATTTCCTGATAAGTAAAATTTTCAAAAATTTAAATGCAACATCAATCGCCATCTTCTGTTGCCTTGAATCCTGTTCATCTTTTCACCTTTCCTCAATCCTCCCTATATATAGTCTTTTCTTTCACTTTCACTCTCTCTAACGCCCTACGTTCTTGTGGCATCCCTGCCTGACTTAGGGATAAATGATAAAAAAAAGAATATGGTATCATAGTATATAACAGCACACATGTCGAATAATCTATAATTTCTGTCAAAATGAACTACGCACAAAAAAAAAATCAACATTCTTGATTAATGTCTATTTTGTGAAATTTCTCAGTCTTTTCGAACGGTAAATTGAATATAACATAAAATAATAATAATAATAATCCCACATATTGTTACACATACATCCATATATATATATATATATATATATATATATATACATATATATATATATATATATATATACATATATATATATATATATATATATATATATATATATATATATATATATATATATATATATATATATATATATATATATATAAGAATATAATACATTATTCACCATATTTTAAGTTGAACAGTATCTTTATCAATGAAGAGGTGAATAATATAGAGCAAGGATTATTGTGACAGATTTTCGAATTTCGAACACCTACTTCTCACGAATTGCTACTTTGGAAAACCGTCTCCCAAGAGGATGCTTTTCTGACTTTTACAAACTTAACCTGTTTAATTCCATGCTTAACGGTTACCCTTCTCAGATATTCTCTTAAACTGAGCGCTTACCTCTCACCCTATCGCTCAAAATACAATCTCCTTTTTAACCCCCTTATCTCTCTCTCTCTCGATGTTGTTCCGCATTCTATAGGGTAACAACTAGCAAAAAATAAACATTATTATGACAATAACTATAGGGCATTGAAATTTATAATTACAATTAAGACGAGAATGCATCTCTTAAGTACAGAATGCCTACAATTTATACTATCATTCCGGACGTTGTAAGAAGTCGTAAACCTCGTCGATCACAGATAGATGTTACGAACTTATATTAATTCTGTTACAATAATAATAAAATTTAGAAAACGGGAGACCTTTACTTGCAACCAGCTATACTTATTTTTTACATTAATATTCCCTAAAACTTTTCTTTGCATTTCTGTCAGATTTGATGGCATATTCAATACAAAGTTTTGTACTGAAATGTGTAGTTTCGTAAACTAATTTTAGAATAAAGAATCCTCTAAGAAAAATATAATTGCATTCTATTGAATTTTAAGAAAATATTTAATATTTTTCCAGAGAATTGAAAAATAGACATCAGCAAATTATTAAATTTAGAGTTAATCGAAAATGGATGTTATACAGATTTAAATTATTCTTCAAGTCTAAGCAAATAGAGTGTATAGAATAATAAGTGCATTTGTGTCTAAATATTGCCACCTGCTAACATTTTGTGAATACATCTTGACATTACTTTTGTTAACAACAGAGTGCAAGTTAATGTAAAAATCAAAGACAAAGAAAAACGGTAATATTATTCGAAAAACGACTACATTTAGAAGTAATTATCATAATAAAATTAAAATCTAGAATATTTTCTCATAAGATTTTTATTTTTTCTAAACACGTCTACAATCATTCTACCTAAAAATAATTAAATTATTTCACTTCTTACTGTGTCGTGATAGAATGAAAAATTCCAATTTCCAGAAATCGTTATCGATTTAATTTTCTTAAGAAGATATCCCTATTAAATCTATAGATGAGTTGCATTCCTAGTTTCTACAAATTACTAATGTTACAACTAGGACACTAAACGCAAAATTCTTGGAGACGAATCAGCGTTATTACCGCCGTATTCCAAATGTAATGAGAAATATTCACTTGCCACCCCCGCAAAAAAAAAATCATAGTTCGTAGACCTTTCTTGCACATAGATGTTTCCCAGATTTCCTCAATTTCCCTATTGAAGTCAAGATGTAACCCTCTTCTATCTGCCTTGTTCTCATAATCTTCGTTTCCTATCAGCACTCAAAAGAAACCGTATTCTCTAACTTAATTGGCTTTTAGGCCTTGTAATGCTAGAAATATATGAAGTGCATGTGAGTATCAATAAGATCAGCGGAGATGGTAAAGTATATAGTCATATTTTTCAACATGTATATCAAGTTTCGATAAAACGGACTCTGTTCTTGAAGTTATTAAGTAATATTTCATTGCAGATATAATTTATTGCACAGAGAGTTATAGTCAATACACTATAGAATTATATAACTATATCCGTTAAATTATTTCCTTGTAATATGGAAAGTAATTCACTTCTTTCTCTGGTTCTCCACAACTTCTTGTCTTTTTTATATCCTATTAAAAATGCATTTCCCTGTCTCCTCTAATCTCATTTCCGCCAAACATCGAAATCTGGAGATAAATTATACGCTACTTTCTTATGTACCTCTAGCCTTAAATATATCTTCTGATTGTTAAATTTTCTAAACCATCTTTCCTCATTATATTTGCTGAAATGTCAATTCTCTCTTTCTTACTTTATGTAGAAGTGTCGATTTTATTTCGAATTTCCACTAAAACTTCGTCTTTACACATATTTTCAGTCCCTTTTATTTTAAAGACCTTCAGAAGAAACAGATGTGTTGCGTCAAGTCACATCTTCATATGTGATGTGATTACCCAGCATTCTATGCTATATATGATGACTGATATCTCATAAGAGTCCAGTACTTCTTTAATTGTAAGAAAAGGTCCTGTTTTTTAATGCTTTGCATATCTTTTGGAAGGTTTAATTCGTTTTCCCAAGGCAGTTTTCGAATTCAGTGTCACATTTTTCGCCCTATAGTAAAACACTTATAAATATCATTTTTTTTCTGTCTCCAATTTATAATTCATATGTTGGGCTGTTTCATTTGCTTACAAGTATACCTTCTGTCTTCTTACATTTGATGTTTATTTCTTTCCGCTCACTTTCCGTTAATAAATTATTTTGAATTTTCTTGTAGTCAACTTTCTGTCTCCGCGACGAACATTTTGTCATTTGAATATCTAAAGTTTTGATAAGATTTCCCCGATAATGAATCGTCGTAGGACTTCCTGTAAACGTTGAATAAATCAAGTCTTATGACACTTTCTATTTTTGTGTATTCATTGAATTCATTTTCTATCTGAATGCAGTTGCTTATACATATAAGTTATGGATGATTTGAATATACTTCCCCAACATGTCAATATTGCCTAGCGTATGAAGTTAGCTTTTGTTACGTATTTTATCAAACGAAACAATTCACCAATGCATTTATTAATAGGCATAACAAATCTGAAAAATGCAATAGCAATATTAATTAAAAATTGTTCAGTCTTTAAAAAGATTCTAAACAATTTAAATCATCACCAGTTTTATTGATATCTTTCCATAAATTTTATTAAGAGACAAACCTATTAATTTTGAGTATATCAAACGTCATATTTTTTCTATTTAGATTATATCCAGTAATTTATCAATTGGAATATGATTTCAAAACAATATGTCAATCTATACCCTTTTTCTTTTCATCAGTATCCTTTTCTATTTTTCCGTTAGTTTTATACACTTGATGATTACCATTGTGTATGACAATAGCCGAATTCTGATGCGTTCAGTAACAAAAGTATCAAACAATCTACTTATTAGTTAGTGTTTAATCTTAATAAAAGTCGTTGCATCTCAGCTATTAGATTTTGTTTTATAATTTGAATTAATCTTTCTAGTAAGTGATCAGCGTTATATATACAAAGTTATATATACTATATAATTTTCATTCTTTAAAGTAGAAAGTTTTCACATCTGACTAATATTTTACATGCTTTCCGATATATTTCTAACATGAATTGTTTGTTTAGTTGCTCATGGGTGCTTGGAAGTAATAAAATGTTTTATTCTGCTATTACAATTCAATACATTGTAGATGATACTCATCTTTAGTTCATATATATGTTGAACATAATTACTAGAGGCAGTGATATGAGTGATTTACGTTGTAGATTCGTTGAAGTTATATTTTGGAATAAAGTTTGATTTCTTTAAGAAACTATAGGATATTATATGGATTAATATATTGACTGATGTATTGGTAACTTTACTATAAGTATTATAGGCAATTTTTTATATAAATTATATTGTTGTTATTTTTACTATAAAAATGTATTTTTTACATTTTCATAATGCTTGTTTTGTTTGAGTATTCATAGGTGGGACCCTAACAGGTGAGACTAGGGAAAACAGCATGTAGGGTGTGGTTTCACGATCATGAAAACCGCCAATCTCCAGATTAGGGACCATGCTGTCGGATGTCGTTAATCGGCATATGCAGGACTGGATTTATTCACAAGGATATGTGCGCAGCGTTGTGCTTATCGTTTAAAGACAGGCCGCTGCCTTTGAATTTGCACAAATTCCTTATGAAAACGACGAAACCATATCAGGCACCAAGCTTAGGGTTAATACCAAGTCAGTCTAATATCTCTAATCTTTGGTAAGTAGGAGAAACTCTGAAAACAAATCAGACAAAAGAGGTATAAGTTTCGTCCGATCACAAGTGTCATGACATAATGTTTGATTTATAAATAACATATGTATATTGTATGCTACTATCTATACTTGCTAGTATTTGAATGAATTTCGGACGTAATTTAAGACAATGATTAGCAATTTTTTAATGAAAATGTAGGGTTCCTTGTGATTTATCTATTTAAAAAATATACTGCGCTTAATACCATGTGTTACCTGAATTTATTTTTATCATCTTTTTCCAGGACGTAAGTGATCATGTCTTTATTTTCCTTATACTTTGGGAATTGGCTTATGGCCCCATCACGTTCAAATTCGATACCTGTTCGTGTAAAACAACGTCGGTTTTGATCGGTGCCTAAATTGGTTATCACTTGGGAATAACAAATGCTGTAATATTGGCTGTTTGTGAGGTGGAATGAATGATAGCTCGGAATTTTTAATCGGAGACACGAGTTTCAATATCACATAGTTTCGCCATATTTAATTACATGCAAATGTATTTGGGAAATGTATAATTTCACCTCTTCACTCATCAGATATCGGTTAATTAGTAGTACTTTTATCACTAAATCATCATTTTATCCCCAAAGTATTGTAACTATCTAAAAATTGTTCTGGCTTTAAATAAACTGTAAAGGGTTGATAAACCGCAGAAACCGAATCAGTCAATCTATGAATTGCCATGCACATTTGAACAGACATTGTCGGGGAATGAACGATTACTATTTAAAACATAGTTCGGTGAAATATCAAATAGTTCAATTGTTTGATTCCAAGATAAAATAAAGCATTTTTCTAATGATTCATAATCATTTGGTATGCACAACATAAGTATTTACGTCTTTAGGCAAGTTGAATCCCAGACAAGTAAAATGAAAGATGTTCATTATTTATCTGTAGACAAGAATATAAATATTTTATTATTTACTAGCTGTTCAATTGAAAAGATAATTATCTTGTAAGTTTATATTTCCTTCTGCAGTCTCAAACACAGCATATCCATCAAAAAGGCAAAATTTAAGAAATACATAAATTTAAAATGCAATCTTATATTGATATGGAGAATAGAATATATAGAAACCAAGATTGAAACGTAAATATCTGCATTTACTCTATTTCAATAGTAGTTTTCTTTTTACTTATATTTATTACAGTATTTTTGTTCTTTAACCCATTCACTGCGTAATTGCATCCCGATTTTATTTCCATAATGAAGTTAATTATCCATAATGATAATGCCATAATGATAGTCCTTAATAATAATAGCAAATAATATGGATAATAATGATGTATAATAGTTTATAAGTTAATCCAAAATGATAATCCAATAATGATAATCCATAAATATTATGGATAATAATATATGAGATGATAATTTATATGATAATCCATAATGATAATCTAATAATCCATAATGATAATCCATACCTAATATGCATAATTCTATATAAGATAATAATTTATAACATAATCTATAATCATATTCCACACATAATATGGATAATAATGTATGAGATGATAATTTATATGATAATCCATAATGATAATCGATAATGATAATCTAATAATCCATAACAATAATCCATACATAATATGCATAATACTATATAAGATAATAATTTTTGACATAATCTATAATGATAATCCATGCATAATATAGTTAATAATATATGATATGATAATTTATATGATAATCCATAATGATAATCTAATAATCCATAAATTATAATCTATACATAATATGCATAATACTATATAAGATAATAATCTTTAACATAATGTATAAAGATAATCCATACATAATATGCATTATAATATAAAAAATAATAATCTATAACATAATCTATAATGATAATCCATAATCATAGTATCATAATGATGATACGACAATGATGTGAACTTTGATATTCTTTGGTGTGGTGGGGTGTTTAACCCCACCATACCAAAGAATATCAACTTCGTGCAGTGGAAGGTGAGGTCTTTTCAATGCCATGGTGTAAAACCGCAGTAACAGATTTTGAGTGAATATATCCACTTTCCGCAGCAAGAAATTTAAAGTAAACGTCAGGGATTTTTGAAGAAGGCCAGAGAAACAGCAGTGAAGAAAGTTAGAGAGCCTGAAATAAAGAAATAGAGAGAAAACCAGTGCATGATAGAAATTGATATTAAATAATTATATACATCGGATGACTTATTGTATCCGAGTAACGCTAGCTGCGAGTTTTGCTATCTTGCATCATTTTCCACTGAGTCAACCTTTAAATTTTACAGCGAGCATGTTGAGCAGACTTTACTAAAATATTCTATAAAAGAACGCAAATCTTGAGTGTTTAATTTTTAAACAATGTGAATATGCTTAAATCCTCAGTCAGAATGTCATGTGACTTCCCGCTACTCCAACTATCAACAGGTTACGAACGTTTCTGTTTATCTAATTTCATTTAAAATATTTGCGTCAACCATTAGTATTATTTTCCGTCCCTAGCCAAAGCTTTCTTAGTCTGGCATTTTCTCCCCATTCCGACTTTATGAAGATTAATCGTCCTTGAATTATTGACCATTTTGAGATTGTAACTCGGCTATGGTAATCAGATGACTACTGTTCTGATCAATGTAGCAACAGAAAGCGAGAATAAAGGACGAAGTAAAACCACAAGACGACAATAATGCATGGTCGTCAGCAAAAGGACGAGCCGAACATGCAAATTACAGGCCAGGGACACTAACATCACGCAGGTACAGAAAATTAAATATCTGGGAAATGTTGTAACATTGGAAGGAAAGTGCAAAACTGAGATCCGAAGACGTATTGGGATGGCTAAACATGCATTCCACAATCTAAATAGAATATTACGAGACAGTAAAGTATAGTTGAAAGCAAAGAAATGTTTAATGAACTGTTAGGTTATATGCGTCCTGTATGGCAGCCGATTCTGGATGAACTCACCAATGAAGAACAGACTTGAAGCAAGAGAAATGTGTTTCTACAGAATAATGTTGAGGAAAACATGGACCGAACGATAAGGTTTTAGAGTAAATGGAAATAAAAAGAAAAAATATTTTTAAAAAGATATTTCTGAGTAACGTAATGGGGAAGGGCGACTTGAAAAACCTGATACTCACAGGATAGATTGAAACAAAGAGGGTCAGAGGAAAGCAGCGCATAACTTACTTGTTGAGTTTGAATAAATGGATGGTAGAACAGGCTTTGGGAGAAATAACAAAAAGAAAAAACATCTAAGAGCTACAAGGGACAGGAAGATGTGAACGGCCATGATCATCTACGTCCTGAAGGACATTGCATATAAAACAAGTATGTTCTGATCACAGGAATACGGAACTAACTAGAGAATCGATTAAAAGTAAGCAATATGGAAATATCAAAGAAAGCTTGTAAAATATTCCCCATTAACAATAAAATTAATTTAATTCCCCAAATGTATGATAGTTTCAATATGTTGTTGTCGTTTATCTTAGACTGCATTTTTTCAAGCCAATTTCTCGAGACATGTTGTGCTATTCCGAATACATTTAACTCTATATGAAGTCTGGTTAATTTGCCAATAATTGTAGTGCATTTCTCAAGAGAAGACAATGTTCTTTGCATAGCGTTTTTCATACTGGCATTTAATCCATGTGATTGTCTTTGGGATAAGTTATCCAAATAAGTGGCTCAGCTGTTGCAGACATTATGTCCTGAAGAGAACAATTTACTTTTCTCAAAGGATTGTTTTCTTTTCACCGAAACTGTCAGTAACATTGTTCACGCTTTCTCAGAGGGACAAGTGTAATTTCGCCATTTCATTGTGTAGTATACTGTTTCCAAGTATGCGTCAGACAGGTTTCATTTATGCTAAATTAACGATCAACATATGAAAGCTACAAGACAAAGTACAGTTTACAGAGTTACATTATTGCCGACAATATTGTTAAAAGTAACATCCTCACTGAAAAATCTAGAGATATTTTGTTGTTTTTTTTTTGGGGGGGGTGGAGTTGGGGAAACAGATATAGCTGAGTATATTAGTGTAATGATAACCATAATGCTGAATGATTAAAAAAAAAACACCAGAGTGTAAAAACCAACATCATCTCGGCTCAATAGAATGATTACCATAGGTTAAAGAACATCATAAATTAGGCCGTGTAGAAATAATACAATAGTGTAATAAACACTATTTAGTACCATAAGGATAATAACATATTTTAAAGGAAATGATACTGTAGGCTGAGTATAAATATAATTGTCATATAAAAAAAACATACATATAAATAACGTTATAGAATAAAGAACAGCATTATATAGCTGAATATAAAGAACATCTTAATGTAAAGAAGACCATGATAAAGGCGAAGTATAACAAGTACAATAGTGCAAAGAACAGAGAAAGCCCTCTTCATTATGCGCTGTGGCCCTACAGGCCGTCAGCAATCATGCCGCTCCTAAAATTACTGTCCCCTATAGCTTTTAGTAAATTTGGTCTTTCTGTTATTTTTCCTAAACCGTGTTCTGTCATCCCCTTAGCCCCTCTCACTTAGTAAGTTATGCGTTATTTTCTTTTGTCTCTCTTTCCTTCAGTATGTCTTTTGAGTATCACATTTTCGAAGCACACTTTCTACATTATTGCCCCTAGAAATAGTCTCTTCATGATATTAAGCATAAATTTCCTTTCGCTTTCCATCTATCTATATAATACTAAAAATATGTGACTGCCTGTGAATGATTATTTACGAGTTGACGATGGTGTAATGGATAGCGGGTGGTATTGGGGAATCGTAGAGCCGAGTTCGAATTCCAGTCGAATCCATTATATTCACTTACGAGCCGGATTACTTACGAAATGTGATACCTTGGAAAAGGTATGGATCCTCTTCTTCCTACCTTGCTATGGGAAAATAACAGAACAACTCAGATTCTATAGCTTTAAATGGCAACTGGTCTACTGCAGAAAGAAATGTCAATTTACTGTGGGGAACAATTGCTTCGTCAGTCATGTATCGAAAGATACATGATCGCTTAAGCGTGTATCACGCATGGCACATAAGTGAATGTCTTATAAAGTAAGTATATTTTTATTTTAACTTTCTTCAAATAGCTATTTTAATTCAAATATTTTCATGTTAAAGACAGACACAAAAAGATTTCGATTTGCTGTTTTGTCCAGCTGTTTCTCGAGGAATTATCTATATATAAGCTTTCTTTGAACAAACAATAGTTTAAATATTTTTAAAAAATATTTTAAATTTATTCTGAGTTAAAAAAATATTTTAAGTGGATAAGGTTTATAATACAAGTTGTTTATACAGTAAGCATTTTTATTTTAACTTTCTTCAAACAATTTCTTTAAGTAAAATATAAGATATGTCACTTTCTGTTCCGTCAAGTTGTTTTAGAGTAATTGTTCATATTTCTGCTTTCTTTTAGATATGAAATATTTAAAAGAAGTTCTTTTTTGCATATTTAAACATCATTTTTGAGTGAATACGATCTTAAAAATACTTTTTGGCATATTAAAAAAAATGTTTAAGTTAACCTGATTTAAAGTTCACGTTTATCTCAGAAATTCTATTATTATTAAATGCTGTATACAATCAGCAAATCGTTAAACATGAACTTTTAAACAAAAATAATGATGACATGAACAAACTGAAATATTTAAATGAATCATAATGAAATTGATATTCATTTCAATGGAATGTTGAAATCAATTCAATGTTTTATAACCTGAACCGTCACTGAGCCAAAGGTGCCACGGATAGTCTAGTTTTCTCTAAAACTTAATCGTTGCTCACGTTCAGTTTTTGGTATCTGCAGCATCTTTCTGTAGGAAATTATTTCGGTTGCTTCACCTCACTTCTTCTTCTTTGATGAGATTTCCCAACTCTCACTGTCATACGGGAGGACATATGTCACGTAACTGTTTATTATTCTTCTTTTTTCTTACAAAGATTTTCTATTTCATGGTGTACTGATTAGCATTTGGAATGCATCTTTGGCTATTCTAATAGGCTTTCAGATTTCAATATAACAATTTTCGTTCCATGTTACATCAATTGCAAGATATTCAAATTTCTGAACTTGTTTGATTCTGGTATATCCAGTTTGTAACTCTGCTTTTGGAATCATCCTTTTGCTAACAACCATGCATTCTGTCTTCTTGCAGTTGATGTTTAATCCTCGCTTTTCTTCACTATCTTCTGTGGAAATTTGTGTAGTTTTTTTTTCCTTGTGTCAGATTTCCAAACGGTGTTTGAAGAAAACGAGAGATTGAAGAAGAGCTTCAGGTTAATTATAACGGTCCCTATCATGTAAAGAAGACAATTATGCGGTTAGAATTGGTTACAAAACATCGTGATACATGCTTCCTTTAAAGAACACGATAGTGCAAGAAAACTGTTATGTATTATGATTAAAAGAAACGTTATAATGTATTGATCGATTTATTTGTTTATTTTCGGATGATTAAGCATTTGCATTTTATTTGGGTTGTATGAGGTTGCTTACAGAGTTACCCGCTATAACCCGAATTTAATTACTAAGGTGGCACAAGACAGTTTAACTTTTGTGATCGAACCGGTATTCTCAGCACTATGAAAGAATGGGCTGAAAAGTTTATAGGTTAACTATCAAATACTGAGTTTGGAGCGGTAAAATATTGCATGTATTAATTTAAATTCATCTTATTAATAACTACATTATTTCTATCCAAGCAAACTGATATCTGGCTGTTCATAGAAGATTTAAAATGTAACTAATAAATCGCTTCTCTTGAAAATGGATGAAATTTGACAATGTAGTGTAAATAGTACCTGCAGATACAATGGTTTATCTCCGTAGGACATACATGCTAACATGGTTGATACATTAGCGGATAACGCACTAACATTATCAACAATTCAAAGGTTGGCAGCTAAATTTAGGAGAAGAAGTGTGCTTTGAAGATGACCCAAGGTCTGGATGACCTGCAACTGCCACCAGAGAGGAAAAAATGATCGTGGTAACCAGATGGTGATGGAAGACAGACCATTGACTATAAATCAAATAGCCAATACTATTAACATATCCCGTGACTTGATAACATTATGCACAATAATCTTGCCCGGCTACGTTTTCTGTCTCCTGATAAAAAGCTCAGAGGCTGATCACAGAACTGGAAAATCTGATAATGTCTGAGGCAGATCCATCTAGTTTCCTTGAATAATTCCTTACCTAGATTGGTGTTGGAGTCATCACAGCGACTCAGAAAAAAGAGAGAAGACATATAGTGGAAACACCTCTCTTCACCTTCTCAAACGTAGGTCAACATCGTCTTATCTGTGGAGACGTTTATACCATCAATTCTTTTCAGGACGATGCACAAGACATTGTACTTATTGAGTATCTTGAAAATGGCCACACAGTCAATGGAATACTATGCAAACATCCTGAAGCAATTAAAAATGTATGAAGAGCAAACACCCAAGAAAACTAACGAAAGTGGACATTTTTTCATTGGGACAATACTACAGCACGCACAATCATCCTTTCAATGACTTCTCTATGGATTTGAACCTAGTTGATGGCAATCTCGAGATTTAGCTCAACATGAAGAAAAATCTCTTGGCTAGGAACAAGCTTCACAGTGATGATCACGTTATAACTGGTGTGGATGACATTTTGGTCTAATAGGTGGAACCCCTTTTTTGGACAGTCAGATATCAGTTTATCTGTAAGGAAAGGAAGCTGTTACTCAAGGAAAAAGTTGAAATTAATGCATGCAAGAATTCTCAGCTGTAGCATCTCTCCTGCATAAAGAACCTATGAATATTTTATCCAGTCCTCATTCCTGAAAAGGACACTAGTATAAAAGCACTGTCTTGCATGCTGCGTATGATGAACACTAGAGTCTATTTGACAGTAAGGAATGTAATCTTCGTCTCTGTGCCGTATGTGTTCAGAATATGAGCGAGCGATTATGGCTCTCCACAATTTCCTGTACATATTACCACTTAATAATGTTTGTCTTTTTGCTATCTCCTAGTCCCTGTTCTATCAACAACTTATACAAGATCTTAGCTTATACTCTACTTTCCACGGTTCTTTTTGCCTTCAATATCCTGGGAGTGCCAAGACCTTTTTCTCCGCCGCATACAGAATTTTCTTCGGAAAAATTTACCAAGAAATTAGTTAAATGAAAGGCCTTAGTGAAGCAACATTCCGATTTTGTGGGAAATTGACTGGTCAGGATGCCAGATCATGATCATTAGACATTCTTTATCAATTTTATAAAGGCTATCTAAATATATACTAGGAGCACCAGATGAAGGGTGTATGAATGGTAGACGTATAAATATTTAAAATAAACTCTGGTTTGAAAAATTTTCTGATGGGATAAAATAAACGAAATTCCTATAAACAGGCGTACGAATTGTATGCAGAGTAACAATAAAACTACAATTACGGAACTTGAAATAGGTATTTCTAGAAAAAATTTTTCAGAAAATGTTATATAGTGTGTTCCAATAACTTTGACTGATTTTAAATGTGAATTAAGTTTAAGCGTCTAATGATTTTTTTCTTACGTATTTGGCGGACATTTGGGCTATATTATTTTTCACACATAATTGCTATGACAAATAACATGATCCAACAGCGAAATAAATGAATTTTCACCAATAATACTCATTTATTTACTGCTGATGTCGATCCGTTTTAATGAAACACTCTTATATATAAAACGTTTTAATTAAACACCCGTTCATTTTTAACCGAGAGTACCACTAATATATCGATTAATGAAAGTCAATTTATCAAATGAAAACTGTCAATTTCACTATAGCATTACAACACATTTAATATTATGCGTCTATTTTTTATATTTATATATAGTGCATAAAATGTCATAAAAGAATATTGTTAAAATGTTAAATAAACCATAAAATAATGTGACAAACGAATTTAAAATATTTCTAAATAATATAATATACTTGCTAAATAATAATAATATATTCTTTTCTCCATTTGCACACAACTGCAAAAATATGTTTGATACCGCTGAGATTATTTAGTCTAACCAAATGTACTGTAGTTAATTCAATAAACTTTAACTAAAATGCTCTGTGAAAGAAATCAAAATATGTATTTACCAAAGACGCAAAAAGCAGACGTTTAAGTCATATATTGTTTTGTACTATAATTAATGCTTCTACATCAGCTGTGTGCCGGTTCGTTAGAGCGTTCGCTTTCTGCTCATAAAATCAAAGTATGTATCTGTGATTTGCCAGAAAGGTGTCTTCGCGATATTATTGATCCCCTTGTGAAATGCCCCCCCACCAAAAAAAACTACCACGAGTTGACTCAAGCGTGGTGAGTAAAATTCTGTAGAAATAACACGTTGGGAGCCGTCTTTGGATGTGCTAAAACAAAGCCATCGTGACCGAGGGTTTAACCGTGCTGAACTTGTTCAGTCTTTTGAAGACGCTAAATAAAACTCTCTTTCACAGAAACTGTAACAAAGGTTCGCTCAGCTTAGTTGCAGTATAAAATAGAGGTGAGCTCTTTCGGGGTTTGAACAAACACAAATGTTCCTAAACAGGAGTCTACAACATGAATTTCCTAGCCACCCTAATAGACGGGTCTCTTCCGATACCAGTAGCCCGCCATCCATACATCCATAGAAGCATGTATTAGATTTGTAGCAATAGATTTTTGTTTTAACCAGCCTCTCTGCATTTCTATTGCTTTCATTACTGTATTTCCACAACTTACTGAAGTACTGTTTTTTCCCCAGTACGAAATTTCTTCTTTCACCATTCTTTCTTTGATTGTCGCTAAAACATGCTGTAAGCTGGAACTTTTTAGTTTGGCTTTAACCTACCTTGCTTTGGTATAGTTTAACTGACGATCCGTAGCCAATATTCCATCTGTTTTTTATCATTGCCTTTGTGCAATGTTTGATATTGACAATTTCATACATAATGAGCCATTCAAGCTGGGTGAACGAAGACATGTTTTAAACCATTTCACCCCAAACAAGGTGGGAGTGCTACTAAGACGCAATTGGTACTAGAGAGTGGGAGCCAGAGTAAAGGGGCGTGATAGAGGAAAGGATGGAGAGAAGGGCGTGTAATACATCATAGCATCTGGATATGTCGATTGATATCGTATTTGAATAGTTAGAGACCATAGTTATGAGGGAAGCAGGTAAGAGGAAGGGAGTTCCACAGGGGGGAATGTGAGACGTGAAGATATTGTGGTAGATGAGACGGCAGTGAAAGGGTGGGAATGAGATGCCAAACTTGTAGCATGTTTAAATTTATGCAGTTTTGGGAACTACCAAAGGGAGCTTGCCGGAGCAGATACCGTGAAAGTATTTGTAGAAAATAGAAGTGACGGTACGTCAGTGAGCGAGCGACTGTAAAAGATATGCCAGATAAGAGCAAGTCCCATTGTATATCTTTCTCTGGATTTTGTCGAGGCCCTAAAGCCGGGCAGCGGGGTCAGCAGACCATATATAGCAGAAAGTATTCAATGGAAGGTCGATATATTAATATTCAAAAAGTTACTGAGAGTAAAAAACAAAAATATTACAGGTACTCTGTGAGACATGTTCTCACATGTACTCAAACACGTGACAGATAAAAATAAAAGAAATATAAATTAATCAATTTTTGTATTTCTTTTCATACAAAGCAAGCATAAGCGACGGGTAATTCTCACCGATTATGGTGTCGTGACAGAAGGTTTAAAAACGAAATCGAATATATCTTATTGCAAACTCTGCGAGGACAGACATGATCAGTGTTTGAACAAATCTCTATTTTTCTTTTGCGATGTGTCTATAAACAAATCAAAATATTGACCTCTCTGCTTGCGTCAATTTAAATTTTAATTCGTATTTAATTGAAAATGGGAAAGAACCGGATAATCTTTCTAATTGAATGAAATCCGAAGAAAGACAGAAAAAATTGTTCGCTATCAAGAAAAAATCTTATTTATTAAACTTTAATCTAATCTGCATTGATCAGATTATTTCATGCCTGAGATATTAAAACCACTTATTTCTAAATTCAAATAATTTCTTTTTAAACGAAATATATTCATATATGTGATTTACTTTCAGTTAGTGCTAGCGTCTAGTTCAATAATATCTCCTAAAAATGTTCATGATTTGCATTGTGCTTTCACTCTATTGAAAAATCATATGTTAATTTTCTAAACATAACTTAGACGTGGCACAAGGCTAGAAGTATGGAGCACCCAGTCAGATTCGAACTCACTAATCAATCGTAATTGTCTCTAGGAAAATCGAACTTCGTAATTATTGCACCATATTAAAAAACATATGATAATAAATTCAATTTGATAAGTATACTTTGAACATTCTGAATGCTGGAAGCATCAATAAAGATTGTGTTGCGCCAAATAATTAGGTATGTATGCGTGCGTTGATGGAGTTCCTCACTTGTCAGTGTTGATTCACTTGTTCAGTGTCATTCAAAATTAGTCATCTATGTCCATAAATGAACTCACAGCGAGGAGACCAAATTGTTGCAAAAGTTCTATAGTTCACTGAAGAGAACCTGATTGAAATCAGTGGTCGTTAATTCATCAAATTGAGCAAAAATTATATTATTATTTATAATAATTTATATTCTTTATATTATTCTTCTTTTATGTGCCGTGCCTCTTCAGCATATAAGCGATCATGGCCCTCCACATCATTCTCTCACTTGTACCTTTTAATAAGTTTTGCCTTTTTGTTATTTCTGCGAATCCCTGTTCAACAATCGATTTACTCAAGCCCATCAACTATATTTGCTGCTTTCTTCTCTCCCTTAATCTGTCCCGTGAGTATAAGGTTTTCCCAGGTTTCCTTCCTCATTACTTTCCCCGGAAATTTCAACTTCCTCTTGATGATGTATATGTTTCCGTGTGTTTCCATTTTCTCCAAAACATCGTTATTGCATTCATACTCGGTACATGGTATCCTCAGCAATATTCTTTAGAATTATGTGGGGGCTTTTTGTCACACCCTGTAGAATGTATATTATAAATGCTTTATTTCTTTTTCCACATTAAATCTACATTGTGAATTTCATGCTATAGTTTATTTAGTTTTATTTTTCATTCATCTGAGAAGTCAGTTATAAATAAAAATATAAAATAAACAATATTATATTTTTTAGTAATATCTGACTTCTCATGTAAAACGAAATAAATTATATCATGAGATTCACAAACATTAGTTATATTTTAATTATTGTACACCAATTAAATCATTGTGTCATTGATTATTTGCTGTAAAATTTGGGATCGATAGCAGGTTACCTTCTTGAGTTGGTTCGTATATATTACTTTGTTTTTTTTTTATTTTTATTTTACGGTAATTATCTTTCCTTTCAGTTTTTTTTTTCTGCTCGTTTGACATATTTTTATCTACTTTATATTAAGATCTACTTTTTAATACGTCCGTTTCTAAAGGTATAATAAAATTGTTTACTTCCAATGCATTGTTAAATCTTAACTTTATCATTTGGAAAGTGATCATGAGAATGCATAAAACAAAACCGGAAGGATTCCTTGAAGAGAGTTGATGAATTTTCGGACATAAACCAATCTGAAATGAAATGGAATATGCTGGAAAACATTTCATAAATTTAAAGAGATAATAAATTCATTTTGTTAATATACTTCAGAGTTATATTTTATAATGCCGGCCAGAATGTCTGCTAAGATGGAATCGGAAAATATGACCGTCAAGATAACTTACAAATTGACATAGACCAATAGAAATTGTAATGCTAGAGTAAAGTGATAGAAGAAGGTCAAAATGGATAAAAAAAAAAAAAAAGATTAAGGCATATAGTAAGGATTAACCACTCCTTTACCGATGGTAGGGAAAAATGACGTAATGCCCAACGTCCAGTTGAATAGTGGTAGATAAAATGACTTAATGCCCAGACACAGGTTGAACGGTCGATATCCATTTTTAAGTATTTTTATATCCACCGTGAAATATTTCATAACAATTATTTGCGAAATTTGATTCCTGCAGAAATATTACAATTATTCAAAAACGCATGGCTCGCAGGTTTAAACAACAAAAGTAAAGGTCACTTCAAGTCATAACAAAAAGACAAAAGTAACGAATAGAATAAAAAAAAAATGCTTAATTCTTTTCCTATGGAATGCAAATATACTAAATAATCAGATAAAAATTGATATCGAATAGAGGGATTTGATGGGATGATTGAGAAAGTCACAAGTTCTCTATTTAGTAATCCAATTAGTAATAGCTGATCGCTGAACAAATGGCGCTTTTTTTTCTTATAAGAACATAACTAATTAAAATATAAGGAAGATCTCAAACTAATAATTTTCTAAACGTCCATAAGTTTCAGTCAACCCGAAATTAAAGATAAATTCTATCGAAAAAATATAAAAAGAACAGATGCATTCGTAACTGAAATGCTCAGGATTTTATGGAATGTTTCGGAGAATGGCAAAACAGAAAGTCAAAAAAAAATAATGTTAATCTTGAGTATGATTCCTTCTCCAAAATGTTGATCTGCACAAATAATGCGCTCTCCCTGAGAAACTGTAACTCAGGTTAACTATTGGTGCAAAAATAATGACGTAATAATGTCGTTTTTTGAAGTTAAAAAATACGTCAAAAAAGGACATTATTACGTCATTATTTTTGCACCAACCTACTAAATGGAATAAAAGAAAAAAAGGTCTTGGAAAATTTGATAGTATCAGGAAACACTGAAGGCATAAAAGACAGAGGAAAACGACTCATAACTAACTTTGTGAGTTTGAGTAAATGGACGGCAAGACAAGATTTAGGAGAGCTAATAAAAAAATTATTAAGGGCTATAAAGATCAGGACATTGTGGCGAAACATGATCGCCTAGACTCAGAATAGACAGGCCTCATAGAAAGATTTAGTTCTATTTACACTATTTATATGCAGAATATTGTCCTTGTCTTTGTTGTTGCTATCACAACGCTCCGGCGGTTGTGTCAATCGGCCTTCCCGGAGTGTATATCGATTTGACAAACTTACAGGGAAATCTGAATGAAACACTTTATTTAATTGACTGTGACAGATTGTTCTCGTTCAGCTGCTAATATCTAGTGATATAGTCTATTTTTTTTTTTTTTTTATTTAGTACTGATCATTTATTACACACACATCTTTTTATTTAGTTTTGTAGGAGATAGTTATGTCGGCATGTGTGTTGTTTGAGATATATTTGGTTCCGGAGCAAAAGCTTTAGTTTACATTGATCGCAGTTATCTGGATATATATATATATATATATATATATATATATATATATATATATATATTATGTTTCTAGAATCATCTAGGTACAACATCTTATTGCCTTTATTCCTTTCGTATATTTGAATTACCTAAATATGTTTTTTCTCGGTTTGTACTTTGTGCTTTTAGGTCCTTCATAACTCAGCAATGCGTAACTATTTTGAATCGTATTTCTACCTATACCTTATTAAGATTAATGACAACAGTCTCTTAATATTTTACACTCGTACAGATAAACATAACTGAATCTGTGGAAATAGAGAAATAAGGAGTGTTGAGTATTGTAATTATCATTCAAAGAAAGAGATATGAAATCATGTCGAAACGAGTGTCAAATTCAACAATTCACTTATCGAAAAGTAATGCACAGTGTGATATTAACAGATTTCAATCTTACACGGAATTCATTACTGCATAACATTCAAGAGGGCAAATCATTATTTTGTTGCAATAAATGACTTTATAACAACCAAGAAGTTATAAAATCACTGGAAAAAGGACAGCTAGTGAGCTAGTTGTAATATCTGGCCGGAGTTGTAATAGTGTGAGACTGATACATTGTCGAGGACAAATGGCAGCAAGCAAGCAACAGGGAAATGTCGACATTACACGTGGAAAGAGAGAAAGTTAAAGAAATTAGATGACATCATCTTCTATCATAGCACAAACGGTTTAACCTTAGAGTTGATGATGACAATCCTCTCTCGTTTATTTGCACATTAATTCTATAGACATTATCTCTATTGTTGTTTTCGTTGTTGTTGGTATTATTATTATTATTATTATTATTATTATTATTATTATTATTATTATTATTAGGCATAGTGTCAAAAAGCCTACTAACAATTTCATAAATTTTGGTAGAAATCTTATAGAATATAAAAATGGCAGTTTTCGTAAATCTGCCATTTTTGTCAAAATTCTGGTTTTTCCAACAAACTCTTTCAATATTATGTGGTATTTCATGTGCATCCTTTACTAGATTAATTACCTCAGTAGTTATGTTGCATAGTGTCTTCAACGACTTAGCAATATTCTGCTATTTAAATACAAAGTCTATGCCATAAATGTATACACACTACGGGAAACGAAAAACTTGTTTTTCGTAGTTTTATCAAACTGCGTTAACACTGTTTCTTGTAGTAAGAAATTTTTCGACACATGGCTTTACTACCCTGGCTGTTACTCAACAAAGATAACATATTAACGTCATGGTGTCTGGATGAATTTAAAATTACGATATCAATTCAAGTTTTCCCATTCTTGAAGTTTGTATACATTTGTTGGGGGAGAACTTTATATATGTTGCCTTTCTCGTCGATCCATAACGACATGAATGACTTCGATAATCAATTTGCATAGCGTCTTCAACACCCTAGCATCATTTTGCTATTTTTCAGTCTTATCATTTTATTTAGAGTCCACACTTGTATATTATCGAAAAGCAAATTCAATAATTTGACAGACACTATTTTTTCACAATACCATCCGAAAAAAATGCTTTAATGCTGTTTTCGTTCTGGACAGAAAAAAAATCTATTATATCTTTTGTTTGTTATTTTCTACTACTACCTCCGGCCTATATAACTATTATTATAATTTCCCTTTCATTTCTTCCAGTGTCACAAACACAGACCTAATATCATCAACGGCATCATGATATTTACACTGGATATGTATTTCGAAAGTTAAATTTTAAATAATTTAAGACTAAAGCAATGTAAGAACAAACCTAGTCTATAGAGATAAAACCTTATTAAGCTTTTAGTTGTATTATGGGGAAAAGTTTGTATTTCGTTATGGCTGTGCTACCAGGGATCACTTCAATGTTCAATCAGAACATGTTCCAGTCAAACCTAGGGATCAACAGACAACTTATTATTATTATTATTATTATTATTATTATTATTATTATTATTATTATTATTATTATTTTGATTTCTAGTTTGTTCTCATTTTTCCGGGTCCAGACCGGTGTCCTAAGGTCAGAATTGGTATCATGGCATTTACCAGTGAGTAATTAAAAAAAAAATAAACCACACGTATTCTAATTGGATATAGGCCTTCGTAAGTTGTGGGCCCTACTTTTGAGAACAATTTTTATTATCATTTTTCTTATTTTATTTTTCTTATAATTATCATTATATTTCGATTTCTGATATGGTCACAAACCTGCGGGAAGGCCTGGCGTAGGTAGTGCTGTGTTGTTATGGCTATATTTCACGATTTGTTTTCTAACACCCAGGTCATCAATAGCGTTAAATGTACAAAATTCTTCTTAGTGTGTGTGTGGTACTTATCAAGACAATCTTTTGGAGATCTCTTAAACTGAGATTACCAGTGTTGTCTTCAATGTGTTATGTTTCTTTTTTTATCATTCTAAGTGCACCTACTATGACTGGTACTATTCGTGTTTTCAATTTTCACATTTGTTCTTTTTCGACACCCACGTCTTTATGCTTCGATAGTTTTTCAAATTCTTTGGTTTGCTAATTTTTGACAATTATGCCTGGCCTATTTGCTTCAATCTTCCTCTTTGTAAAGATGTTTTAATTCCATAGAATTGTGATGTTTTCTATTTCTGTGACTGGTGCTTTGTGATGTTCATCTAATCCATAAGTGATTGCACATTGTCAAGTGTAAATATTTCCCCACCCAATCGCGCATTTTTTATCCACGCTATCATAAATTATATTTGCCTTTCAAAGTTCCTTGCGAAAGAACTCTGATATTGTTCTGCAATATCAAAGACTTCTGTTTCAGCCTTTAATACAGATGCACATAACCATTAATGAGGTTCAACATCGGCTTTATTAAAGTTTTATCTTGCCAGCGTTGTTTCATGTGTTCAACAGCTTTAACCTTGAATTTATTTTTTTACATACTTTTTGCTGCAAGTGTTCGTTCTTGGGTTCTTTTGTTTTTACATGCAGTAACCCCTTCGGACTCAGTGGTTTTATTGCCTATTTGTTGTGAAATGTTTAAACACATTTGTATAAATTGTCAGTAGAAGGACCAATATTTTTCTTTTGTATTAAGACTTTAGTTGGTGATGTAGCTCATTTAGATCAGGAAATAGAAGTCGTTATTTAATTGTTCCCTGAATAATATCAACAATAAAGGATATAATTATGAGTGGGAAATTCTAATTACATTAATTATTAACAGATAATAGGAGTGTTATGTGGTTTCTTCATGAATATGTTTTTAATTTACAACATTTCTTTTGTAATGAAGTGTAAAATATTTATGCAGGAAGATCAGAAGAATAAGAAAAGAAAAGATTATAATTCTTGCCTAAATTCCTATCCTCGTGAAGTAATTATAATATTTTTTCAGGAAAAAAAGCAACATAAAATAAAACATCTATATAATTTCAAACTGTATACTGACAAAAAATCTAGCGTTGATAAGTCATTGTTTTTTTTTTCCCTAGATTATCTCATTTTGTAAACTCTACACGTGCACAATCAATTTATCTAAATATATAAAACTGAAGTAAGATACGTTAAACCTCTTTTCCCCATAGGAATGTGTTTCTTTTTTTGGAAAATTTAAAGTTTTCATTTATTTAAACTAAGAGAAACAATACCGTTATTGTCTAAATAGATTACGATATTATTTATATTCTCATTTTATGCAACCCATAAATTTTTTAGAAGGTTTAATGCCGTGATCTTACTTCTAACTGGACTAACATATATTCATTGAAATTTATTCCTTGTTGGCTCGACTGCAACAATTTAAGCTTGCTACTCGATTGGCAAGTAGGTCTCACTATTTTACTGTTGAACAAGCTAGTGATATGTTCTACTTCAATAGTTTCTTTTCTCGCACTCATCGCTCGTGGAAAGCTCTCAGATTTTGTGCGTCCCTTATACTTACAATTTGTTGGAGGAAGGCTGGCTGTTAAATTTAGCAATTTATGTAGTAAATGCATGGGAACTAGAAGCCAATCTAGAAGTACGCATACACTCATGTATTCTTCACAACAGAGAAAAAAACTCGACAGAGCAGTTGCCATGAAAATATTTGTAGAAAAGACAGTGAGAATTCAAGTCACGTCGGTGAGAAGGTGACTGAAGTTGAAATGCCTTGTAATGATTGATTACTTTACAGATCATTGTTTGCATTTTGTCAAGAACATCTAGATATAGATCAGGAGAACCAGAACAGATATGACAAAAATTTATATTGCATGGACAAATGGTAGATTTGTAAATGTGCATGATGGATTCCATTGAGAAAAAAGTTTCTGGTAGTAAACAGTGGCCAAAGCTTCAGCTATTGATTCGATAAAAATGTGCCACAGTTAAAAAAGAAAGCTGCCTCAGATAGAGAAAATGCTTAAAGTAAAACCGAAACAATTACAAATTCACTTTTGTTTGTTTGCGAAAAACCGTTTGGCTAACGGGTCTAGACTATTTTTGTTGTAAGTGCTTCAAGTCACAAGAAATTGTAAATAAATTGTTTTCATTAGAATATGCGTTTTCGTGTAGAGGAAAAAAACTGCTTTACCAAAAACAATGTTTTTCTTGACAGTCTTTCAATGTAGATACAAATAGTAGTTCAATGATACAACGATTCTTTTAGGGTAGCACAAATTAGTCGTTCAATGATACAAAGTGATTCGATGAAGATACAAAGGATCGTTTAAACATGAATTGATTGACGTTTTATATAGACAATTACTATTAAGATAATACGAACACTAACTTGCAAGAAATAACATATTTGACACTATATAAAAGAAAATCTCAATATATCACCGTTTTAAAGGTTTAATAAATACATATTTAATCTTACTGAAGCGTAAGGTTCATATATAAATTTACAATAAAATCAGATTGGTCAAGCATCATTTTTTTCTGCTTTAACTGCTTAAATTGTAGACGTATACAATGAAAGAGACGAATCGCAATTACTAATGTATAATTCGAATATGAATCGTAGACGCCAGTTTAAAATATATTTGGAGTAAAATAACTTTTGAAAATATTCAAATCAAAATGACAGCACACACAATAGACCCAGAAGATCTCCATGGATGAAAGATGATATACTGTACGTACAATGGGCTGATGTTGCTATCATTTATCTACTCTTATTAATGAAAGACAAAATTTTTATACGTCCAGCATCGGAATCATGTCAATAAATATTGGTTGTAATGTTCCCTGGACTCATCAAATGTAAAACGAAAGTTGATCGCCACGACAATACAAGAACGGATACAACAATGACAATACTGGAAAAATAAACAGACCTTGTGGCAAGTTATTGCTACCTTTCTCGACGTCGTGAAACGCTTTCATGAGGAAAACATTGTCTAATGTGAAAAAAATTCCAGATTTCGTAGAAAAAATCCTTCACACATGATTGTTTCTTAAAATCTCTCGAACATATGCCTGGCAAGTAGAAAAAAAATTGCAAACACTCGTGTAATTAGAACTGAATAAAATTTAATTGTACTTTATTTTTTCAAGAAAGAATTTGAATAAATAACGACGGAAACAATTTACTTGTTTCAATGGCCGTATTCTTCTCAACGATATCATTTTGCCTATTGTCAACTTTGCAAATATTTCTTAAATATATGACATATTGGCCATATAGATTTCATAATGACATATATATGACATATTGGCCATATAGATTTCATAATGACATATATATGACATATTGGCCATATAGATTTCATAATGACATATATATGACATATTGGCCATATAGATTTCATAATGACATATATATGACATATTGGCCATATAGATTTCATAATGACATATATATGACATATTGGCCATATAGATTTCATAATGACATATATATGACATATTGGCCATATAGATTTCATAAATTGAATTGACTATTATGGAAGATTAATCTTTCAAGTTATTGGATAATATTTGACGTTCAATTTTCATGGAATACAAATTCCGTCAAGTTTGTGGCGTAGAATAACACTGACAGTATCTTCTCCATTAGTCCATGTGGTCAATGGCAGTCCATAATGAGTTTCCTAGAATTGATAGGGAAAACATTATAAGAAGAAGACTGTGGTTTCTCAAGAAAAATGACTCTTTCCGATAATGCGAGGTAATTGAAAGAATAATGGATAAAAATATATAGAGAGTCATGATATGTTACGTTCTAATGTTTCATAGCATTTAAAAATGATAGGCTGGAAAGTAGATATTCATTGACTCTAGGGCAGATCTGTAATGTAATCGATCCTGACCAGTCATCTCGACTACAGTCGCTTTCTCAATGACTATGAGGCTTCTCTGTGTCTTTTCTACAAATTGTTTCATGGCAACTGTAATGATGAGCTTTTTTCCATGGTGTCAATTTCATGATTTTAAGCTTGCTACGCGATTGAAATCTAGGTGCCAGCCGTTTGAAATTGAAATAGCTAAATGTAATCGTTACAATTGCACCAATAGTTTTTCTCGCACAACTAATCTGTGGAGCTCCCTTCTGTTTATTTGCCTCTCTCATAACTATAATCTTTCAATATTTAACTGAAAAATCAATCGCTAACATCTATCTTCTTGAAACCTCTTAATCATTTTATCTTATTCAATCTTCCCAATTTCAGTCTTCTCTTTCAGTTTACTCCATGCACCCCCCCCTGAGAACTTGTCGTATTTCCGCTTTGCGTTGGGTGAAATGAACTAATCAAGCTTTTCAAAATTTCATCATGGAGATTTATTGTTTTCTTTCTTAATCCTGATCATCTATTTCTCACATTATAAAAAGTGTTTGCCTGTAATTCTTGCAGTATATTATAGGTTAAGATTTTGAAAATTCACTAAGTTTTCTGCAGGTTTGAAATTGAGATCTGATATGTAATTTTTATTTTGAATATTTTTTGCATTTTATGAGTTTAAATTTTTGCTTTCGCCTCGGTATTTGTAATCTATCAGTTCAATATTAATATTTATTTAATATTTATTTAATTTGATTTCCTTAAATCTCTTTAATTTCCTTGCACCACACTTCCTTTCCTCTAGCTGCCAAATTTTATACCATCCTTCTCCGTATAGCCCACCCCCAAATTCCCGCCTTAATTCCTATTTCCGCGATTTCATAATTCCTCCGATTTCAATCCGTAACGTCATATTTCGAGACCAAACATTGGTTTTTGAATGTCAACTCCAACCAATAGTTTCATAGGCTATCATTATTCATTTATAATTTCTTTTGTTCGATCTGCATCATTTGCGACTTTTCACGACATGGCTGTTTTCTTCAATTTTTTACCGATATCGTTTCATATTTTTCTGATCTGTCACTTGTGTTAAAAAAATGCTCTATATTTATTTTTTTTTGGAATGTATTAAAAAGTACATAGCAGGCGATAGACAGTTAATAAAAATACTGTTTTGTTTAGTTTTTAATATATATATATATATATATATATATATATATATATATATATATATATGTATACACAGACATACATACATAAATTATACATATATAAATATAAATATATATATATATATATACACACATATATACATAAATATACACACATATATGTACATATATATACATATATATATATACACATATATACACATATATATAGACATATATATATATATACACATATATACATATATATGTATACACATATATACATATATATATGGATACATATATATACATATATATACACATACATAGGAACATATATACATATATATATATATATATACACAAATATACATATATACTTAAATACATAAGCATATATACATGTATATATATATATACATATATATATATATATACATACATATCCATATATACATACATACACATTCATATATATATATATATATATATATATATATATATATATATATATATATATATACATTCACATAGATATTCCTGCACACACACAAACACATATGTGTGTATATATATATATATATATATATATATATATATATATATATATATATATATATATATATATATATATATGCGTGTGTGTGTATGTGTATATATATATATATATATATATATATATATATATAAAACACACACCCACATATATATATATACACACATATATATATATATATATAATCACACATATATAGATATATATGCACAAACATATGCATATATATACACATTTATATGTATACACATATATATGCACACGTATATATATATATATACATATATGACACATATATACATATATATATATATATATACATACATATATATACATATATATATATATATATATATATATACAAATATGCATATATACATATATATATAGGTATATATATACATATATATACGCATGTATCCACATATATATACACATATATATAGAGATATATGCACACATATACATATATAAACATATATACACATGTATATAAACATACATATATACACACATATATATATATATGCACACGCACAGATATATATATATATATATACACACATATATGTATACACAAATATATGTATATATATACATATACACAATATATATATATACATACACATATATATATATATATATATATATATATATATATATATATATATATATATATATACATACATATATACATGTGTGTTTCGATGTATGTGCGAGTGCATGTTTACATATATAAATGTATTTATTTTGCCCTGTAAAATTGGTTTGTAGAAAAATATAGTGATTTACTAACCCTGATAATTTTAATGTATTAAATATAAATCATATTCCCTCGCTTCATACGTATTAGAATAAAAACATCCGACAGTTTTTGACACATATTAACATTTTAGATGTTACTGAGCATCAACCTCCTTCAAAGATATTTTTTTTCTAATTGAATCAATGAAATTCCAAAGGGACTGACCCAATATGATTATTAGAAGTTGGGTCCTGTGGAAGCACCGTGAATCAATTGATCTTGTACGAAAGCGACATTGCATGACGTAGAAGAACGCCATTTCTTGCTTTTTTTTCGCTTTTTAGCTACGTCAGTGTCTAATTCTTTCTTTGTATCCTTTTTTTTTAGAAAATCATCCATAATTTTTATACAGTGTTTTATATTTAAACAATACAACTTCAATTTGTAAACAGTCTGTCAAACTGTTGTCATTGGCCCCCTGACAAAAGATTCCGCTAAAAGACTTGCATTTAAAAATAACTTTGTGTTTTTTTAGTGACAAGAAAATGTTTTGTAGTTACCTTTGTACAAAAAAAACAAAAAAAAAGAACACACACCAAATAATCCCAAATAAATACGATTAAAAATTAGAAAAACTGAACTAAAAATATGCGCAGAGTTGTTTACAGACGTTTGCTTTTGCAAATGGTGATGATACTGAAGAATATGGTAATTTTTAGAAGATTACGTTTAAAAGAAAATATGACATAAAATATCTGTAACTATTCACGTCAGGGAAAATGACAGTCAAATTCATTGTTCAGTTTCATATTTTGGGGGTAGGTTTATTCAATAAGAGAGAAATACCGAATACATAGCTGAAGACTTTGTCCCTAGTCGGGAATAGATTGAAAATGTATTTAAACGTATTATATTTTCATTCGATTTTCTTTTTTTTATGTTTCTTTCTGACAGATTTTCTTTTTGCTTAATGCAGTACTTTTAGTTTTTTGTTCAATTGAAGATGTTTTGACTTCTTCCATCTTTTCTTCAGGCTTACTTTGCTAATTTGCTTTTCTTTCTGTTCATTCCATGCTGCTTATTTGAAAGTAAATGTTAACTATCTTTGGAATGTTCTGTGAGGAATTTTATCAATACGATGGGGGTAGTGATAAATTCACTGCTCAGCCCAGAAGGAATTTAATATAATACTGATGTGTGGTTATTTGTTATTTTGGGGAAATTGGAAGGACCATGCAACACTCAGCATTCTCTTTCATTTGTAAAGTTATCTTATATTCTACTGATTTAATTCTATTTTCATTTAATTTTTGCAATATTTTCTCTGTTCTTTGTCAATATATATATATATATATATATATATATATATATATATGTGTGTGTGTGTGTGTGTGTGTGTATATATATATATATATATATATATATATATATATATATATATATATATATATATATATATCGGTTAAATGTAAAATAAAATTAATCGATGATAATGGTTAAAAGTATAGCTGAATGCGTTTGGAAAACAATCGGGAAATGTTTATATAATTTGTCCTGAAAAGAAAAAAAAATAACGCATGACAAATTAAATAAAAACATCAACCGGAGTAACTTGTCAATCGTCTTCAACGAAATTTCCATAAAAGAGTGATTTCTAGCCAAACATTCACTATATATATATATATATATATATATATAATATATATATATATATATATATATATATATAATAAAATCACCTCATATGTGAAATAACCTTATTCGGCTATCTTATTTAAGCCCGCTATAGACTGAGTTCAGTCAGACGAAAAGCAAAAAAAAAAAAAAAAAAAGAAAAAAAAAAGCTAGTTATATTTTTAAATATAAACTACTTACGCACGTAGCATGCGCCAGTTTGCCTTACAGTTACCATCATCATGTTTCCCAAGCACTCCCTTCCAATTTTTAAAATCTTAGCCAACTCTGGCGTCAAAATCACCTAGGATTATAACCTTATTTTCTGCAGGGGCGTCTCTTAGTAGATCTGGATAAAATGCACTTTTTTCCACGGGATCTGCTTGTAAAGTTATGGAGTACACACTAATTAGTAGGTTATATAGAAGATTAGTCTTTGGGAGCCGTATAGAGGGGATGCGTTCAGAATAACCATATGACATGTTATCAAGTTTGGCGTAAATGGAATCCCTGATCATGAAACCCACGCCTAAAAGACGACTCTCTGCTACTGAATTGCCTAACCAGTAGAGGATATTTCCCGGGTCATGTTCATTTATATCATTTTGTTATCCCTCCCATTTTATTTGTTGTTTTTGTTATTCTCATTTATGCTTTTTCCCCTTTTTTCTTTTGTCTCTATACCCCTCTCTCTTTATTTCTCTGTCAATATACTCCCCTCTCTCTTTATTTCTCTCTTTAATGTCTATTTTTATATCCAATGTCCCATTCTCACTTTCTTTCCCTGTTCAGTGTGAATCTTTCATTTTCTATATTCCCTTCCATTTTTATTTCTATGTCTAATGTCTATCTTTCTTTTTCTATGAACCCGTCTCTCTTTATTTCTCTGTCTAATGTGTACCTTTTATTCTATATTTCCTCTCTCTTTATTTCTCTCTCTAATGTCTATTTTTATATCCAATGTCTCATTTTCTCTTTATTTCCCTTTTCAGTGTGTATTTTTCTTTTTCTTTATTCCCTTCTCTCTTTATTTCTGTGTCTAATGTCCATTTTTCTTTTTCTATATGCCCTTTCTCTCTTTATTTCTTTGTCTAACTTCTTATTTTTCTATATTCCCTTCTCTCTTTATTTCTGTTTAATGTATATCTTTGTTTTTCTCTATTCCCTGTTCTCTTTATTTATGTGTCTACTATATTTCTTTTTCTATATACACGTATCTCTTTATTTCTCTGTCCAACGTCTTTTTTTCTATATTCCCTTCTCTCTTTATTTCTGTGTTTAATGTCCATTTTTCTTTTTCTACATTCACTGCTCTCTTTATTTATGTGTCTACTATATTTCTTTTATTATATACACTTATCTCTTTATTTCTCTGTGTAACGTCTTTTTTTCTATATTTCCTTCTCTATTTATTTCTCTGTCTAATGTCCATTTTTCTTTTTCTGTATTCCCTTCTCTCTTTATTTCTCTGTCTAATGTCCATTTTTCTTTTTCTGTATTCCCTTCTCTCCTTATTTCTCTGTCTGACGTCTTTTTTTCCCTATATTCCCGTCTCACTTTATTTCTGTGTCTAATGTCCATTTTTCTTTTACTCTATTCCTTTCTCTCTTTATTTCTCTGTCTAATGTCCATTTTTCTTTTTCTATATTCCCTTCTCTCTTTATTTCTTTGTCTAATGTCCATTTTTCTTTTTCTCTATTCCCTTCTCCCTTTATTTCTCTGTCTGACGTCTTTTTTTTCTATATTCCCTTCTCTCTCTATTTCCGTGTCTGATGTCTGTTTTTCTTTTTCTGCATTTCCTTTATTTCTGTGATCAATGCCTGTCTTTCTTTTTCTGTATCCCCTTCTCTCTATATATCTCTGTCTAATTTCTCTATTTTCCTTCCTCACTTTGTTTTTGTCTATTTATGTCTATATTTCTGAGATGTGAAATTGTAACTATTTTTTTATATTTACATCGTTCGTACTGTTGTCCTGATCTTTATTGTCATATTCACTAAATATGGGAATAAAAATGAGGAAAACTGTCTGACTTCTCTTTTTTCTGTGTATAGTGTTTATCTAAATTTTCCGTTTTATATTCTCTACTCTTTCTGTCTTTCATGTTCTCTTTCTTTCTATATTCAATCTTGTATTTATTCTTTCTATCATATTATCGAATATTTTTCCTTCTTTAATAATATGGCTTTTGTTGTATTATTTATTTTCAGCTTTCCTCCCAAATTTCCTTTTTATTTTCATAAATCTTTCGCGACCCTCTTTATCCATTTTATTAATAGTCGTCACTTTAAATTTATTTTCTATCATTTTCTGTAATAATTTTTATTGTTGGTCCAACTTCTTCTAATTTTCATATATGTCCATTCCATTTCCTTCGTTTTTTTCTTGAAAATCTGTATTTCGTCTCCAACTTAGCACTGTTGAAATGATAATCTTTAACAGATTATTGAAAAGACTTCATTGATGAAAATTGTTCAAAATTTAGTGATGAGATTCAAACGGATGAAAGTTATGAGAGAAATCCCAAATGATTTTTTTTTGTCGATGAAGAAAAAACAAAAATATAACTATACGTCCGCCTAACTTTTCTTTGTTTCCGATTAGAAAAAAAAAATCAACAAAAAAACAAAAAAAAAAAAAATAACTGCAATTTTACGATATATTTACATATTCTTCTATGTTTAGCAATAACGTTTCATTCTATCATTTTCTGAATATTTTAATGCATTCGTCTCCCAGTTCTCAGAGAGGCTGCCTTAAAAGAAGCGTGAACGAGACGGATCTAAACAGTTCACACACAATGTTAATTCAAAGGTTTTATTGGTTGATTTTATTTACAGACATACTCACCTGTATGGAGAAATCTTCCGAGAAGCGGTGGAGGCGGAATGAACACTTCAGGGACTCCGATGTGATTTGAAAGACATATGTAGCATTTAAAATGTGTTATCATTTTTGTTCTGTTTGCGTTTTTGCCTGACACATTTCAAACAGTATATTTATTCAGCTGTCAACAGCAATCTGATGAAAAATAAATAAATGAAAATTAAAAATAAAATAAATTGAAATAAAATAAAACTTATTAAAATATATATATAAATTAACAGCTAGCGGAATATAATAGATTATTAATAAACGCAAACACATTTCCAAGTTACAATTAAGAATAAAAATACAACACAATGAAATGGTTATTTGTATTTCTTTAATGCAGCTTCCCTGGAGATTTTTCGAAATGGAGAGAAACGCCAGATTTTAGTGTTCATTGTTGCATCTTGACGTAAAGAACTCGCGAGAGATTTACATCGATGTAAAACTAGTCTGACAAACGGTAGGGAAGAGGATAATGTAACTGAAAACAAGGCGTTTACCAAGTACATGTGCATTGATACATTTAAGTTTCTTCGATCGCATATCTTACAAACAAGCTGTCCCAAAACACAATACATTTAAATGTCCGTATGTTTAAAATGCGCAGAACATATGTAAACGGTAATAATACAGAATACAATTAGATAATCTAAAAACGTATTCATGTATAATTAAACAGAAATAATCATCCCCATATATATATATATATATATATATATATATATATATATATATATATATATATATATATATAGGTATCAACAGGCAGACTGTATCACATCTTCAAGCCGGGGACCGAAACCCAACAGATTTGTTATGGGTCGTAGATTCTCACTCCTAACGAATATCGAATTTTTGCGTATTTATTTAATAAATACGGGAGAGTTTTGTATTAGAAGCAGTAATAGGAACTATTTTCCCACAGTGTTCGATCCAATATCGTCATTTTGGCTAGATATCCGATCGCTTCAAGCCGGGACAAAAACCCGACCCATTTGGTATCAGTCGGAGATGACTCAATCCATTAAGAGAGTATTGTATACATACAAACGCACACAGGCGCTCGCGCACATACACACAAACACACACACACACACACACACACACATATATATATATATATATATATATATATATATATATATATATATATATATATGAAATTTTTTTCCGATTTAACCAGTAGAAAAGACAATATTTATGAATAAAAATGACAATAAGAAAACTCGAAATTGCTCAATTACAAGTTTATCTTTTTTTGTCATTTTTATTCATATATATATATATATATATATATATATATATATATATATATATATGTATGTATATATATATATATATATATATATTTGTGTGTGTTTGTGTGTGTGTTAGTACGTGTGTGTATATGTGTTTGTATCTTTCTTTCAATTTAGTTAATTGACTGATAAATAAAGAGAAAAATCAATATAACCGTTGAAAATGAATAAAAAGACAAAATGACAACTATTATAAGACGAAATATATATATATATATATATATATATATACATATATATACATATATATATACATATATATATATATATATATATTTACTTATATATATATATATATATATATATATATATATATATTATATATATATATATATATATATATATATATATATATATATACTTATATATATATATATACATATATATATATATACATATATATATATAGATATAGATATATATATAGATATAGATATATAGCCGAGTGCTTAGAACCTTCGGTTTCTGACCATGAGCACCGGGTTCGAATTTAGCCACGTCTGTTTTCACTATTATTTTTGTTCCTGGGCGATCCCAGCGTGCAGCACATTTGGAAATTGCCTGTAATCCATAACGCTCGGTTGACGCAAGCTTCGTGAATGAAATTGGGTAGATGGAACACTCGGGGGTGTGGGCGTCGATAGCCGTACTAGCCCGAAGTCACAAGTCAGCGTGAACCGAGGTTTTGATTGGGCTGGCATTGTTCAGATTGTTGATCACGCTATACAACACGGTCTTTCCCAGAAACTTTAACTAATGTCTACTCAGCATATTTGCAGTATAGATCACAGGTTGGTTGTGTGGGTGGTGAAGAAACAGAAATGTGCCTGAACATGCATCTGCACTAGGGATCTTCTAGACGCATTAATAGATGGGTATCCTCGAATGCTAGTGGCTAGCTATTATATATAATTAATATTGTTTAAATTGTGAGTAGATTGTTATGGTGTAGGGAGGAAATTTATGTTGCACATATTAAACTTATGAGTTTATGGCTTTCACCATTTTTGTTTTTTTTGTTGTTTTTTTTTTCAATATATTTCTGGTCGTGTATGTTGGCTTGGGAAAGTAATATTTATTTCAGGAAAGGTGAGATTAGAAATAAATCCGGGTATAGATTTATGTTTTGATAAGTTTCAATAGCGGCACTCTAGAGAATATAAACTAGTACAATAAAATAAATCATACAATGCTTTGATAAAATCACAAGAGGACGAATATTATCGGCTAAGAATAGTTTTTATTGTTTTTTGTTTGAAAGACTTGTTAAAGAACGTGCTAATATTGCTAAGACTGATTGAAGGAATGTTTGGCATCTCGTACAAGCGTAACATTCTAGAACGGCTTCAAGCACATATGATTCTGAAAGCTTTTGAAGAATTCTTACAACAATTGGAATTGATTAAAATCTTTAATACCTCTGAAGGCAATATGGAGAATTATAGTACTACTACATGCTTATTTGTATCCAGATATTGCAATAAGGAACATGAATGTGCAAAAACATGTCCGGTCTTTGGAAAATGGTGTTTCTAATAGGAATCATTTCCAGACGGTATGCATATATGAAAAACGAGTTGAAGCAGTGGAAAACATGGATCCTCCGATTGAAAATACGGAAGTATTTGAGAAAAAATCACAGAATAAAAGTAGGGAAATGGTGAAGTTGAACAGAGTAACTTTACTCATACAGGTGGATACTGGAAGTGATGTTACGTCGTTGCCCAGGAACTTTTGGAAAAGCTTCGGTAGACAAAAGTTAAAGAAAAGTAATCTCGAGTTGGGACAGTTCAATGTGTCAACCATCAAAATATTAGTATGATTTGAGGACACGTTTGGGACAAAACCAGATTCAAGATAATACCCTTCATAGTGATGGAAAACTTCAAAAAGCCATGGTCTTTTACGAATTGACGTGTCAAGAGTGGATTCATCGAAACTCTTAAATTCCATTAAGACTCTAGATTATTGAGGGGATACGGTTTAAAGTAAGCAGTTACTTCATTCGCTGGTATTAAGTACTTTACTAAAGTTACCCTTAAGTCAGTATATAATCAAACAAAAATGGATAGCAAGTCAACACAACTATTATTTTAATAAGATGAACTCGCCTCCCGTTACGAGTTAAAATTAATTGTCACATTATTCAAAAATCTATCAAAAAGTTTTATAGGGGATTAAAATATGTATTTCTATATCAGAATGATATTGAGACTGGTGCGCGCAGCAAGGAAGATATCCCAAACAAAACGAAGCAAATTTTGAGAAAATTAAATATCGCGGATATGATAATAGCGATAAATGCGAGCTTAACTGTGAAACTGTTCATAACTAAGTCGGTATATCACCGAATAATAAACTCATTATATCAGATATATATATATATAAAAAAAGCTTGAATGCTTTTTAGGATTAACCAATTTCAATAACAAATATCTACTGCGATATCGTAACCACGTGGAAACATTTGACGAAATAAGAACTAAGAATACCCAGTTTAAATGGATAAAAAGACAGGAGGTTGCAGTAGAGAAATTAAAAAATGCACTCCT
>OZ010591.1:88062159-88112159 GCA_963932145.1 Acanthosepion lycidas | reverse complement strand
TGAAATATTTAAACAAAAATAAAAGAAAATATTAATAAGTAGAAAGTATAACCGGTTAAGCAATGGTTGTTAGAGCAATATCCTTTACTTGACTTCATCGTACAGGTTTACAAACATTTTTTATTTCAGAGTTATCGTTCTACGCGAGTCAAAGATGGATAGCTCAGTCTCTCCAACGACTAAAGTTCTATGTGTGAGTGGTGGGAAAAAAATATGCATTTCAAACTTTCCCAAAGTGTTTAGGCTCGAAATTAAATTCAACGCAATTCGACAGGTATTAGAACTCAGCTCTCCGATTGCCTTTTACTAACCGGTCACGATTGCGCCACACGTACTTCCTCATGAGTTTGAAGAAAGCAAAATATCAAGTGCAGTTATACAGGGTGGTAATGATAGACAAATGTAAGTATATAAAAAAGATTGCAGTGGAAAAATGTATGGTTGTAGTGTAAAATAATCAATGTAAAAATATAAATATTTCATTTTCATATTGATTATTACCAATACGATGTTTCACACAATTGTACTCAAACCATGTTCAGGTATACATTTACTTGGCTGAAAAGCAAAGTAAATATAGACCTGAATGTGTTAATTTATCTGTTGATTTTCGCAATATTTTCACCTGTATTGTCGATACTTGACTGTTCTTACTGGATCAGAGAATATTTTTCACTAGCCTGAAATTGAACGTACGATTAGTAGATGTCAGGGAGAGCTACTTTACTAACGACAACTGCTGCGACTTATTTTTTTCTGCAGTTTTTAAATCAATTGTCAGATGATTTCTAAAGAAAGAAAGAAAAAAAGAAACAAAGGAAGGAAGAAACAAAGGAAGGAAGAAATAAAGAAAGGAAGGAAGAAAGGAAGGACGGAAGGAATGAAGGACTATTGTACACCAGAAGAAAGACAAACGATAGAAGGAAACTTATATAGGAAAATAAATAAGAAACTTTAAGATAGAGTAAGATTGAAAAATGAATCAAGAAGAAAGATAATAAAAAATAAGAAGTAACGAAGGTAGGAAAGGAGAGAGGATAAAAAAAAAACAATAAAAAGAAGAGGAAAAAAAGGAAGAGAAAAAAACTTGCAAAGTAAGGAAACGTTTCAAGAAAAAGAAATTATGAAAAAATGCTATAAAAATAAGCTAAAACCGGAAACTAAAACTGAATGCTAAAGTTAAAATAAAAAATAATATTTACGTGGATATAGATAATTACCGAAAGAAACAAACACATATTTGAGGTAAGATTTGAAAGAAAAAAACATCCAAATAGAATATGGCCGAAAGACAAATAGAAAAAAAGAATAAAACATAACAGTTAAAATGAAAAGGAGAGTTGAAAACAGGAAGGAAATACTGAAAATAACACGTCTTGATTCATTTTAATTTAACCTGACATTATGCGCAGTGTTATTTTTCATATTTTCAAACCGTATCAAACCCAACATTTTTTTCTCTGTTTCAGTATTGAGAATCTCAAACTTGTAATCTCATAAGGATTTACCGAATGCGTTCTCAAATCAATAGATTAATTCTCTTAATCTGACATGCAACTCGTTCACATGAGCGTGTTTTGGATTATCCTTTGTCATCAGTTGCTAAATCTGTACCTCGTGAAAGACTCTCTCTTAATATTACCTCAGAAAAACGGAGCTTTTAGAATGCAGTGTTTGAAAGAATTAGACAAAAAGAATATAAAAGTAGGAAAACTGTGAAATCCCCATTAGCTACTTTAAAAGAATACCACTAAGAAACAAAATGTAAGAAAAGAAAATATTTAAAAAAAAAAGTGAAGTAAAATGGAATTTAAAACAATGGGAAATGTCAATCTCGCGCAAAAGAAAGTCACGCTGTAATGATCATCTCCCAGACATTATCTCAGAGATTGGTGTTCAGCAGTGAATAAAAACAACTCGGAAGTATATACTGATCACATGACTAAATCCACAAATCATTTAAAAAGTGAAGGTTCTAGGGTAACATTGATTTAACTCTGGAAATATTCGTCCAAATTATGCTCTACTAAATATTGCCTGACGTCCTAATATAAAGCTATTTTCATAATGCAGCAACTTACTCAACTTTCCACCTTAAATTGCTAATCGTAATGGTAATATTATCGATTCCTTTATAAGGAGACATTGGACATTCATTGACCGAGAAACATTGGCTTAAGTCTGCAATTCATAAGTTCCATCTTTTAAAACAATTTCTCCAGAAAATAAGTTTCCCAAGTTTAGTAATGTTATCAATTTCCATACTGATGGAGACTTCCTTTCTTACCTTTTGTTTAAAGCAAGGTGGAAAATCAATATCTTGATTCTATTAATTTCTATTCGAATTACATGTGCTATGAATTATATTGGTTGCTGCTGTTGAAAATCCTGCTATTTTGTACATTCCTTTGCTAGTGATTCTCTACTGCCAAAACACATCATTCGATGAAGAATGATCATTTCTAAAAGCTACGGTCTTCATTCGCTCGAAGTTTAAGCACTGATCTGCGAAAGACGTTATATACAACTGATAGTTTAGTTATTTTTTAATGACTAGCGCCAGACATGCTGTTTATATGAGGTATCGAAGAACGAGATGAACACACAATTTTTATTAGGTGTCGACACTGTTTTCAAAAATATCTAAACTCATACAAGAATAACAGTTTTCAACAGAAATAATGACAGCGCATTAAATTTAATATACCAGAATTTTTTGCAAGGCGTGTTAAAATCCTCACAGTATTTTTATGAACATTTTTATCGAGATTTACAAGCTTTACGTTTCGTTCAATTTCGAAAGCCAGTCGATGAAATTTCAATTTAGTTTTTGAGTATTGCTTTGAAAAAACCCTACTTTGTGGTTTAATAATTTTATCGGATTTCAAGGTAAACTATATTTTTAAAAAATGTCTTTTTGTTCGGTTTCCTGTTAAGAGCGAAAAATAAAGTTGTTTTTTTGGGGGTTTTTTTTGGTTTACTCTTTAGCACGGAATATACAAGCGGGTATGCATAAATATTTATTTCTGGGAACAAATACCAAATATTATGAAGTGTTTGGCCATATCATTTTTTGTGGGTGGGAAACTGGGATATTCTACATTTGAAAACGATATTCGTATGGTTTCTACATAAACATTATTTTGGGGATTAACATATCTTACCATTTAAAACTACACCTACTGTGTTTTTAATTTACAGTGCTAATATTGTGCATTATATATTACCAGAATATATATATATATATATATATATATATATATATATATATATTCGTGCTTCTGTGTTTGTGTGTGTGTGTATATCTATCTATATATATATATATATATATATATATATATATATGCATGTAAGCAAATATATGGATATAGATCCCACAGTATGGAGAAAAATATACGGAAAAACAAACAAAAATTCTTATATGCAATTATGCTGTTTTAATGTTAATATAATGTCAACGTCGGACGTTTCGGTCTAATAAACCATCTTCAGGAAATATTCATAAAATATAATTAACATTATCAATTCAACATGACAAAGACGATGGACATAAGAGCAAGACTGGTATTTATTCGTACAAAAAGTACAAATTGTGGCACGAGGCCAATAAAGGGGAGGGGTAGAGGCTGGTCAACACTAACTGTCTTATACCTAGCTAATCAGATTCGCGACCCATTCGTACATTACATTTTACCCATTGACCAAAAGAACTCGTCCATCACCAAACAATCCTTCAACCACCATAATACCACGTGCTCTCAAGGGAGACCTAGCAAAATCGCGCCCCATACCATAAAAATTTTAAAGATGACATATATATACAATTCTAATAATGATAAAATGAGAGGGGAGGGAAATGAACACAATAATAAACTTAAAATAAACACAAATACAAACTAAACATAATTGATGTTAGTAGGGACCGTCCAACCCATAAAACAGAGAGGCCGCTGTATTCTGGCCAGGGGACAAAATCAAGAGACGCTCTCGCTAAGGGAGTGGGTAAAAGTATAAAATATTAGGCTGGAATGGGAAAATATGAAACTGACCCAGTTGAGATGAAAGTGGGGGGGGGTCAAAACAAACTGGGGAGGATGGGAGTCTCGACTTGGATTATAACCAAAGAACGGCCGGGATGCAGGCCAAGAACAACACTTACTCACATTAACTAGGTACACTGAAGATTGTCTAACCTAACCAAGGGGAGGGTTCCACAGGAACCCACCCCGATGTGCAATAGGTTGACCTAGAAGAGAAAATCATGGCTAGCCCCGTTCACACGAAGCAAGCTCGCTTCTTTTACCCACCTTTCGCTAAAAACTGTCGAATGCAATCGTTTTCTATCCGATCTAATCTTCATCTTGAGCTGATGATCAAAGAATCGAATTAGATCCGAATGAGAAAGACGATTGCCTCGCAAGACTTCCTCCTTTCGCGTCGTCCAAATCACCATTCGAGCCGTGGCCATCAGCGTCAGAAACACCATCCGTTTCATCCCGGAATACGGGGGTGACACATTGTCACACGCGTATGCGCGATCAATGGACACAAGCTGTTCGGGAGCGAGACGAGCCGTCAGCTCGACGACATGGTCCCATAAGTGGCGGACCTGGGGGCAATGGTAGAAGGCGTGCGCAGCCGTTTCTTCTAAGGCAAGGCCACACTATTCACAGTATAGCAAAAGCACCAAGCCCCATATGAAAGCCTTGTCGTTGAGAGGCAGCTGATTCCGAGCCAATCGCCAGCTAAGCGAAAACTCAGGGTTACTGAGGTAATCCGCCGCTGGCGCCCAAGACCAGTAGGAGCGATACTCTTCCTCCGACAAGCCGAGCGTATCTCGTAGGGGATCCTTCGCGGGCCTCTCCAGTAATTCACGATAGAAGACCTTCCTAGGCCGAGAAAGGTCACTGGACCGGGGAACGGCCCTCAAGGCCGACCGACACTCGCGAAGGAAAACCGATTGATCCCGGGGTTTACTACCGCGTTCAACCCGCGAGATGGAGGGACTGATGGTAAGGCCAGGGAACGCGTCCCTAAAAATCCCCTCCAGAATCGGATCTCCTCCAGTCAATGCACGGCGTAGGAAAGCCAACCTAGAGGCACGGATGTGACTCGGCAGGTGCGGCATTCCCAGCACCCCATGACACGGACGTTTAGTGCAGACTCGTCTGTTGACCCAATTCCCTCGTCCCCTCCATAAAATGTAGGATACCGATCGCTCGAGCGCCTTCTTGTGGGTCTTACAGAGAGGAAGTACGGACAATCGATAAAGAATCAGGGAGAAAATGCATGTAGCACACACCTCCGCCCTGCCATTCACGGACAACCTCCGTCGATTCCAAGTCTGACTGGCGGAATCGACCTTTTCTCGTACTTTAGACCAATTCTTCTCCAGCTGGAGGTCAGGCCCAAACTACACTCCAAGAATGTGGACAGGACCGCCTGTCCAACCGAAGCGGCCCGGAAGAGCGACCCCCTTCCAGGCACCTAACCGCAATCCGGACGACTTGTCGCGGTTTATTTTGGCCCCTGTCACCTTCTCGTACGGATCAAGCGCCTTCTGTACCACCTCAATGTCTTTGCGGGACGACACGAAAGCAGATACGTCATCGGCGTACGCGGAAACCCTGGCTCAAGACCCTCCAGGAACGGCAATTCTACGTAGGGCCGGACAGGGGGATCTATACAGGAGGCTAATCCAGCGGCAGAAGTTGGGTGCGAATCCAGCGGCCTGCAGGACAGCAGCAAGGTAGTGATGGTCGACCCTATCAAATGCCTTGGACTGATCCAAATTGATCAACGCGGCTTTTTCGTCGTCTTTTACACCCTCTATGATCGTGCGGATCAGATGCAGGTTGCTCTGAATTGTTCGGCCCCTCACAGAACAAGTCTGCTCAGGTCCCAACAGAGACTCAGCAACTGACTGCAAACGCTCCTGCAGGATCTTGGCCATAATATTTAACTCTGTGTTTAGCAGAGTTATGGGCCTGTAATCATCTAGCCTCCCCCCACCACCTTTGCCCTTTTTCAACAGAGTGATTACACGCCTGGTGATCCGGTTGGGGATGGACTCCGACCGAAACCAGATGTTGAACACTGCAGTCAAAATTGGAACAAAGATGTGCGACAGCCTCATGTATAATTCATAGGGCCGACCTTCTTCAAAACCGCGTAGACATCGCCATCCGTAATCTCTCCCTCGCAACTAGCCACTTCAGTCGGCGAAAGCCGAGGAAAGTCAGCCAAATAGCTACGAAACTCCGAAGAGTACGCCCCTCCGGGGATTTGACTTCACGAATGTAACGATCGCCACCTCGACGGAACTCTTTCCTGCGCAGATCTGCGCCCAAGTTCACTGCTTCGGAAGACATCATGCTTAACTAATGTCCAATTACCTGACCCATGTACCGCTCGCTATTCGATCGATCCAGGGCCTCCTTAGCTAAGGCTATCTCTAGTGCCCCCCCAGCCACCGCCAGGGAATAATTAGCTTTAAGTGTTTTCACTTTCTCAGCTCTATCTAGAGCGAGCCGTTTGCTGAAATCAGTGATGAAGGACCTAATCCTGCATTTAAGGCGTTCCCACAATTTATTCCCGATAACCGCCCCCACTAGCTCTCGCTGCACTAGTCTAATTATCTGCTCCTGGAAGTCCCGCCTGTCCAGTAAAGACAGATTGAACTTCCAGTGCCCAGCCATTCTAGGCCTATTGTCTAACGCTACCAGTGCACAAACGAGTTTGTGATCCGAATAGCCTACCCAGTGGAACGTAGGGCAATCTAGTAGTTCTATGTCGGCTCTTATCACTAACATTCTGTCAAGGTAGCTAACCACCTTGTCAAAAGGCCAATTAAGAGCCTACGTCCATATTTTTCCCTCGGGATGATCGACCCGGTATCTATCGACGAGACCATAATCGTCGATCAGATCGACCAAGCTGCGATCGCCCCCTCTTCCGCTAGCACCCCTCCCCCTGTCTAACTTTGGGTCCAGGATGGCATTCCAGTCCCCCATTAAAACTAGGCGTGTTGAATCCACCAAGAACGGCCCCAACCGCCGAAAGAACGAGACCCGCTCCCTCTGGTTATTGGGCGCATAAACCGCAACGACCCTGAACGAACCACTTTTCACGGCAATATCGGCCACGATCAACCGGCCCTCTGCATCGGTATGCACAAGGTCTACCTTCGCATCGAGAGTACGTCTGACAAGCAAAGAAACACCTCTGGCAGACCGGTCCCCATATGCTGAATAAAGGACAAAGTCATCCTCCAGCACAAACGCATCGGAACTGGAAACAAAGTGGGTCGCTTCGATCGCGGCGACATCCACATCAAAGGACAACAGGTCCCGGAGCAGGCGGGCAGCCTTACTCCGATCCCTCAAGTCATTCACATTCAGTGTAGCAAACTTAATTGCTATCGTCTAGGCCCGCAAAAAGAAAAAAGAATAAGCACAAAAACCTTATACACATACGGGGCGGAAAACTGCGTTGAGCAGGACCCCGACGGATTGTCCCAGACTACCAGTGCCCAATTCAATCGTCATACGACCGCCCAGGACAATACCGCCGACGTCAATAGGGTACATTAATTTAATAGCCCTATATAAGGAGGGGTGAACTAAAACCGGGACCCTCCCAGAGAAAATGTTGCGCAGTTTCTTCAAGTCGGGGTTGTCCAATTCGCACATTTTAATGTTCGGAAAGGCCTCCTTGGCCTCGAATATGTGGCTCCATACTTTTAGGTAGCCACCAGTGTCTCTGACACAGGTAATGGCACCTGGAGCCTTTGGGAAATTACGGGGGTCCTCGACACTTTTGCCATCCACCTCCGTCATTTTGTACAGCACCCCCAACAGGGCCTTCCTTTGTTTGGACAGGCCCCTTATGTACTCTTCTTTGTCAATTTTACAAATTGAATCGGGCCCTCAAACATTTTCTTTTTCTCCCTAGCAGGATGGGGAAGGGAGGAGGTGGACGTGTATGGTGGTGTGTTCAACGAACTTGGGGAAGATGTGGAGGGAGAGGGGGATGTAGCCAGGGAAGGGGAAGAAGGGAAGCTCTTAATGCCGGGAGGGCAGGACGATCTAATTGGCGAAGCCGGGAAGGAGCGCCTCCTGGTTTTGACCAGACTGCGTTCCACCCGGCTACGACTAGAACAACTTTCTTGTGTTTTTCTTTCTTCTTCCTCCTCCTCCTCCTCTTCTCTGCACCTCTTCAGAGGCGCCACTCGAGGTGGACGCATGTGTTCAACTTCCATCAGACTGTCGCTTTGTTCCTTTGGTAGCTGCTGCTGCTGCTGTTTCCGTGGGGTTTTTTGGGCGACTGTTTTTTCGCCACTTCTTTTTCCCCTTTTTTCTTTTCCACCTGCCGCTTGGGTGATGGTTGAGGCTTCTCCTTTTCGGGGGGAGCTGATACATTCTTTCCCTTCCTTCTATTTACAACCTCCTTCCAGGCGCCCTCAGCGTTTTTATCTGCTTCTGCCTTTTTGTCGTTGGGCTGGCTTACAGGGTGAGGCTTTTTCGTTGGTCAATCTTTCGTCATGTGTCCCCGGACACCACACACCCAACAATTCGGTCGGTTGCCTTCCACCACGACCCACATCTTTCTTTTCCTGCAAACCAGGGTGTTGGGAATTCTCCTAAATTCTTCCTGGTTCAGGGTCACCTGCAGTTCCACGTCACCCGTGGCAATGCCGGACTTGCTCAGTATCGCTTTGACCTCCTCCACTTTTCCATACTGGGTGAAGAAGGCTCCCATTCTGTCCTCCGAGATATCCACAGGCACGCCGTGGACTGTTATTTTAGTCCTACGGGGGCCCATGTATTCCGTTTGCAGCTTGAGGTTTTTTGTTGTCAACACGCTGCCTACCAACTGCTTCGCATCCAGTTCTGTTGGTAGGAGAATGTCCCACATTGCGTTTGACCTCCTAGACAGCACCTTCGATAAATTTTCAAGGTCTTTAGAACCTCTTCCATTGTCTCCCTGCTGACTCCGGTTAATTTCCGACTTTTCACGTCGGACGTCAGCAGGGAAATGATTTTATTTTCTACCGCTTCCAGTGCTTCAGGGATCGTAAGGAATTCATTTTCCTTAAACCACCCTTCAAAAGTCTCTCTTTGAGCTGCGTAGTATTCGGCATCTTTTTTCTTTTTCGGTCTATTCTCAGACCAGGCCGAATTTTCTAAAGACACTGTCGTGGTGTATTGTTAACTTTCTCATCCATGGTGGCCTGCGACGACCACCACGACAGAACGAATGTCTTTTAAGTGTTAAAATAATATTTTTTGCAGTAAAACAAAAAGAAAAACATAAAGAAAAACGGTGGGCAAACAAAAATAAATTTCAATAAAGGAGCAAACCAAGGAAAACAAACAAAACAGTGAGGGCGGTAAAAAGGCAAGAAAGAAAAAACAAAAAAAAAATGCACGAGTACAGAAAATTTCTCGGACATTCAGGCCGGTAAATGTTATTTAATACTGTTTATTATAAACAGAGCATTTACTTAAATACTTCTATCTACAATAAGAACGCTAAACATAAAAAAATGTCTTTAATAAATAAATTGTCGGACTTTGTCCATTTCTTAATGTATGACGTCATTTGTTTACATTTGATACGCCATGAGCAGTTATGAATGTACGAGATTCATGGAAGATTGAAGTTTATAAGCAGTAAATTTGACATTGCCAACCGAACGATCCTTTGTGACCGAGCGGTTTGGCACGCCAGGTTAAATGGCGGTTCCGTATAGGATGCAGGTTCGAATCCTGTCAAAGGACGAATATTTTCTATGAAAATTTCTCGGACATTCAGGCCGGTAAATGTTATTTAATACTGTTTATTATAAACAGAGCATTTACTTAAATACTTGTATATATAATAAGAACGTTAAACATAAAAAAATGTCTTAAATAAATAAATTGTCGGACTTTGTCCATTTCTTAATATATATATATATATATATGCGCCTTAATTTTGCATTAAATGACCAACAGTGTTTGATATGCCATAAAATCCAACCAACCAACCAAAAGAGATCTACTCTGACCAGCATTTAGAATGCGTCCTTGTCCATCCCAATGCGTATACGGATCTGTGTCGCACTTCTCTTCTGTCAAATATTTAAACTTTTGCATTTGCTTGATGTTAGTGTTCCCGACCTGCAAATCGCATTTCAGACACATCCTTTTATGATTGCTGTGCTTTATGCTTTCGTATACTTTATGCTTAGTCCCTTCTTCTCGTTCTCCTTTGCTAACTTCTGTAGAAGATTTTGTAATTAATTCTTGCCTGTTATCAGTACTGTGCCATCTTCATATCTAATGCTGTCAAAATTGTGGCCGCCTATGCTGAATTCCAGTAGGATTTCCAATTCTATAAGAATTTCCTAGCTGTATAGGTTGAATAAATCCAATGAGAAGACATAACCTTGCCTTACGTATCTTTCTTTTATTCCATATTCCCCGGAATCGTTCCCTATGCGCATGCATGCTGTTAACTGCTAGTATAAGTTCTTAATTATTCGACAGAACTTTGTGGTGTAGTTGTCGAAGGCATCTGCATAGTCTATGAAACATTGCTTTTCAATCTTCTGCATTTATATTGTTCTTTCTGGTAACATTCTGAGCATGAATAGCGCGTTCCTTGTTTTTGTGTCTTTACCGAACCCGCTCTGTTCTCGTCCTATCACTGGTCTGATTCTGTCTGCTGCGAGCGATTTTCATCAGAATACGGATAATGCCTTTTGTTACGTGGCTCATGTAACTCTTAGTTTATATATAACAGGGCGATTATCGCTTCCGCTGTTGGCACTTGTGTAGCGTTGTAGCCTTGTTAGTGCCAGAAATAAAGACAAAATAGAGGAACTGAGTTAAACAAATGTATTAAGAGAAACAGTAATGCAAACGGGAGTGTTACAACAAGAATGTTCGATCCAACTCTCAGAGATTACTGCTGGAAACTTCCCTCTCTAAAAAGGCAGTACCTGCTCCTATTTATAGCTGGGAGAGACATTCGTGCTTCGGTAAATTAACATTTATATATATATATATATATATATATATATATATATATATATATATATGATAAAGTGGAAAAACCTTTTTTTGTGACACGGTTCGTCTTTTACATGCGCACGAAGGAAATGAAAATTCCCAGCATCCCTCTTCAGTGTACATATATATATTCGTGTTATAAATAAAAAATAATAACTCCCTTTACGCGCATTCTTCAAATTCGTGTAAGCTGAGGAAAATGAAGGAAAGAAATTCGGGGAGCGATGTGAAATTTTCTTTGGACCAAAGAAAAAAAAAATTCTTCACAGCAATTACTCGTTTAGCCTAGCCAAACAAAGAAAATAGTGAGTATATGCATAATCATTTTCATATAAAATAACGAAAAAAACCTAAATTAAAAAAAATAAAGATTATCTGAAAAGTCCTAATTCTGTTCACGAGTCCAGCTTTCAGATTATCGCCAGTCCCTAATTCTAATTACTCGCATGTTCAAAGAAATTAATTTTAACTTAGCAAGAAAGCAAAGTATTTCAAATTATCTCTTTTCATCTACTTTTGAATATATGGAAACATATAACAGTTATATGAAAAACGAACTCGTTTTTAATTCGCTTCAAACATTGTATTAACATTATTTCGTGTGAGACGATTTAATCTGTTGACTGAACATTTACTCTGCATGAAAATTTTTTGAAACTACGGACTTCCGAGATTTGGGATTTATTTTCCTGAAACGAGCTACTAACACTACATCAAGCGTGTAAATTTGCAAATTAATTCCTTATCTTGCTTTGTTTAAAAAATATATACCGTGTGTTTCCTCGTCGTTATCTGCCATCAACAACCTTCTTGCCGTGAGTAAACCAAATGCTCTTTTAACCACTATGTCCCACGCCACTTTAGTTGTACCGACATAACAAATTTAGCTCGATTAAGTCCCAAAGGTCGAAACGTTTCACAAGAAAACTTTTTACAATTTGCCATACTTTTTCCCCAATATTGTTCTTTATATATATATATATATATATATATATATATATATATATATATATATATATATATATATATATATATATATATATAGTTCACTGCTAGCAGCAAGCAGAAATATTTCTTCTGCCGATGATGGCCATTTTGGCCGAAACTAGTCGAGGAATCTAAATGAAATAATAATAAAAAAAACAAAAAAGAATATAAATCTACAACCTAGTGTGTCTGAAGATTTTAATTATTTAACTTTTAAATTTAAAAAAAAATTTTATTGCTCAAAAGAAAAAAAAAATATATATATATATATATATGTGTGTGTGTGTGTGCGTGTGTGTATGTGTGTGTGATTAATATAAAAGAAGGTTTGTCATTTAGCTGATTGATGTTACCTGCAGCATCCCATGTATGTTTGTATGTGTGCGTGTAGCGAGTTTTAGGATATTACGGTTTGGCTTTAGTCTGTTCGTCACAATCAATAGGACAGGGGATATTAACAAATCTGTAAGGAATTTTTTTACACACTAATACATACATACATACATACATACATACATACATACATACATATGTATATATATATATATATATATATATATATATATATATATATATATATATATATATATATATACACAGACACACACACACACACACACACATATATATATATATATATATATATATATAATTGATCGTAACTAACTTCTCTTTTAATGCACTTCCTTACATTCATAAATAAATAAATGTGCCAAATTTCGCATCTTATACCTCAAGTAATATAGACTCGACATACATTTTAGCGTATTCATACACCCACGTACACCTATCTCTACGTCTCAATCTATCGTATGTACCCAGGCATATATTCCCGCGTGTATGTAAAAAAAAGTATTTGGTAGACAAGTAAATGTCCTTAATTTTAGAAGCAGGTGCAACAGTTAAGAGTTTTTAATTTGAAGTCGCCTATACTTTTTTTTCTTATTTGCTGTACACCTTCTGAATAATTTAAACCTGATTTGGCTCAGGTGTATGTCTAGAATTATTAGTTCACTGATTAAATTTCTCTTGTTTTTGCTTTCTTTATCTCCTGTCATATTACCATCTTTTCCTAAACAATTTAACGATCATATTTTTGAAACAACTATCCCCCTCCAGATAACTTTTTTTCTGAAAATCCTCAATGTTATGGCAAAGCATAATGTAGTGAATGAATTGCATCTAAAAACTTCCGAGAATGCCATGAATTAAAAATATTTAGGCGTAAATTAATACAAGCTTTCAAACAATACTGCTTACCAGAATAACCGATTAACTGCCATGAGCGCCATTTGGGGATCTGTTAAAATTAAACTCACTACATGTTATTGCTTATATTTACATTAAATTGCTTACATACATTGCATTTTTAGAGGTTTATTTCACAAAACTTAGCCTTTAAAATTTTTATTATTAGCCGTAAGAAGACACTTTCTGTCGTAATTCTATATATCATGAGAGGAAAAATAATGACTATATTGAAAAGTGTTTTTTTATTATTATTATTATTTCTAACCAATATTTTTTTTGATGTTCTGTACACATATATATTTGATGTTCTAGTTTCTATAAAAATAACAATGGTAACTACTGGAATTAAACATAAGGAATAAATAAAAAGCTAAGACACCTGTCTGGGACAAAAATGCGCATTAAAAAAAAAAAAAGACTTAGCAGTTAACGGGTTAAATGTAGTGTTAATCGAGTTTTATCATCTATATAAATAAAGCTTTGTTTACGTGTCCATCCCTCTGTTTTTCGAATCGGCGAATCATAAACAACCTCAAGTAACTGGTATTGTAGTAAGTGTATTGTAGTTACATGCTATTAAAAATTAAATAAATAACTCATTTAAAGTTAAATTTAATTTGCAATTGATATAATCTAATTAAGCCTTAATTAAAAATTAAGCGGGGCACGGTAGGTTGCTCATAGTTGTTTTTTTTCCTGGAACGCGTATTGTGATGAATTCAAAATATTACATAGTTGCCTTTCCCTGATGCCTTTTAAGAGTCACCTTATGTGAAGGTTTCATAAAGAATGGAGACTTTTGACAGAAAATGTAAATGCCGTGAAAAATAATTGTAAATAAAATTCGAAGATCGTTTGCGTATACGAAGAAAGTTTATGTCGAATTAAACTGTAGAATAAAGATAAAATAATTGTTATTATTATTAAATTCTTATAACATTTACGTTCGTACTCGCTGAAGGAAAAATGCCAAGAACCCTTCGCAGGAGCTTGTGTAATGTCCTCCCGAAAGGCATCTTCTACGTTAGTCAATAATATTTTGCTGGTCAAGGCATTAATTTGACCGGTACGCAAGAGACATGTCATTGACTGATAGATTGGCGCATAGGTTTCGAGTATTGCCATCAGTGCCGAGTTACTCGGAATATCCTTAATTTTGAGAGAAAATATGCATGTAACAAATACCCGGCAAAACAGTTAATTAATCGAAGAATTTTATGTTATATGAGATTCTCAACAATCTAATGAACAATTAATGTAATGTTGTCGAAAATATATAAAATATATGACAGCAAAATCCGAAGGCGCATTGGAATAACGAATTATGCCTTTCAAATTCTAAGTAAAGTATTAAGAAAAATTAATATTTCATTAGAAATAAAGAAAAACTGTACTGAACGGTTATGCAATTTACTTCTTCCTGAATTGTAAGGAATGCTGGAAATCTAAAGGGGGAAGAAGTCACTTGAAGCAACAGAAATCTGGTTCTACAGAAGTTTGATAAAAATGTTATGGAACGAACTTATGAGTAACGACGAAATTCTGGAGAAAATTGAAGCAAAAGTGATATTTGAAATGAGAAAGAGTCAGTCAAAATTACTAACGCTCATCATAGTAAAAATGACTTAATGGAGTTTAGACTCACGGGACATATTGAAGACAAGAGCAACAGAGGAAAACATTGCTTAACTTAAGTGTCGATCTTGTGAAAATTGTTGGCCGAACGGGGATTAGGTTAGATAATAATAGGACTACTTATATAGAGAACTTCAAAGGACAAGAAATAGTCGAGAGTCATGACCCCTTCCGACATGAAGAGAAACGTTGCATGGAATAAGGAGAAGTGGGAAAATATTGTTCGATTTTGGTGTAATGAAACTAGAAACCTTTTCACTTATTTGATGTCCCTTGAAAGAACAAACATCACCGAAGAAAGGAATTGACTCTCAACACAATGAATTTTTGTTTTATTCCTAATTAAGTGACAGCAGCAGATGTCCGCATAACGTAACGATTATGGGTGCATATATTGAAACCTGTCAGCCGATTTCAAATTCCGTTCGATTCTGTTTCGTTCTCTTCGTCTTTAGAAAATGGATCGTTCCATCATCATCCAACAAAGTTTCAAATAGAAGAGCACAATGAACACTTTTGCTGTCGATACCAGCGTGTCTATGCGAAATAAAACTTTAATTTACAAACTAGCATGAACAGCGTTTCGCTTCGTCATAATGTATTTCTCTAGACATAACGTTTTAGTATATGTGACTCCTTTACGTGACTAATGGTATATTGAAATGATGACATGGCGTGATGATAGTGTAAACCTCTAGCCGACACGGAACCTTAGATTATCATTTATTGGCATTGTTGAAAATCTGTATTATTATCTTACTCTTTCACTATCATATTCTTTACTTCCAATCGCAAATAATAGGCCAGTTTACAATTAATAGTTAATTCGAGAATTCGAGCTTTAGTTTTGGATTCACAATTATGTCCTAGAGCAAAATTAAATTAGGTGTAAACATATTTTCCTTACCTACGCTTAGAGATATAGATAACCAATGATATTTCTCTCCAAAGATTTCGGATTTGCATTGCCACATCTTTTATTTATTTTCTCTAGTTGTATGTAACAGACCAATTAGTGGCTGCTGCAGTATGACGAGCGTGGGCTGAAATGTTCATAGTTCAATATGGTCCCACTGTCAATGGAGAGTATGATGTCGAGTATGTTACAGAAAGCAATCACGACTAAACCCCCTTGAAAACTGATAGAATTAGTATTGTTTCTTCAGGCCACCAGCGCAAACGTCCTTGGTAGCAATAGCTGGTTTACCTGACTATAGCATTGAACTGTTTGATCAACCACCCTCTTCTGATTTGACTATCTTATGTTACCTGTCATAGAAAAATGATTGGCTGAGAACCAACATCACAGTAAAGATGGCTTCATATTTGCTACTGATGGCTTTTTTTTAACAACAGTAAGATATCAGTTTATATGAAAAAAATCCAATTATTAATATCAAGAATTGAAATTAACGCATGCAAGACACTCTTTCATAACCAGCCTACGAATCTTTCAGTCCATCCTCATACATAAACTAATATTCACTATTCTAATCGGTCGCAAGTGTCTATAGCTGGCCACACGTATTTTGTAAGCTTTGGTGTTACATTTCCATGTTAATTGCAGAAACCTAATGCTGTTGGGATGTAGATCAAGCTGAAAGATGGTGTTGTGATTAAACACACTTACTGGATATATTATTTAAACGGAATATTACATAGTTAAGACCCTGATATTTACGATCATGTTTCTCTGATGATTTGCTTCTAAAAGGACTGAAATTATTCAACTACTACTAACACAGCCAGAGAAGAGTGGCAAGTTAGTAAATGAAGACGGGGAGTAAATACTAACAATCAATTGAAAGAAGACACTATGTATGTGTGTTAGCAAGAGGAAAAGAGCCTTGATGCGGTGTAAAAATAAAAGATATTAAAATCAAGACGTAGTACAAACGTTTGAATAACTTGTAATCTTTTTTAACACGTGGCGGAAAATATGACACCGAAATCCGAAGGAAGGTTAAAAACGCAAATTTAAAGTTTTCAATGCGAAACAACGTATCAAGAAAAAGGAAAATTAAGTTAGAAACCAAAAAAAATGCCTGATTAACTACCATATAAATCAATCGTTCTAAACGGTTTTAATTGCTGTTTAACTTCCTTACAGTAAGAGACAAATGAAACTATAGAAATATGCTCCTTTGGGCAGATATTGAGAAAAACATGGAGCAGGTAACCAACGAAGAAGTTTTAAAGAAATTGAAAGCAAAATAAGTCTTATATTTAGAATCGGAAATAGTCAATGGCAATCTGATTCGTTTTCTACAAAATCTCCAAGCTTTTATGATCAGTAGTCCTAACTAGTTAGATTCGTAATCGCACCACATGTAGTGCAGTCGTAGTTGAAGTGGTATGTCGTGGGAAAGACGGGTCTGATGGATCTCTGTGTCTGCTGTAACTACATTCACACACATATATATATATACAGTGTAACCCGGATATAAGAGAGTTGTCGTGACCGAAGAAGAAGTCTCTTATATCCGAGTTTCTTTATATCCGGGTTTCGTCTATTTTGTTTAGTGAGTATGGCTCTAATTTGGGACCAGAGAAAATATATCTTATATCCGGGTCTCTTATATGCGGGTTACACTGTATATGTACGCCGTGACAATATTTCGCGGCACACTTAAATGGATCGCGCAGCACAATAGTCTTTCTCGGCTCGGCGGTTGTTAATCACTGAAAGAAGAGAAATTAGGTGGATAGAAGATAGCAGTTGACATTGCATTTAAATTTTTGAGTGCCAAAATTGGCTATAAATTAAAATAATTACACAAGCGAGAAGTGCGATAGTAGAAGAAACTGTTAGCATAGAAATTATCTTGCGTTGGTGCAAAAATAATGACATAATAATGTCGTTTTTGACGTTAAAAATACGTCAAAAAACGACATTAGAACGTCATTATTTTTGCACCAACCTAATATTTATATCTAGCCGTTTCAGCTTTTCAATAAAGAGACCATGTTGCAAGTCAAGGACTGCGCCTAAATTCATGAAGTTTACATACCAAAGAGGAAAGTTTATCGGAACAATTACCATTGAAATATTTATAGAATAGGCACACGGAAGTTATGTTAGGACGGTGATACAATGACTGAAACTTTATAAAGAATACAGTGTAACCCGGATATAAGAGAGGTTTTCTCTGGTCCCAAATTAGAGCCATACTTACCTAAACAAAATAGACCAAACCCGTATATAAGAGACTTCTTCTCCGGTCCCGACAACTCTCTTATATCCGGGTTACATTATTTTGGCTCTAAACATCCATACTCCATGTAAAGACATAATATTTTCTGCATATTATAATTCAAAGGTTACATCTTCTGGCCTTCATTATTTTAGATATATCTTTATCCATTTTCAACCTTCTACCTTCAGTTTCTCTCTTAAAACATCAAACTTTCGACTATTTTTCCTTCATGAATTCCTTTCCAACGATTTGACTCGAATCCAGCACCAGTTCCCCCCCTTTTTCCTCTTCTTTCCGCTTACCATTACGCATGCTCACATGTATATTGTCTAATGAATTTAAATAGCAAACCGCTATCGTTCCAAAAACTCTCTCACCGCAGGCCAATCTCCATTGATACTGATCGACAAAATTAACTTTAATCTACTCTGCCTTATTTTATTAGTTTAATAATTACATCATATCTTATAAGAAGCTACCGTAATCGAATTAGTAGTAGCAGATTAGTTGTCTGTTTATGGATGCAGTAACTTTTTTTATGCTTATAATTGTAAATGTTTATTTTTTTCACATTTTGCTCATATTTGAATATGTTATGCTGCTTTTCACACCGCACATTTTATCGCAACAACACCACAGCAAATCGCAAACTAATTTAAAAAGTACTGTGTTTAATTATTTAAAAAATACGATCAGCATCTTTCATTAATGGCTGATAAGCTGATGTCGAGTAATATTTAAATCCTACAATGCTGTGTATCGTTAGACTGACAGTCTAAAATAGGTAAATTAGATTACATGTGTTAATACACGCATTTCAAATGAATATATAGACTATATTTCGTATTTTTTCTTCTTATGGACAGGCACTGTTCCTGGAAAAATCTGTCGAAATCAGGATCTCGAATATTACATTTAAGCCGAGTTCTTTTTATTCTATATTCTGTATCTTTTCACAGCATAGTTTAGAATGACTCTCCACAATTTCCTTGTCTTTGTAGCTCTTAATAAATTTTGTGTTTTTGTTATAACTCTTAACTCTTGCTCCGCTAGCCATTTTCTCAAGATCCCTAGGTAGGCTATACGTTGTTTCCCTATATTTCTTCTTGTCTTTCATTTCCTATGGGTATCAATTTTTCCAACCATTCTTTCCTCATAATGTTCACAAGAAATTTCAAGTGACTCTTCCTGAAAACTTCTTCGTTGGACTTCAAAAAATGAGATAAGTGATATCAATATGCTCAATACATTTTGTTTTGTCTTGTTTTTTTTTCTTAAATTGGAAGCACTATTTGAAAATCTTGTCATTTTCTCCTGGGATTGAAAAGTGACTAACTGCAACAATGGGCTATAATCTGATTGTTTCGAGCGCAAAACATGCCTTAACGCGTCTCGTAGATATAGGTATATATCGTTATAGGAGATGAATTCAACTAGGCTATCTAATAAACTCGGTTCTCACTCAATTGTGGCAGCTTACTGACGATGTATTTGGCTAATTAATCTAACATTATGACAATGTTAATTTAGATGTAGCGTGCCTTTCGCAAAGGAACTTAGACTAATTTGCAGTGTAACACCCGAACCCAGTTCACATTAAAAATTTCCAGAATACTTATATTTATGTGTACTTGTATATACTCCATTCGAATCTGGCTTAATAAATTTCATAAAATCTACCGTTTTGGAGATATCGACTCTGAAAGTTCAGATTCAATCGCGTTGCCCGCAGTCATTAGCTGCAGAATAACTATCAGTGTAGGTATCATTGCTCAAACTGAGCGTCTCTACGTAAAGAGTTCTTGTGCGCAGTAATTAAGACACATCTAGACGAGAAAAATCAGTTCCGTGCTTAGCTTTCCGTAGTCTTCCGCGGTGAATGTATGCAAACAACGACAGTAATATTTGCCGCCAACGACGCGAATGAATTCGAACTTTCACTGTCAATAACTCCAAAACTGTGGATTTTACCAAATTTATCAAGCCAGATTCGAATGGACCATGCAAAATTATACATAAATGTACATATTCTGGAAATTTTTGATGCGAACTGATCGCGAATGTCACACTGAAACTAACCGGAAGTTATAGGAATTAAACGTATACGGAATTTTTGACATAGTCTCTTCATACTATTTTCTCTCAACTGTTATTAAAGCGTGAAACGTAAGGGATCGTTACCTGCAGTATTTAAGTTCAAGATCATGTTTTACTAATTGATTTTAAGCAAAACTACTTTAGGAAATGACGGAAGGGAAGAAGAAACAGTGCCTGGAATATAAACATATACATGCTGGGGTTTTTTAGCCGATTGTCCGAAGAGAACTTCAATCTAGATATATACATAGAAGGATGGGTGGTTAATTCTCAGACAACCAAAAAATAAATGAACTGTTAAGATATCTGCCGAGAGCCGGAAGCTAGTAGGCAGAAAGAGGGAGTGATAAAGAGTTAATCTGTAGATATCAGACAATCGATGGAGAAGCTGTTGCGTAACTAGCAGAAGGCCATTACAGCAAAAGAAACCAGAGAGCAGATGCGGGCGTTCGGGGTATATTATAAAGATACAAGAAGCAGAATATATTTTACTTTTCAGGGTCAACATCTGCAATCAATATTTTTTGTTTGTTGTAACTGAACAAACAAAATGTCCCCGACGAATGTCTGAACGTGATAAATTTTGATTTATTAATATTTCCATGGCAACTGAACTGACTTAGGTATTTTCCGTGATGTCCTAACTACGTACATTTAAGCGTACTACTAGGTTTGACCCCTTTAGTTTTGAAATAGCTAAATGCAACAGACACTTCTATTCCCACATTTTTTCTCATACTACATTTGTGGATCTCCCTTCCCTTTTATTGCTTCGCTAATAACTACAATCTTCAAAAGTTTAAATGCGACGTCAATTGCCATATTCCGTTTCATTTTGTCCTATTATCAATCATTCCTATTCTCTTTCTTCTCTTTTTACTTTCACATTCTGCGTAGTAGTTCTAATACTCTCTTGCTTGGGGGAAAAAATAAAACATCCTGTTTATCATGTTCAGCGATCGAAGTGATGACGCCACTGTATTTCTTATAATGACGATGAACGTGTAATTCGATCACCAGTGTTTGCTCGTCAACCGTAGGCTTTTGCCGTAGTAGGTTAATCGGAGTATGTTATTCTCGCAAAACGTTTAATCTGACAAGATTCGTAAATAAATGTTATTGAATAATCGTTATGTTGCGTCTGCATATCGTTTTCAAGCATTTAATAATGCAGTGTTTCTTGTAGAAGTGCCAAAAAAGATATGCAACGTGAAGTCGCTTTGGGTTCGTTGTTCTTTAATAAAATTAGCTTTTGACATAAAAAGAAACGAAAAAGAAAACAAAATCCATTAAATTTGGCAAATGTAATCGCAGTATTTGGCGAATAATATTCCTATCTTGACATCACTTGGATTTTAGTGCATTTAATGATTTTAATACAGTTGTTTTCTTTCTATATGTATACAACATGTGTTGCAAAATAATATGTTGAAGATCTTAAGATACCAGATTTAAAAAGTTTCAAGTTGAAAGACTAAGAAAAATATAGCCATTATTATATATGATATATTTTATAACCACAACAAAATGCAGAAAAAACTTACACATAAAAATAAACAAAATGGCTAGCTAATCATCCCTTCTGCAGGCACATTTGTTTGCTTTTTTTCAACACCATATAGTCCCCCTTTGCATTATACGTATTTTAGTTAGCCCCCGAAGCGGTGCAATGATTAGCAAGCTTGTCTCGCTAAAACAATTATGACGGAGTAGTGAGTTTGATCATCACTGGGGGTCCCCTACATTCGGTTTTGTGCCATATGTATGCTATGCTTGGAAAATCATTATACGTTATTTATTAGGTTGGTGCAAAAATAATGACGTAATAATGTCGTTTTTTGAAGTATTTTTAACGTCAAAAAACGACATTGTTACGTCATTATTTTTTTGCACCAACCTAATAATTACAGCGTCTGCTAGGAAGCACATTATCTTACCAGATCAACAGTCGGTCACTCAACGGCTCTCTAACTATTCCGTTTACTTAATGTCCCCCACAAAGTCAGCCCATCGTATGATTTTGAGACACTTCACAAAGGTGCTGGACGAAAGAATCACCTCCCACTGACGGATAACATAAAAAAATGTGACCTTTTCCTGCAAACTGATCATGCTGAGATTCGAATATTGTCTGCATTAAATAACCCACTGATATTGGTAAGCCGTAAAATAAAATAAACCCAAACACACAAATCCCCATATCAAAGGAATGCAGATTTTTTTGCAGTTACATTAAGTTTGACTTTGTCATTTATCATTGAAGACGATCTTAGATAAGATTGAAAGTATTGTGTTAGAAAAAACTACGGCCGCTTCCTTGATGAAGCTAATCTTAACATCAAGAGACTGATAATACAAATGGAAAGAATCAATAGCAATATAAGATGACACAATATGTCTATTTAATGAAACATGCTTGAATTAAGATATGCTGCCTATACATACACACACACACACACACACATATATATATATATATATATATATATATATATATATATGATATCCTGTCAATATATGTGTGTGTGTGTATGTGTGTTTAATCGAATGTCACCGACAAAGAAGATTATACGTTTCTATTTAGATTTTCTCATGTTCTTACACTTTGAGACAATGTCGGACCTGCATTAATGATTATTATCAACACTGACACAACGTAGAATCACGACAATTTATACATAATACGAATTAGAAAATAACCACAGTGAAAGCGTTTTAACAACGAATGCTTTGCAAATGGACGAATCCGATTGGGATAAGAATCACAACGAACAGTTTCTATACACTATTCCTCCTCAAAAAGCAAAATTCTAAGAACCTTCACTATTCAGCCATGAGATACGGTTTCGAATCTCAACATAACCTTCTTTTTTTTTTCAGGAAGTAACCTTCCTGATATTATCTGTCTTGGAAGATGAAACCAGCGTGCAGCAACATTTGAATCTGCCTGACTTAAGCTGTGTGAATGAAATTATGTAAAGTGTAACTGTTATAATTTAAATTTGCAGATAAGACTCTGCTAAAAAATCATCGTCTGCCAGTCTGGGAGAAGGAAAATGTCCAAATTCGAAACCATATTTTACAAAAGCGTATTTCCAAGTACAATTTCAAATTTCAAACGCATTATGCAGCGTAGCAGTTATTATGGCGACAACGAATGGATCGTGGTGTTCAAAATGATACTCTGGCTTAGGTTGCTAAGGATGTAGCTGATAGGTCCATTAAAGACTCACATATGAGAACGAGGTTAAATGATCCCTATGTGAAGTAACAACCTTAGTCTGAACTCACTCGTTTCGTAATAGGAGATTTAATTAAGCACAGCAAATTTCACTTCATATAGACGGATGCAGCATCCTCAAATTCACACGTGTATATTTCTAAAGAAGTTGTAGGTTTTATATTCATCAACCTGACTGGCTTTTATTACTTAAACGTGATATTTATTGGTTTCCCATATTTTAGTAGACGCTCCGTTCATATATTAAACGCTATATTTATTTCTGTTCGTCTACCGGCAAAAATATTCGAAATATCTTATGATCGTCGACGAACACCGTGGATGAGGCGGTTTAAAAGCACGTTTGAGCTAGTGTCAGTTTCGCCTGGCGAGAGGGACACAAGTTCGAATCCTGTCGAAGATTGCATATTTATCTTTAATAAAAAAAAAATGGTCCAATATTCACGACGGTAGACGAAAATAAATAAATATAGTGTTTAATAAGTAAATGGAGCCTCGACTCAAATATGAATAATTACTAAAAATTGCATTTAAGCACACACCTATGTGCATATATATATTTTGGATGTCGTCACACAAGATGATCGTTCAATGTAATTCTGGAATATTACATTTTGAAGGAAACCAGTCTTTGTAACGGTTCTAAGAGAAATATATATTATTATGAACTAAACGTGCATAATTACATTTAGTCTTCCCTCGAAATTATTTCCAGTCTTCAGTAGGTATGACGGTAAAATTTTACTAAAAGCAATTTCCTATATTGAATTACTAAAGGAGTTGATAATATTTACCGAACGCTTTTTAACAAAACAGAAAGCTGAATATAACATTAGTAGATTAAAAAACAAAACAGTGATATCACATAGAAAATATATCAGTCAGCTGAAAAGCATCTCAGAAAAAGAATTTGACAAGCACTCGAAAACTAATAACCGAGAAATTGAATTCTCAACAATTTAGCAACAAAGCGAAAAGACTCTTCATCCTATAATAGAACTAAGAATTATTTAAAAATTCCAAGATACATGTATGGAAAAATATTGAGGGAAACCCCTCATAATGTGAGATAAAAAAATAATCTGCTCTTAAACCCTGCTCATAGGCCGAAAAAAAATTCTCAATTAATATGGTGATACGTAACTAACCCCCCCTCCCCCCAAAAAAACAAGCATTTACCTAGGATGTAATGTAAAAGTTTTCGCGAATGAATGTAGCAAAGTGCAAATCTTTATAATTGGAAATAATAATAATAATAATAATAATAATAATAATAATAATAATAATAATAATAATAATAATAATAATAATAATCGTAATTCATCAGCATTAAATACAGCACCTGGAAACTTTGCAATGATGAGAGTTTACTGTACACTGAATGCAGGAAAAACCAGTAATCAAAAATACATTTTCTCGAATTTGATTTAAGTTTTGCAGCACATTTTGATAATAAGTATAACGTTTTAAAACTCTTCCCTTTTCAAATATTTTTTTTTTCATTTTCTTCATCAGGTATGTTTTCTTGACCTTTTATGCGAGTATAACACATGTAATTTTATTCAGTATAGGCATTGTGGCCGTCAATGACATTAGAACCAATGATACAACGGTATCTGTAAATTTACTCCAATGCTAAAGGAGCAAAAATAAATGTACAGGTTTACATTCAGTTCAAAGTTAAATTAAAAAGCTATAAGAGAAAACTGAACGTAGAGATTTGGCACATATAAATATATGGCAAATCACCGTCCAGTTTTACCTCATTGATTTATTCCCAAATCAAACACCATTTCAGTAATATTCAAATTGATCCAAATTTAAAATTTTATCATTTCTCAAAAATGGATGCCATAATCAAACGAATAACGGGAATTGCTTTAAAAATGCATTTTCATAAGAAATTAATACATCCAAATTATAACCAAAATGAAATTCATAAATCTGTTTAATTCAATCTATAACAAACGATTTCGTTTATATTTGTGGCCAGCTTTTAGAAGGTAAGACGAATAAACAAATATCATATTTTCAAATTTTAGAATTTCTCACATTATACATTAAACTAAAGAGTATCTGTCTATATTTTTGAGATAAGGTATTATGTACACTATTTACATTATTTCGACTATTGTCCTCATCTTTGTTACCATATTTATTACAAAGTTTCGGTCGTTGCACGCTCCGGCCTTCTTCAAGTAAACATGGCACAGCATATAAATGTGTTGGTTAGATCCACTGACAGGACCCAAAGAGTGTGAGTTCAATAGCCGGTTAAGGCGGTGGAGAAATTGGAGAGGGGAATTAACAGGAGATAACTGATAACTGACATCCATTAAACATGCCATGTGGAACTAGAACAGTCTACCCCAGTAAGCGAAATAAAGGCTTCACTTCGACATTGCAGACACCTGAGCGTACAACGTTGTAATAAATATTGAGTCCAAAATGATTTATGATTTTGCTTATCAACGTTACTTTTCTATTATATTTTAATCAATTATATATTTAACATTATTTGTTATGAATTGTCACCATTTATCACTTTACATTATAATAATTTTTGCGAAACCTATTTAACGTCTGCTTCAATGAATTGGAAAAAGACTGTTATTTTCAATCTTTTCATTTAGTTAGTGAGTTAGTTAAATAGCCCGTCACTTAAGCCCGCTCTGTACCTCATAAATAATGGACGATTCCGTTTTGATCGAAAAGAAAGACGGAAAAGATATATCAGTTTGGTTTCGGTGGGAAAAAGAAACAATGAATGAATGAATGAAAGAAAAAAAAGAGAAGATAAGGGAAGGTACTGGAAACAATAATGATCTCATGTTTTAACGTCTAATTCAATGATATAGAAAAATTGATAATTTCTAATCCTACCGTTGATACCACCTTACTTCTTTAAATAATGCTCTCTATTCACACATTATCGTTGTTATTATAATATTTGGTTAAAGTTGCTAAGCTCAAATATTCATGGATGCAGCAGGGGAATTTTCATGAGAATCAGGGAAAAATTATGATACATCAGAAATTTCAAATAGGAAAATTGGGGAATTGCCAAGGATATTTCCAGGAAAATATGATAACGGCTATAAAGAAATGCGAGATGTGTAACGGTTATCGGCAGTGGAACTGGAATCCGCGATGTGAGTTTAAATTCCGGCCTCGTCTCTGTTCACTGAGACATGATCCTCTTGGCTAAAAGCATGAATCCAACAGGTTTCTTCTCTCTCATTTTCTTTTCAATAGCAATGTGGATGGGGTGTCATGACCTTCTGTGGTAGTCTAAAATAATGAAATCCAAACCATATAGAAAAGAAACTATTTCATTATTTTTTAAAAAAAATCAAAACGATTCACAGATAATAACGAAACAGTTTTTGTGGAGATCCACAATCGCTTACCCCGTGAATGGACATGAAGTAAAAAAAAAGATATGCGCATATAATCGAAAATAAGGATTGACTTATTTGCTTTTTACGGTTTTTCAAACATTGTTCGTAAACCTTTATCTGTCTATATTTCTGAGATGAGGTATTATGTACATTATTTACATTATTCGGACTATTGTGCTCATCTTTGTCGCCTTTGTCATCTTTGGTATTATAAAACCTATGTTTTGTTGGTGAAGATTATAATATCCAGAAATTCATACCTCAAGAACACATTGCATAGACGTTAGTTAGATAACAGTGACAGGACCCAAAGAGTGTGAGTTCAATACCCGGTTAAGGCAGTGGAGAACTTTCAGAGGGGAATTAACATGAGATAACAGATAACTGACATCCATTAAACATGCCACGTGGAACTAGAGCAGTCTACTCCAGTGACCGAAATAAAGGGTTAAGTTCGACATTCCAACCACCTGAAGAAAACCGGAGCGTACAACGGCCGAAGCCTTGTAATAAATATGGCAACAAAAATGAGGACAATAGTCCGAATAATGTAAATAGTAAACTAAACAGATTAACTGGAATTTGTTATAAAGTTATTCGTGCCAGATCTTGCGATATCGCATTATATGTAATACTCCCCTCTCATGTGGCCGCGACTTCATTTGGGAACGTGCTATAGATGATAACCACAATCTATTTTCTGCCTATAATGTGATAGCAACAAATATACTTCTTTTTAAATCCTTTTGCAAGTTTGAAGGTTCATTTAAATACAGTCATGTAACATACCTCTTAAAATTAGAATCTTGATTATATTTTATGGCGACGTAATAACGATAATATATCATTCAATAGTAAGTGAGCAAATATTTTTTTATTCATGAACAAAGTCTCTTTTCTTCGGAATTAATTTTTTTCGGTTGAATATAAGTACCTTAATCCTATGTGTCTAAGACTCAGATTTGTCAATTCAAACTCGTGTCCAATATCTGCTGCATCATTTATTCTTAGTTTAGAAATCGTTTCTATTTTTGCTATAAGTCAAAACGGGCCAAATGTTACCCGAGAGATGTTAGCTATCTAACCAATGCAACCAATGGAAATAAATATTACCTAAACATCAGGATGTGGAATGTCAAAAACAAAACTTGAAGACATCGGCAAGGAATCGTCAACGCCTCGAAAGAGTTGGATGAGGCTGTTAATAATTATATTATGCCGTTAAGAAAGTTTGAATCTCAGGCAAGCGAAATAACATCGAAGATGACATCCTACGCAAGGAATCTATATATAAACAGTTTTCAATAGAAATACCAAAAGAAGTGATATATTGGTTTTATACACCAATAAAAATTTTCAATGGTCACGAATCAAAAAAAGGAAACAAAATGTCTCGTTTTATTTTTTACTTCATTGTTCACATTTTTTATTATTTTTTGTGTTTCGAAAATCAAAAACGTTTCTTTTTTATACATGAAAAGAGTTTTTTTTAATTTTTTTTTTATTCAGGAATTTCTCTAAATTGTTAACTTCGTTTTACACTCCCGACCGATCTATACACAAATGATACGGTGCATTGTCTTGCGTCTTAGTGTAAATCACAGAAAATATATTTTAACTGGTACGAAGGAAAAGTTTTTCGTTCAGAGACATCAGGAAAGGTTTCGTCTGCTTTCAAGATAATCTCTGTCATGGAGTCAGTATATTATCTTTTTAAAACACATATGCACACACACACAACGGACTGACATGCATTCGTTCTATCCTTCAATAACATAATATAGTAATTAACATAATGTGATTAGTAATTATCAGAACTACCATAATTATGAATCCGCGAAATATTTTTACTTTTGGGCACAGAGACCTTCAGAAATGGACAAGAATACCGAATTACCATCGGCAGTTCAAGTAATGGAAGTGTAAAAATACGGTCAGCAAATACGATAGGTTTAATCGGTGAAATTTTATACGTTCTCACTGGTAGTGAGGAGAATCATATTTTCAAACAATGTTACTAATCATTGCCAATAAAAGCAGTAAGATTTCCATCTCTAGTATCAGTAGATATGTGGATGATACATAGCCAGAAATGACTCTAGGGTACCCAAACATTCACTTGACATTCCGTTGTGGATAGTTCCCATTTAGTTTACTTCTGGTGAATATTCTTGTCTGATGAGTTGGAAAAAACGGATCAAATGAACTGGCAGAAGGCTGTACCGAAAGAATTTTAGAATCAAGACATTTTTATGCGTCCTCTCCAGACACATCTTGTCTTTTTATGTTTAACTAAATTAAACTATGTGAGGAACTCTTCCTTTACATATGTATATTGTAATTTTAGTATGAGGCTATATGTGTATACTATTTCTTGCTTACAAAATGAACATATGCGTAGTTCAGTTTGGAGTTTTTTTCTATACCTAGCTGACGTCTTCTCGAGGTGCCTGTTTATCACATATACAATAATGCATATCTTGTACCAAGTAGAATATATAACAATACATTATTCTCCTTTATACAATCAAACATATATATATATATATATATATATATATATATATATATATATATATATATATATATATATATATATATATATATAATTACATGAATCATTCATTCGAAAAAACAAATATAAAAAATAATGATTTAAATAGCGAGAATACATCTTCGCAAAAATTTTGTACTTTACACTAACTCCGAACCTGTATATAAATGATATGATCACTGTCTATAAATTCCAGTTGCATAAGGTCCTTTTTTAGATTTTACAAGCTTTCCACTGCTTATACTGCATCCTCAGGTATGGAAATAGATTTGTTCTTGTTTTTTACTTCTCGGTAATAACAAGAACATGTGTGTGTTTATATATTACTTATTTATTGCTTAAGCTTAAGCAGTAAATTTGACCTTGCCAACCGAACGATCCTTTGCGGCCGAGTGGTTAGGCACGTCAGGGTAAATGACGGTTACGTATACGATGCAGGTTCGAATCCTGTCAGAAGACGAATATTTTCTATGAAAATTTCTCGGACATTCAGGCCGGTAAATGTTATTTAATACTGTTTATTATAAACAGAGCATTAACTTAAATACTTGTATCTATAAAAAGAACGTTAAACATAAAAATGTCTTTAATAAATAAATTGTCGGAATTTGTCCATTTCTTAATGTATGACGTCATTTTTTTTACATTTGATACACCATGAGCAGTTATGAATGTACGAGATTCATGGAAGATTGAAGTTTATAAGCAGTAAATTCGACGTTGCCAACCAAACGATCCGTTGCCGCCGAGTGGTTAGGCACGTCAGGGTAAATGACGGTTCGTATAGGATGCAGGTTCGAATCCTGTCAAAGGACGAATATTTTCTATGAAAATTTCTCGGACTTTCAGGCCGGTAAATGTTATTTAATACTGTTTATTATAAACAGAGCATTTACTTAAATACTTGTATCTATAAAAAGAACGTTAAACATAAAAATGTCTTTTTTTTATTTATTTATATTTATATATATATATATATATATATATATATATATATATATATATATATATATATATATATATATATATATATATATATATATATATATATGCATGCCAATGTCAGTGTGTTACACTTTCTCAATTAAAAGAACACAAGTTGCATTTGTTCATCTCCTTCTTTTATATAACTGATGTAGGTGCCAAAGTTGGGCCCACAGAAGTAAATCACGGAACACGGATTAGATGTAAGAAAGATATATTAACAACAGGTTACAGAGATAGTGTAAGCAGAGCTTACTATAAGTTAGTGTCCAACACTGGTAGTCGTACGAGACTCTCACTGTCTCTCTGTGTCACTCTCTATCACTCTCCATCACTCTCCTGTAGAGTGCTATATCGCCTACTTAATATAGGCCTGGAAGAGTCTATTGTGTAGGTAGTTTCCAGTCTCACAATTCCCCACTTCCAAAGAGTTTTCTTCTTTGAAATGGAGAGAAAAAAATAATACTTTTAATACTTTTCCTCTTGAAATTTACATCGAGCGGTTGAGTAAATTTCCTTTTCCTTCCTGACCGTCGTACTTCAGGAGAGACTTGGGGCATGTCGATATCGAAATGATCGAAAATTACGTCGATCGGCTCTTCACAGTTATTTTGTAGTGATTCCTTCAAACGGAATTTTCTGAGCTGGTTCCAATGGCGTTTGTGAATGCTTCTCGGTCCTTGGACCATATATAAATAAGTAAGTCGAATAAGTTTGTCGAAGACAGACTTGATTTTTCTTGTGAACATTTTTTATCCAGGCGAGCTTCCCATAGGCGTGTTCGGATTAGGGGTTATCCGATACATCTGCAGAAATTGTTCAATGCTCTATCTGTCGTTGTGCCTAATGCCTTTCTTAAAGCCCTTTTTAAAGTGTCCACGAACCTTTCGGCCTGGCCATTTAACCTAGGTAAGTACTGAGGCGTTGTAACGTGGTCCACATGATATGACTTGCAGAAGTATCTAAATTCACTTGATGTGAATTGCGTGCTATTATCAGTAACTATACAATCTACGACGCCAAAACGCGCGAATAGCTCGTGTAGTAATCCGATCGTGAAGTTTGTGGTTGTAGGACCTCAGGCCATTTTGATTGGCTATCCACACCAATGAGATAGTACATGTTGTCCATAGGCCCTGCAAAATCCACATGAATTCTTTGCCAAGGATGATCTGTTTTGGGCCATAGTTTTCACGTTGTGTTTGGAGTTTTGCTGCTAGCGCGCATCCTTTGCATGATTCTATCATGTCTGCTATGTCCTTGTCCATGTTTGGCCAATAAACGTAGCAGCGCATGAGGCTTTTCGTACGGTTCTTCCCCGGATGTCCTATGTGAAACTCTCTGAGGATTTTTCTTTATAGGCTGTTTGGAATCACTACGCGGTCATTATATAGTAGGACATCATCGCAGAGGGAGAAAACCTTAGGCACTTTGGGGTCTTTGTTTCGAATTTTGCTTTTTATGGATTGAATGAATTCATCCTCTCGAGACTCCCTTTTTATGTCGGCCAAAGTAACTGGGAGCTCTCTTATGGTACTCGCGATCATGTTTTTGATTTCACAATTTGTCCTTAGAGTAGCAATGACGGATTTTTAAAGACTTCTTTTTTTTTTGGAATGAGTCGCGATAAACTGTCTGCATGGCAAATATTTTTGGTTGTTAGGAATTCTATCTTGAAATTATAGTTTAAGAGAATCGTAACCTAACGAAGTAGTCTATTTGCAGTATAGACTGGCAGACCTTTTTTAGACCCAAAAATTGTAATCAGAGGTTTATGATCTGTCTGCAGTATGAACCGTCTACCATGCAGATATCTGTGAAACTTTGTCACAGCGAATAATAACCCTAGAGCCTCTTTCTCTATTTGAGAATATTGTTTCTCAGCTGGAAGTAGAGATCTTGATGCGTGAGCCACAGCTTTTCGCGAACCGTCTAGCAGTTTATGTAATATGCAAGCGCCTATGCCGTACGAGCTTGCATCACTTGCGACTATGATGTCGAGACTAGAGTCGAAATATGTGAGGGAGTGGTCTGAAGTAACAGTTTTCTTGATTTCTCGAATGCGTCTTGGCATTCCGGGGTCCATGACCGTGGTTTGTCCCTTTTTAAAAGTTGGTTTATAGGCCCTGTCAAATTTTGCATGTTCTTAAGGAACCCTTGGTAAAAGTTAGCTAGGCCGAGGAAGCTTTGTAACGCTTGAACCTTATCTGGGGCCGGCATGTTTCTGATCGCGTTGGCTCTTTCTGGATCCGGCCGACGACCATCTTTATTTATAATGTGGCCTAAGTATTTAATCTCTGGTAAGAAAAAGTCCCACTTTGCCTCCTTAATCTTAAATCCGTATTCTTGTATCTTTTCGAATACGTTTATTATATGGTTCCGGTGCTCTGCCGTAGTTTTACTAGTAACTAGTATATCATCAATATAGGCTGTTGCGTAGTCAAGATCGCCCAGCATGGCGTCCATGACCTGCTGGAAAATTGCAGGTGTAACCTTTACTCCGAAAGCCAGCCTGTTGTATTTGTTCAACCCTCTATGGGTGCTTATGCAGAGCAATTTGGAACTTTCTTCTCCCACCTCTATCTGAAGGTATGCGTCCGACAGGTCGATTTTAGAACATTTTTTCCACCATTGAGTTTCTTGAAAATTTCTTCAGGGCTTGGGAGAGAATAGTGGTGATCTTGCAAGGCATCGTTTAACCCTGTGGAAAAATCTGCGCATACTCGTATTTGATTGGACTTCTTTTTTACGTAGACCGTAGGTGCCGCCCACTCGCTGAAATCTGTTTTTGACAGAATACCTGCTTGTTCGTGTCTAACTCTTTATTGATTTGCTCTAGAGCACCAAAAGGGATATTCCGTTTCTTTTTGAATACCGGTTGTGCACCGTCATTCACCTTGAACTTAGCTTTCATTTTAGTACATTTCCCAAGGCCGGCAGAAAAAACCTGGGGAAATTGTTGTTTGAGTTCCTTTTTTAGATTTACCAAATTGGACGTTGTACTTTGTATGTTGCGACAAATTGTACTCATTGGACAATCCGAAAGATTGAAGTTTTCTATCCAATCAGTTCCAAATAATTTGTCTGAAGTTTTTAATACGTAGGCTTTGAGCTATTTGGTAACTCCATTTAGTGTTACTGTAAGTATTACGACGCCTAAAATGTTAATATTTTCGCCAGTTACGGATTTTGCTGTTTTATCCGTTTTTAATAAGGTCGGCTTGTTCAATTTTCGCCAAGTACGCCAGCTAATGGTTGAAATATCAGAACCCGAGTCAAGCTGGAATTTAATGGACTTATAGAAAATATCCACTGTTACATATTTTCTTAAATTCCTATCAACAATATTGTGAGATTGAGCTTGCCTAATTTTATTTTGGGGTTTTCTTGTTCTTTTAGCGTACCAGAACGAAGTCAAAGTATGTCCACTTTTATTGCAATTTTTGCAATATTTCTTGTTCTTAACTGAACAGAATTTCATCCAGTGCCATTTACCACAATGGTAACATGGTCCGACGGTTTCTTTAACTTATTTGGGTTTTGTTTACTGCGGAATTTAGGACATGAGATTTGCCTTTTGTCTTTTTAAGGGGAATAGGAGGTAGACTTAATTCTGATTTTATTAATCTGAGTCACACCTGATTCTTCGATAGTGTTTGAGTCACGCTTTACAGATATTACTCTTTGACAGTCCTCTGCCAGTTTTTGGAGAGTCAATCTTTGTTCTTTCTCAAGCTTAGTAAGTACCCGTCGTCTGACTTCGGCGTCTTCTGCTGATACTAGAACTTGTGCGAAAATTAAGCACTTAAAATCATCGGCAGTCAGTTCGGCTAGTTTAAAATCATTACATAGCTTGTTCACCGATGCTGCAAACGTTAGAAAATCTTGCTGGTTGTCTTTGACTGTGTTCAGGCATTTCCAACGTTTGTGGAACAAGGTTGTGTTAGGCTCGAATAATTCCGATAGGAGCTTAATCGTCTCTGAAAAATCCAAATCAGTCGTTTTCTTGGGTAGTATGAAGTCTACGAACCTACTATGTTCTGTACTTTCTCGATAGAAGACGTACCATTTTTTATTGGGCCATTGTTCACAGTCTACGTTGAAAATATCTTCGTAGCGCCTGTAAAAGGCCTGGAATGTTTTATCTTCCTCTGGTACGTATTCAAAGGTTTCCATTGAATTGTAGATTATACTCTGGGAGAATATTGTATCTTTTTCAGAGTTTGAGCCTTTTAATGCATTTCCGAGTAATTCTTTAAGTTGTTTCTGTTGTAGTTCAGCATTCTGAAGCGTAATTTTTTGGAATTCCATTTGCTGTTTATGTAAATCCAAAAATAGTTGTTGTCTTTCACTGATTTTGTTGCTGGTCAAAATTTAGTTTTAACATTTGGGCAACTACTTTTTGCAAATCTTCCATATTTAAAAATGACAGCGCTTTTTTGTTGCTTTGAAACACGTGTACAAAAAGGAGGTACACAAAAAAAATCTTGATAGATTTTTCATCCCTTTTTTTTTTCTTTTACAGAAAAAAAATATGGACAGACAATAGTTAAACTAAACTAATTATGCGTGTTTAGCTTTTTTTCCCGTGGTTCCGTTAATTTTAACGTAATTGAATACTTTTTCGACACACTTATGTATTTTTTTTATAGAGGTACAAAAAGAAGAAAACTCACCTCAGTGAATTTGAGGAGAGAATAATTTTATGCCCAAGTTCAACTCAGTTACATAAAATTGTTTTCGATCGTTTTTTCCGAAAACTTGAATATAATGGTAGTATTTGATCTTCTGTTGTCATTTTTTTTTACGAACATCTGTTTTTTTTTTTTTTGTGTGTGTGTGTGTGTGTGTGTGTGTGTGTAAAAAATTGTTCTCGTATTGGACAGATTTTAATATTCCGTAGTTGTCGAATCGCTAGTTTGTCAATGGCGTTTGGTATTGGAATATATGTAGACGCTGGGTGTTTAGCTTTTAAATCGCTAATTTATTAATACCATCTTAAATTCACGTTCAACACTGCTGTGGGAACGCGTGGAGTTTGTGTATTTTTCGAGTACTGTCGCTATTGATGCGGTGAGAACGAAATTCTCGAATCTTTTCTGTCGCCACTGTTGTGGGACTGGCAAAGTATTGCGGTCATTCGACGTGAATGCGTTTCTAGAATTCTTCGTCGACCCAGATGTGGGATTGGTAAGGTATTTAGGTTTCGCCGTGAGTTCGTTTTAAGCATCCTCGTCGCCACTGATGTGGATGCCAAAGTTGGGTCCACAGAAGTAAAACACGGAAAACGGATTAGATTTAAGAAAGATATATTAACAACAGGTTACAGAGATAGTGTAAGCAGAGCTTACTATAAGTTAGTGTCCAACACTGGTAGTCGTACGAGACTCTCACTGTCTCTCTGTGTCACTCTCTATCACTCTCCTGTAGAGTGCTATGCCGCCTACTTAATATAGGCCTGGAAGAGTCTATTGTGTAGGTAGTTTCCGGTCTCACAATAATAAATACGTATTTCAGAGTGTCACGCTTTTTCATCTTAAAGGGAGACAAATCTGTAACTTTCAATAACTCATTTCAAAAGAAAAGAAATAATTCATCAAATGACGGTGCTTCAAAATGAAATCATGTATGTTTTAAATATTACGGCTAGAGGCTGTAGTTCAAGATATCATACCATATTCGAATGAGGCAGATTCCGTTAGAAAATCAAAAACATGCCAGGCCGGATTCGGACTCGCAATCCTGAAATTTGAGATTCCCAAATTTTCATTACTGGAATTGTTTTTGGCGATTTTCTTTTACGTGATTTTGTATGTTATCATAAAACTTGAAAATAAATTTAAGAATTATGGAAATTAATTACAAAATCACCATAAAACAATTGCTTGTAAGGAAAGTAAGGACATGTGAAGATCAAACTGTCTTTAAACTATGTCTTAAAAAGGTATGCTTAAATATTAACTAATTATATCCGAATTTTTACTTGGAGTGGTGGTGAATATAATTTCTCCACAATTCCAAGAAAATTTGGATTACTACTACAGACAAAAACAATGTTTAAACTTTGGAAAACTTAAAGAAAAATTATAGTAATATGTGGAAATAATCACTCCTCGCCTGCAGCAAATATATAGAAAATAAAGTATAATATATATTTAAAATGTCCACATTAAACCAAAAAGGTTTGCGTCTTTTTTCTTTTCTTCAAGATATAACCATTCCTCTCTCTCTCTCTCTCTCTCTCTATATATATATATATATATATATATATATATATATATATATATATATATATAATTTGAATAAAAACAGCCACTTTAAGGTTCCATATAATAAATTATTTCGCCACAATCCTTTTAAAAGGACTGCGGATCATCAGACTTTACTTCCAAACAAAAAATGAAAAGAAAATTTACACAATTTTGACGGGCCGTATTAAACATATGTTACCTAGTTTTTCATAAACTATATATATATATATATATATATATATATATATATATATATATATATATATATATATATATATATATATAATGTAAAGAGCTATATTGGTGCGACTAAAAATATAGTCCTTATTTGATATTATAGATGCACTTTGACTATCATACAAAAACACATAAAAGTCGTATATATATATATATATATATATATATATGAACAAATATTTGAACAAATCTGGCGCCATTTTTACAAACGTAATCGTTGGTGAAATAAAAAAAACAATCAATAATAAAGAATGGGGCGTGAAGGTTGATACACGATTAAAAAGTAAATTTTAATTGTAAATAATTAACGAATGCAATAATTAACAAGTTTTACATGATTATAAAAATGGGCAAATACACACACACTCACAAGCCCTGGATCAATCATAAGGGGCGCATAAAATGATGTTTTTTTTCGACATGAGCCCGATGTTACAATTTTATATAGGCAGCCTCAAGGACTCGGAGGAGGTAAACCGAGTGAGCACAACATAGAATAGAAAACCATGTGTCGTCATAGTCATCGGCACAATCAGGTCTGTCCAGCAAATTCTGCCCAGTCGATGAATTGTGGACTTCTTCTGTAGTTCTTCAAACTTGGTTTCGGCTACATGAACGCAAATAGGCGGGAACATGTTGCGCAATCGGCGTTTCCAACCTAAGATTGTTTCCTCCTATATACACTGCTTCATATCGGCATTTGAATTTGTATACAGCTAAAATATTTTCTTAAAATAGGACAAATGATCCTTACAAATGAAGGGAACGCAGATTCTGTTTGAAACAGTGCATAACTTAACAGTATTGTATCATTAAGCAATACAATCTGACATTCTTTCAGACAATATCTGACACATCCTGCCAAGCCAAGACAACTTTAAATAAATAGGGCATCGACTGCGTACTAAAACATATGGCTCTTCAAAACGTTTTATTTTACTATCTATAACGCATCTGATGATATTGGCGGGGTATCCATAACATTCAAAAAATTTCTGGATAATGGCAGTTTGTCTATCAAACTAGGAGATCTGATCATGAAAGGAAGATGAAACATTGGCGAAATTAGACCAATTTTTCGGTTCTTGGAAGCAAAATAATTCCTACTGATGTATAAACATCTAAATGTGGTTTGACGGAAGATGCTGATATAAAAAAAAGCCTTCTTGCGCTCAAAAAGATCACCGAAAAAAAGGCAATGTTCCATCAATTTCATACTCCATAGTGAACGGAAGGGATGGCTGGAGAGAGCTGAGTTTCACAAAGAAATCAGTGGCATCATTTGCGGAATCGAAAATTGAAAAAGATGTTATCAACATACCTAATATAAAGGTAGGGTTTATGGATCTTGTCCAACAAAATTAGCACTTATTAAACTACGGAAATCCTGGCCAATATAGGACACAAAGTAATACCCATAGCATCACCGTCAGTCTGGTCATACATATTATCATTAAAACTAAATTCAACTCCTTCAGTAACCAGATGTATTTTACAAACAGATTTTCATGAATGCTAGCCGGATCTAACTTTACCTCACTAGAGAATATCAGTACATATATTAATGATCTCATGAAGAGGCAAATTAATAAGCAAACTGATGATATCAAAAGACATCACCAGTTTATTTTCAGACTCAATCTCTAAATTTGTAAGGAATTTTGAAAAATGAAAAGAGCCTGAGATAATTATTTACAATTAAAATTTATTTTTTAATCCCGTACCAAATTTTCCTCCACATTCGTTGTTATTGATGTGTATTCATTGTTTTGTATTTCGCCAACAATTAACTTTGAAAAAAAGAAAACGTAGGCCTAAGTGATCCTATGGTTGAAAATGACGTCAATTTTCTTCAAAGTATGAAGTTCCCAGGTCGTAACATCTTTCGAAACAGCGAAGTCAGTTGTCCAGCACTATCTATATATATATATACACACACACACTTGTACCGACAGAAATACAACATAAATGTAATTGTTAGAAAGTTTGTCTCGCTAGAACAATTAGCACTGAATAGTGAGTTCGATCCTCACTGGGTGCTTTCGGCCTTGTGCCACATCTGAGCTACGCTTGGAAAATCATTATATAGGGCACCTCGTGGCGATGAAATTCTTAGCAAGCTTGTCTCGCTAGAACATTTACGACTGATTAGTGAGTTCGATCCTCACTGGGAGGCCCATACTTTCAGGCTTGTGCCTCATCTGACCTACGCTTGGAAAATCAGTATATAGCTTCATCTATACAAACATTACTTTAGTCCAATGAAGTCCTTACAAAAGACGAAACACGTTACATACTGTTATTCCACCTTGCCATGCATTTGCTAACAGAGTTTTGATATACAGGAATTTATGTTTATCTATCCATCTATCTATCTATCTACCTATCTTTTATATATATATATATATATATATATATATATATAGGTGTGTGTGTTTGTAGCTTAGGTAAGCCGATGTGACCTGGACGGACAAGTGAAAATCGGATTAGCCAAGGCCGCAGAAAATGTACCGCTACGTAATTCTTTAAAAGTTCCTGTCTGTTTTTTAAAGATAAATTTAATGTACAGTACTTTTACCAAAGGCTTTTATTTATTGATTGACAACATCTGTGCTAAATAAAAATGTCGTCGTTTTCCTGTACCAACAAAAAAAGGTAAGACAACTCAAATTTCGAAGACATTTTGTAAAAGCCAATGTTAGCCAGAGGAATGTTAATAATGACAAAAATACTATTAAAATGCATCCTATCATCTATACTCAATTATATTTTTGAGAAATTGTTTATATGCATTTTTTTATCAAAATTAATTTTTTTTTTTCATTTTGGGCGCCAAACTGGTTCAGAAGTGTCGCCTGTATGCAAACGTTATCTTAGATCAATGGTTAGAAATAGTTTCGTGGGTGTGAATCAGTGAGATCCATCCTTATTCGAATCTGGTGTTACAGAAGTAATAACAAAGAACTGTACCAGAAAACAGAAATCACATCACTTGAGAACATTGTGCAGCAGAAAATTAAAATGAATGACACATGTAAATTGAGGAGAGAACAATTAAAATAAACGAGATGCCGGCCTTCCATACTACGGCAAAAATAAGGCAAGTTAGGCAACTCCTATAAATATTGGAAATAACAATAACAGTCACAGGACTTGATAAACCTATTTTCTTGAAAAAATTGTTTTTATTTAGCGATTTCATAGATTCTAAACAAAAGCAGCACTTGCTGTTCGGTCAATACATCCCGAATATTTTCTGATCAAAAAAGACTAATATTCTGATAGATATAGAATTCGATTATTTGCTCCTCGAGAAAATTGAATTGAGTTCTCTAAGCCGCTGGCGTATTTCATATAGTGGAAAGCGTTAAAATTCCCTTTCAGCCGTGCGAGGATGGCCTAGAGATAAGATATTAGACTGATATCAAATCTGTCGTGTTTCGATCTCGGCTTGAAGAAATCGAACTGAGTTGCTGCGACAGCTAAACATTCTGTTTTGGATGACTATATATATATATATATATATATATATATATATATATATATATATATATATATATATACAGTGTAACCCGGACATAATAAAGTAGTCGGGACCGGAGAAGAAGTCTCTTATCTCCGGGTTTCTGTTATATCCGGGTTTGGTCTAATTTATATACATTAACACAGGCTAAAAAATGGGACCAGAGAAAATCTCTCTTATATCCGGGTTTCTGTCATATCCGGGGCTCTTATTACATATATATATATATATATATATATATATATATATATATATATATATATATATATATACGCACACACACACATGTGCACGCCTGTGTGCGTGCACGTCCTTCTCCCCCGTCTCATCAAAATCTAAATCACCGACACACACACAATAGCCTCTCTCTCTCTCTCTCTCTCTCTCTATACATATATATATATATATATATATATATATATATATATATATATACATATATGTATACATATATATATAAATATATATATATACATATATATATGTATACATATATATATATATATATATATATATATATATATATATATATATATATATAGAGAGAGAGAGAGAGATAGATTGATAGATAGATATATACTTTCCTCAAGAATTACTATTCACTTAATATTTTACCATTTATCTTATCTCACCCTTTATTTTTCTGTTTTAATCATTTTCCCTTATCGCAAACCGTTAATATTGCGTCGTATTTTTATGTTCCAAAGATCAACGATGTTTCCAAATATAAATATAAACTATTTCTTTATAATATTCGTCATAATCTTACACGGACTGTATTGGATTCTGCCCAATCTCCAGTTTTCTTATGATATCTGTCGCTTGATATTAAATGATCTATTGTTTTATGAATGAACAAATATATCCCGACACTTGGGAAAGCCTAACGACTAAATGACAAATCATTCACACACATCAAACAAGGCGACCTTTATGGCTAAACTATAATATTTTTCCGTCTGAGCTATTTTGGTTCATAAGTAAGTGTCTGTCTATAATTGCCATCCATTAAAAATAACGGTTTTTCTGTATTTTCTCCAATGTGGTAACTAAAAGAGACTTACTTAAAGATGTAATTCTTTACCGTCTTACAAAGTAAATACTTTAACGTTTTCAAGCTAATAGATGCAATTGAAACACTATATTGTGTCTAATAAATCCTTTACAGCGATTGCTATTTGTAGCTATGAGTGAGTTTGTCTCCTAAATATCAGATAATCCAATTTATTAATATTCGTTTAACAATAACGAGATAAACATAGATAAAATATTATGCCTAAGAATATTCTTCTCCCCTGTGGCGAATCCTTTGTGTGAGCATGGCTTTCCGCAAATTAATGTCTTTTGCAGTTCTTATTAAGTTTTCTTTTTTTATACGTTTTCTAATCACTGTTCTGCCAACTATTTACAAATGATGTTTAGTTAGGTGATGCCCTGTATTCATCTGTCTCTGTTTTATTCAATATCTCCTGTAAGTGCTAAATTCTTCAACGCCCATTTCCTTGTAATATGCCCTAGAAAATCTAAGAATCACTTTCGGATTCTAAGTTGAAGTTTCTTTTTGTTGTCATCATAATTAAAATATCATCGTTATTTACAGGCTGGCACCATTTTTTTTCTCAGCCTCCTTCTGTGGGACAATATTTCTATTTACTTCAACTCGCATCTTTGTCTGTGAATGATGTCCTGCCATTACTATCATATAACTGATCCGATATTGCATACCGTAATTCCCCATGTATAATATGCCTTTCACTATAATGCGCAGCCCTTGATTTGTTCTGAAAGTTTGGGAAAGCGCTTCTACACTTGCATAATACGCATCCATTTTTGGTAATCAAACCCTATAAACTGTACCTCGCCAATATCATTACGGCCAGCGTTTCCTACTTTTAGAAAAATGGTTTTAAACATAGATTAATATTATTCTAATTTAGTTTTATGATAATTCTCATTTTATTTTACATTTTTAAGTATTTTTAGATACATATGATGGTATTTAACATCCTTATAAGGTCGCAATCGCCGAATGTTAGTGTCAAATTATCCTATGTTTGTGGTGTATAGTCATTTCGCAGACTGAAATCGACCTATTAAACGGCATTTTTTTAAAGCTATTTTTTAGCCGTGCATAATACTCATCCCTAATTTTGTTTATTATTTTTTCTGGAAAAAATGCGTATTATAAATTGTGAATGACGGTAACCTTTTCTACACTGTTTTGTGTTTCTTACGAAATTTTCCTGTTCCTTAATAATTTGTTTACCTTTTACATTGTATATTTCCTTATTCCAGTGCAAGTTCGTATTGTGGTGTAACGTTTTCTGTACTCTAATGAAACAAATATACATAATTGATATATAAATTTCCGTACAATTTTTTTTTAATGAATCAAATTAAAAAGTAAGATTGAAATTATTTTCATTCTGCAAATATTATATTCTTCCAGTTCACTTTAATGGTAACACACAGATTTTACATATATTTTATATGCATTTGGAGAGGCAAGATAAATATAACGTTTGGAAATTTTTTATTATATATAATTCTATGACAGATTTAGTAAATAATTAATGAAGCAACTGGCTGAATCTTCTATCGAGAACTTACTTAAATTTACTGACATTTACAAGACTTGGGATGCATCTTAATAAGCCAGGTTTGTACAGAGGCTGACATGATGAAATAAAGAAGATAATGTGATCATTACCATCATCATTTTGAAAACCGGTTCACCTCAAATCACTGAAATTAAGCAACGTCGAGCTTAGTCATTATCTAAATGAGTGACCGTTTTGAGAATATCAGGAACTCTAATCTGCAATGTACGGATTATGTAATAGATGACGTTGTGGAAGAAATTCGTTCACTTCCGTGAAAAACACTTGCATTCAGGAACCCAAAATATATATGATCGCCCAAGTTTGTCAAAGTCAACCCCACCAACATACACTGTGTCAGCGCGCTAATGGCCGCATCATCTCCGTGGTCAATGGAACACCTCCGTCCAAGTAAGAAACTTTACAAGCTGATTTAAGATAAAAAAAGAAAAATTATACCATATATGCTGCATGTGAGGGGAGCATTATTATCTTTCATTTAATCACCACACAGAAAAGTTTCTACCTGCCATCAGTATGGCTGATACTAAACTCCATGAGGGAAATACTCTACGCCATTTTGTCTTCACATTTTCCACTTACAAGAAGAAGAACGACTTCATCGAATCAATTGGAAAGTTGGTTCACTGTGGCATGCAAAAAATATTTTCGTTCACGTCCATCGGGCGTGCGTCGTACTGTCGCCATAGTAAGCGAGCAAAGTGAAAGTGACGGGTACGTGTCACGCGCCAGCGTGAGAGAATGTGCTACCAAGATAATAAATTCAAGGGCAGAACTCTCCGGCGTGAGAGACAGGTCCTCGTACGGCGGCAGTTGTCTTTAGCGAGCGTGTCGCGGTCGCGGCCGTCAAACGTGCGTCATACGCGTAGCTGTGGCAAGGAAAATGCTTTTTTTATTCGTCACAATCCATCATCAGTCCATTTATAAAGTATCATTTATTCGTGCATTGAATAATGATGCCACATCTGGCCTGGTGCTCCTGCTGTATATCTCTGGATTCTTGACAAAGTACTATGAAGGCTCTGTAATGTAAACAATGTGCGACAAGGCATGTCGGTTCTAGTCACTTTCTCACTGACGTGGCCTGACTTCCTTCTGTCTTTTCAACAATTATTTTCATGGCAACGGATCTGACAGGATCGTCTTCCGTGGTGCCCCGAATACATGAATTTAAGCCTTTCATATAGGTCTCAACTCTAATCTGACATATTTTCCTCCTTCTTTCCACCCGTAGTAATCCCTTCTAATTTATTGTTTCTTCAAAATTTAAATAAATCTTCAATACCTATCTTCGGCTTCCTAAAACCAGCTCTTTTTTCCTTTTCTTATTTCTCTCTATTCTCAATCTTCCCATTCTCTTGATTTTGAATCCCGGTAACCCTCTGCGTTCTAGCTGTATTATCGCCTTACTTGGATTGAAACGATTAAAACACATACATACATACATACATACATACATACATCAATATATATAGTCATTCACACAGAAACCGGTTTTGGTGCATCACAGCACATCAGTGACGATAGAAGTCCGATTTTTTCAAGCCGGAAGCGAAACTTGACCAATTTGATATCAATCAGAGATTCTACTGGTAAACTATCGGCGCGTGACAGAGAAAGGGACATTTTTAACGTATTATATATATATATATATATATATATATATATATATATATATATATATATATATATATATGAGCCTCAAACACTAATATTCCACGGTTAAAATTTATTACATTGGAATCGTAATCACGATCCAATTCATCAGACCTACAATTAAACATATATATATATATATATATATATATATATATATATATATATATATATATATATATATATATACATATATATATATATATATATATATATATATATATATATATATATATATGTATATATAACAGAGAAACATTTTAAAGAGAGGAGTTAAATGGTGGTTTAAATGAGTAAGATATAGATAAAATACAAACATATATATATATATATATATATATATATATATATATATATATATATATATATATATATATATATATATATATATAAGCTTTCACCTCATGCAAGGCAGGAGTGCCACTAGCAGGCAAGGGGTTACAGTGGGTAAAGAACAAAAGTAAAAAGGTGTGTTTGGGGAAAGAATAAACGGAAGGATGGGGAACAAGATCAAGATATCAGAATATGTCGACTGACATTATACTTGAATATTTGAAGATTACACACACACACACACACACACACACACACACATATATATATATATATATATATATATATATATATATATATACTGAACAATTCTTCAGGAAAATACTTTTTTTAAGTGCACTAGATCTTATCATTGTTTCCAGCATTGTGGGGAGGTCCTTCCTACCATTTCAAATGAGGTTGTGCAGAATGCCAGTGTGTGTCACTAGTAGCCACTAGTAGTATGGAACATCTTGATTATGACATCACTTTCTCTTAGATTTACAAGTACTTTCTAATTTAGTTGCTGCTGCTGTTATTTGGCCGCATGTGATGCGTTTTTTGTTGTTTATTGTAGTTCTTATTTTGTAAGTAATGTTAATGATTACACATAAAATATTATTAATGATTGTACATAAAATGATACTAGAATCACTTTCAGCAAAAATAAAAATTATATCTAACTTTTGAAATCACGATATACGGTTTGCACTTCGAAATTAGCTAAAACAAATACCAGAAATAAATCTGAAAATTAATTTCCCACTATGAGATTGAATTCATAAGACAGTGAACGTAGTTAATTGTATTATTTCGTTTTTACATAATAATTCCTTTAATTGGTATTACATTAGTTTTCCATTAAGACTACTAATCAGTAATATTGGTCATTATTCTTTTTCTGATGGCCACCAAAATTTTCATTTAAATATCTGAAGTTTGTAATTCCTCAGTCTTTTTAAAATGAATTGTTTTTTTTCCTTCCAGATTCTTATTAGACATTCGGAATTGTATTGCCATCCTTTGTGAAATTACCAACGCACATATATGGAAATGAAACCGATCAATGAAAAGTTATACTTTCCTTACGATGAATGATAACATATCAAATTTTATTTTGGTGTGTTTAAATAAATATAGGTGTGTAAATCATAGAGAAAGGTGACACATCGATGTTGAATGGTAATTATAATGGAAATATATGCCGTTTCCCTATAAATGGTAAAATAAGTTCAAGATCCAATATGAATCAAAACGTGATAACAACGTAAAAGGAATACTAATCCGAAAATCAGAAATATTTGCATTCACTAACCCTGTACCAGTACAGCTTTCAGTAGAATTTTATAAAATCTGTTTCTTAGGTTTATTTTTCCGGAAAATTATTTGTTAAATCCATGGCTGTTAATCTCACTTTACAGTATTGATCAGTGTTTCCTTTCTAAATTTGTATCTGAAGTAATGTACAATTGATTATGCTATTATCTTGATTATGTTATCATTTTATCATAGATTTACATGTCTAAATATTTTAGTTGTTGTTGAAGTCGATAAACTTTAAATTATGTGGTTTACGTTATTTAATGAAGGTCTTTTTTGGAAATAATATTGAATATACATAAAATAATACCTGTCCCCATTTAAGAATTGAGAATCCTTTCATGTTTGTGTCTAAATTGCTAAAATATATACAAAAATACTAATTTTTTTAGTATTTTCTCCGAAGAGAGATTTCATTCATACCCCATTGAATGTAGTCAACTGCATTTTATAGTCTTTCAGTAATATTTAAATATTGGTTTAATTATTATTGTATTAGTATACTGGTCAGAAATAAATTGGCGTTATTGTGATGTGCAATTCCAAATTACAGACACCATTCCTTTTAATTCTTCGACGGATTGATATGGTCTCTGCTGATCGAGCGCCTGTTTAGTCAATCACGGTAAACACATACTAAATAGATTTCTAATCATTTTCAATTCGTTTAATTACTTTAGAGCTCAGAGTAACGGAAACCGTGGCTTTCGTTAAGGTCCAAAAAATATGTTGTAAATGTTGCCTAATGTCTTTGTGTTTGCTATGTTCGAAATTGTAGAGTAAAAAAAAATACATATTACTAGAAGTCATTACACAGAAGATTCAGTGTCTATATTACTGACAATATTCCAACACAGCAAGGCATTTTCGTGTATATTTTTTCAGTATCTTCCGGATCATAGCAATAGGAAAACATTAAAGGCAATCCATATACTCTCGTATTTATTTAATAAAAGCTTACTGTGAAGTCGCTGATTACCAATGTATGTTTGGAGATAATCCGGCTGTTTTCCTTTTAACTCAGCTTGAGATCTTTTATTACAAACAATATAACCTGTGCAATAAGAAATTTATATTTTCCTCTGAAAGCAGAATCTTCCGTAAAAGGTAATAAAAAATAATTAATTAAAATCTGTTACAGAATCTCTCTTCCCACGATGTTTGTTTCCTAAAAACTTTGTTTTAGAAAATATGTTTTTATATTTAAAAAAAAATAATAATTCGATTCCACACTATCTCATAAAAAGGTAATGAAAAAACATCTATCAATATCGAAAAGAGTTATTCCCTCTACTACAAGACAGTAGAAAACTATTTCCGGAAAAATATTAAAAAAAAACCCCGAAGAACTAGTTGCTGTGCCAATGATAACCAAAGGAAGCATTAACTATTTATCATTATTAAGGGGATCACGATGGGGTAATATATTTTTTGCTATAGCCTCGAGTGGCAATCGTTCTTGGAGAAAGAACAACTCAAAACTTCCATCTCTGATTAATATTAATATCTCTATCACTGATTAATGATAATAATAATCCGACTATCAGAGATATTCGGATTATTGTCCCTTTTTCGTTATCACAACGTTTCGGCATGTCTGCTCTCCGGTGTTCTTCAGGAGTTTATCGATCTTGTAACCTACAGGGAATTCTGAAAGGAACTACTAGATGATGACCAAGTGGATAAAAGGGTTGCTTTGGTAACATAATGATTATGAGTTCAATTCCTGGGTCGAGAAGTGTTCAATTGGTCGCACCAGAGTCGAACAAGAAATAAATGAGCAGTGGTAAATGAAAATAAAAACTAGACTTAGGCAGTGGAACGAGACGTTTCCTCCCGTAGATTAAGTAAAGTGTTTGGTTCATAAATCCCTGTAGGTTACAGAAATCGATATACACCAGAGGAAAGCCGAAACGTTTTGATAACAACAGCAGGTCAATAGTACGAATGTAAATAACTGAAGACAATAGTCCGAATTTAAATATTAAAAATAATGATACCTCCTCATTCCAGAAAGTCAGACTCTAACAATGCCTAAGCGTAGTAAGTACAGGTACATCCCTGAATTGATGGTCTATCAAAGAGGAAACCCTCTAAGGAATTAGAAATCTCTCTATCTGTTCGAATGAGATTTCATCACTGTTAACCTTTTTTTTACTAACGTGTATAATACGGATAACAATGTCTATAAGAAAGAAAGTTCAAGATCCAATATGAATCAAAACGTTGTGATAACAACGTAAAAGGAATAATAATCAGAAAATCAGAGATATTCTGATTATTATTAATTAAAGATAGAGATATTGAAATAGAAATAGAAGTTTTGAGTTGTTTTTTTCTCCAAGAAAGATTGACAATCGAGACTATAACACAAAATATATTGCCCCATCTTGGCACCATTAATAATAGTAAATAGTTAATGCTTCCTTTAGTAATCATTGACAGAGCCACTAGTTCTACAATTTTCCAAAATATTTTTCCGCAAATAGTTTTCTCATGTCTTGTTGTAGATGGAATAACTACGACAAATGCTATCGAGATGATTCGATTTTCTCTGATATTTTCCAAGAACTATTGAAAATATTCATTTTTATATTTCTATATTCTCTTCGATTAATTTCTTTTTTAATATTAATATCATTTATTTCTTTTCGCCATATTATTTCTCCCAGTTTTTATAACTGCTGGAGATTCTATTCGTAGCAAGTCGAAGACAGTCAGCAAACAAGTTTGGTACAGTTCTTTCTGAGATTTACTGAATATAAATGTTCATCTGATTATTTACACATGCAAATCGTTTCCCAGTCGGTTTTCAAGGTTCTATATGTGAAGAATATATGTGATTTTTCTTTCTAAGTACGAAAGTAAGAACGCAAGTAAGAAGATATACGATCTCGTAGAAATTTTGTTCATCTTGCTCATTTCTTCCCACGATATTTCCAGAGAAAATATCGTTTATTAGATATTCCATTACAAACACACACACACACACACACACACACACACACCCCCCCACACACACACACACACACATATATATATATATATATCCAGTGGACCAAAAATCTTGCAACAACAATTTTGACATTTCGATGGGTTCTCTGGATTCTGCTGAAGCCTCTGACCTGGTTGGATTATTTAAGTGCCTTTCATTATCTAGATTCCGATAGTGTAGGATTGTATAGAGATGATGGCTTATTAGTTGTTAAAAACTCCACTAAAATTAAGGTAGACCGTATTAGGAAAATGATCTATAGGGTATTTAATGATTTATGTCTTAGGACAATATTTACAACTAATGGTAAACAAGTCGATTTCCTAGAAGCCACCCTAGACCTTGCTAGCAACACTTTTCAATCATATATGAAAGTTAATTCCAACCCGATATACGTACATGCAAATTCCAACCATCCGCCTTCAGTTATCAAACATATACCCTCTTCCACTGGATTTAGAATTAGCACTAACTCTTCTAACAAAGATGTTTTTAATAATCATCGTGATTTTTACAATTCTGCACTCAAAAATAGTGGATAAAAGATATTATTCAATATAAAAACCCTGTAAATTACAACCATAATAAGAAAAGAAGATCTAGAAAGATCATCTGGTTCACTTCCTCTTTCAATATAATGGTTAAATCTAAATTAGGACGTATGTTTCTAAACCTCATCAA
>OZ010591.1:87994659-88054659 GCA_963932145.1 Acanthosepion lycidas | reverse complement strand
AGTTAACTACTAAGCGAATCTTACTGAATGTCTGGCAGAGCAAGTATAATGAATGAAGCTATGATTAGAAGAACAAAACACTGTAAGGTTTGGAGAGACATAATCGTAGATATCTTGAAAGTTCTATAATTTTGACGATGGCGAAGAACGATTATTTTCAGCCCAAACTCTCATTTTTTAATATGATTGTTGACAAAATTTCTGTAGCTGCGGTTTTGAGACTTTTCTTATTCGTATGACGCTTCAAGTGACGTTAGGGGATTATCGAAATTAAATATTTGATCGAATGTTCACATTCCTGTTTCTTTCAAGTAATATGTTCAATGAGATGTCAGTTTTTTTTCTATCATTAGTTACCATGTGGATATAACATTTATTTGAATCAGTTCTATAAAAGGTGAATCATTTTTATCATGTAATCCAAAATGTACAAATTTCTTTAAAAACCTTGCGTTAATGAACAGACGTTACGATTTGGAAATGTCGTGATGGTATATAGACTTGATATATCATAAATATTTAATAAATTTTGAACACTTAAACGCCTCTATGTTGACAGGTTATAGCATATTTATAATAGCTGATAAGTACATTGATCTTAGATTACGCTAGATTTTGTTTTGTCAAATATCAGAAGACAACATTTAAACAAAATATAAAACAGAACACACTCTAGTCATCTTAAATGTACACATTAGATTTAGGCTTTTATATTGCTTTCATACTTAACATCCAAATGATTCGGAAACATCAGGGAGAGAAAAAAATTTTTTTTCTAAATATTATTTTAATAGTGATTTCGGTCGAACGCTTCCTCAAGAAACTAAGATATACAATCCTTCATCAGATCCTGAAGAGCTTTATCAAATAAAGAAAGAACACTTGACAATTTACAACAGGAGTTACAACAAAAATTGATAGCACATGTTGGTAAAATGAAAATAAATATATAATCAAGGTGTTGGCTTTCCACACGAACGTAGAAGATTAGGATGAAACTAACATCAATACTAGAAAGAGCGATAACCGATACTGGACATGAGAAAAGTATTTTCCTGACAGAGGGATTTTAAGGGAGATATATTACAAACTAGCAGTGGAGCCCAGCGTTGCCCGGGGATGTAACAGTAAGAGATAGATCAAATATCGACCATCATAAAGACTGAAAAATAAAATTGACAAAGATTATTGTTTAAGGTTGACGGCCACGCATTTTATTTTTTTTTACGAATTGGTCAAACCCAAACTCAAACAAAAACATTGTTTTCAATCGTTATGAGTCTACCGATTGAATAGAATTTTATTATAAACAATTGTCTTGTAAATGGAATTTTTAAAGCATTCTGAATGTAAAAATAAAGAAGAAAGTGTGCAAGACAATAAGAAACACTACATGCCAAAAAAGTGTGAGGTTTTGTTGAAATCGGTTGAAAAATCCGATCCCATATATAAACGAACACACACACACACACTCACAAACAAACTGGGTTTTATAAATATAACACGATATGAGTTGTCCCCCTTTAATTAATGCCTCTTAATCGTGTTTTCAAATTGATTTTGTGCAAAAACAATGTGTTATTCCAATTTTTGGTGCTGTCAGAACCACCGCAAGGTAATTTTACGTAGTCCTGTCAAGTTTTGTTGAAATCAGTTGAAAAATGTAGGAAATCCGTTCCAATATATAAACGTACAGACACACACATACACAAACACACACACACACACAACCTGGGTTTTATAATAAGTAAGATGATCTAACAAATCTTATTCATTTCTGTAATCTTTTACAATTTATGATTTTTAATTATTGAATACAGTAAAACACTTTGGACACCATGTGTATTTAAAGTAGTTTCCGGTTATTATATTTAGTTAGGAGGACTAGTGTATGTTTACTTTTCGTGTATCTTTCTCTGAAAATAAACGCTGAGTCACCGGAAGTTAACGGCATTCGGACGTTTGAGTAGTCGTCAAAAATATCAGGGTGGGTACCATACACTTAACCGTGCTTGCAAATTGATTTCGTGCAAAAACAATTGTGATTTTCCAATTGTTGGCGCTGTTAGAATCACTGCAAGGTAATTTTACGTAGTCCTGTGAAGTTTTGTTGAAATCGGTTGAAAAATAAGAAATCCCATCCAATATATAAACGTACAGACACACACAATCTGCGTTTTATAATAAGTAAGATTTTAAACGACAGCATCGATAATTGTTTAGTGAATGCATGTCGAATGTTTACTGTATAATTATTATAATATGACAGAGTTGAATAAACTTGCTTAATATAAGAGCCTCGTAAAATTAAGTCCAGATATTTGAGAGAAGCAAGTCATGAAGAACATTCACACAAACATTTTTTTGACATACACATTAACATTAAACTTACGTTTTAATCCAGTGGTGTCACAAACCATACACGATAAATAATTATAAATCTTGAAATTATTCTGATTTAGATTTTATATTAACTGTGATTAAAAACGAAGCTGATCTAATATTTTCTCACGAGCTGCAACAGAAAGGCCAAAGAGCCTTTTTTAGCCTGGAAGGTGCGGTTTGGAAACGGCTCTATATACATGTACTACATAATATAGGGAAGGAAACACCAATTTAAAGAGATACTTTATGGAGTATTCACGGCCACACACGACAAAAGCATTCTTATTAAATTATTACTTCGTGTCCGATTTGCTACATGATTTGCTATGTGGGATATAGAATTATTCATGGCTCTACATAGCATGATCTCGTTCTACACAAGATGGCTTAACATTAATTCTTAATATGTAGACATTTGATTCAGGCACCCAATATATTTCCGATTGTCTGTTCTTGTCCAGATATCACGGAAAACTTCCTCACGCAGTATTTTAAGAAATGGTAACGTGTCATATATATATATATGTGTGTGTGTGTATATATATATATATATATATATATATATATATATATATATATATATATATATATATATATATATACACACACACACATATACATATATATATATATATATACACACACACACATATGCATATACATATACATATATATAGATAATCTTCGAATATTCTAGTGTAATATCAGTCGATATATTCTGATATTCTGGTTCCCTATCCATCTGTTTATCATATTGTTCTACCCAATGTAACACCTTACGTGCTAGTGGCAATATTGACTTGCTTGAGGTGAAATGCTTAATCTATCTATCTATCTATCTATCTATCTATCTATCTATCTATCTATTAGGTTGGTGCAAAAATAATGACGTTTTTTAACATATTTTTAACGACAAAAACGTCATTATTTTTGCACCAACCTAATATCTATCTATCTATCTATCTATATATCTATATCTATCTATATATATATATATATATATATATATATATATATATATATATATATATATATATATATATTATATATGGGGACAGAGTAAGAGAGTGAGTGATAGAGAGTGGGAGAGAGAAAATAACAGGAAATATTAAACCAATTGTTATATATGGATATATTTAAAACAAAAAAAAAATTTTTCTTTTTTTTTAAATGATACAAAATTAGGTTCTCTCGCTAATTTATTGAAATAGATTATTTTGCTGGATAAATGAAACACTGAGACGGATCAAGAAATATTCTGTAAAAAAAAATCGAAAATAAACCGGAAAATGTACAGGTTTTATTATTGTAAACATTTAGTAATATCAGAAGTCCATTTAAACAGGCAAAAATGAAATTAAATCCCAAATTAATAAATAGTAAATATCTTGTTTTGTTCCACAACAATCTATATTCATTTATTAGCAGAGATGCCTATGCTGCAAATTTAGATGAGCAAAACTGCCGTAATTAAAGCTTTTCTCTCGATTAAAAAAGCCCATTTTCCTTGTTACAAATCAGGCAAATCGAATCTCAGTCTGAATACGAAACGCGTCAATTAAGATATGTTTTCATATATATATATATATATATGAAAACATATATATATATATATATATATATATATATATATATATATATGTATAATTATGCCTAGGGTATGATGCTACATCCGGCAGCATGTCTTCTCATCGGGAGATTGGAGGATTTAAGGAGCGTGGAACCACCTTTTAATTGCTGTTGTTCCCAGGTCCGCCCTGACCGGGGTGGTAGCACCTGTTAGCGTCCCAAATATGGGCAAATAGTGTCTACAAGAGCTGACCAAGCTCTTTAGTGTTATAGAACACGATTGGTCTAGGAGATGGAAAACACTTACACGAAAAGCCTGAGGTATATTGTCTGCTTCTTCTGTGGCATTCATTTGCCCCGACTGAGTGTATCAATAGTTCCTAAAAGTGTGGATTGTTCAGCACAAGCCTTCACCACTTTAATCAAATCACTTGTGTGAGATTTCAGGCGGTTTATCTTGATTCGTTCTTAAGCGAGAGCAAGATTCTATTTTATATAAGATTTATAAATATATATATATATATATATATATATATATATATATATATATATGTGTGTGTGTGTGTGTGTGTGTGTGTGTGTAATAGATTTAAAAACAATGCGCATATATTTCATTTCAAATATAATTATACACATTAAGAACGCTTAAGAACCAGTAATCACCCAATATATGCTTATAGAATCTTTCTTCTTTTATGTGACGTAACGCTTCTGGGTGTAGGCAATCATGTCTCCACCTCTCACTTGTAGCACTCAATAAGTTTTGCCTTTCAGTTATTTTTCTAAGTTTCTGTTGTGCCATCCACTTGCAAGACCGTTATATATAAAAAGGCGTTGCTTCCCTTTTTCCCTAATTCACTCCATCCGATCTGTGAGTATCTGATTTGCCTAGACCTACTTTTCCATTACGCGCCCCCAAAATTTTCAGCTCCCAGTTCTTGAGGTTAAGTATAATTTTCACTCGTGTTTGCATCCTCTTGAAATCTTTATCGTTGTTCACATGTTCGGTCCATGGTACCCATGGCATTCTTCTGTAGAATCACACTTCTGTTGATTCGAGTCTCTTCTCCATTCTTGAGGAGACCGTCCAACATTCGCTGCAGTAAAGAAGGACAGATATCACATAGCAATTCAGTACTCTTTTCATGGAATGAACATACGAAGTACTAACATATTTCACTTGGTCAGGTTTCATTGGTAAAAAATGTGAAAAAGTAAATAATAACGGAATTAATTGTTTTCTTTCAATTAATTTGCACAAGGGTGTATATTTTATTAGTCTCGGGTTTTGATATTACAAGTTAATAAGTTTAGAAACAATAATTATTTTGGAAATAGTTTTGTTACCAATATCAAATTTAGGAATAAAATATATGTTGGACAAACAACCGTCGTATACGCATCGATCAACTTCATTAAAACTACTAACAATAGAATTCAAGTATTCCTTGTAAAAATAACTTTCAATATATTTAGAAATATGCAGCATTTTCTTGAATTATACAAGTGAGGAAGTAGAGAAGAATGATAGAAGACATTTCAAAAGTGGCTGTAGATGAGAAGTCATAGTGATTTGATGAGTGACAACTAGATGAAGTAAACGCGTGATCATGATCAAGAAAGCAAATAACAATATCATATATTTATTCATGTTCATAGAACTTTCTTTTGTATAATCCATTTTATTTTTGCCTTATTAAAAGGTGTTCATATTTCCGATGTCTGCACGTATCAGAAAGTTTACAAATAAAAATCTACGTATTCTGAGAGATTTTCCTCCGGGAGAAACTATTTTATTAGCAGGATTTACTTTTACTTTAAACTTGTGAAACAGACACCATCAAATAAAATAGAAGGCCTGAAGGAATTGGGCAGTAAAAGAGAAAAGAAGGAACTAGGATAACGTATGAAGAAACGGAAAGATAGTATCGTTCATTAAAAAAATTAAAGGACTAACACGTTCTCATGAATATCGTGATATAGTGTCAAATGACGTTTGATTGATGATTCAATTTAATTATTTTTGAAACTTTTTCATGAAAATTGCAATGTTTTTCTCCTAAGTAATGGGTGTTTCCATCACGCCCTAATATATATATATATATATATATATATATATATATATATATACATAAAACACACACACAAACACATATATATATATATATATACATACATAAAACAGACACACACACACACACACACACACATATATATATATATATATATATATGCGCGAGCGCGCCCCCGTGTGTGTATGTGTGTGTATTCGCGTCTGTAAGCATGTGTCTGTGTGTGTGTATTCGCGTCTGTAAGCGTTTGTGTGTGTCTGTGTTCTCTTACAGAATATCCTGTGAGGAATTTCATGAAAAAAACCGAATTAGCAACTTTTCAATTTGCATTTCATATATATTTTTTCCTACTCGTACTCCGGTTTTCAGTGTTCATCTGTTTTGCACGTCTTTTTTTATTTCTATGGGTAACACATGTAAACAGAATGGAAAATAATTAAATAGCTAACATGTTGATTTTCTACACTACCTTAAACAAAATGTTAGCAAGGAAACCCTCTTCAATATCCTGAACAAAACCCGGTTCTTGTAAGATCACCGTAGTTGAACCTGATCACTAACTTGCTAGGTTACAGTTTTGGAATATCAGGTTCTATTAGAGTGGAAATGCAGTTGGTTTATGAATATCAGTATTGAATTTAAAATTTAGCAGCCGAGTTCTACTTCTATATTGATTCGTTAGATTTACTTCCGCGCAAATACGATTGAGGAAATTATTGCAATCCTTTCGATAATCATGAGAACGTTTTAGTCCTTTACTTTTTTTTTATTGACGATACTATCTTTCCGTCTCTCTATTCGCTCATAGCTATGGATTAATTAGTAAGATTTATTTTATTAAACCATTAGTATTTAAAAAAAAAATTACAATTTCAATATCCTTAATAGCTTTACATAAAAGGCAAAGAGATGATAATCCGCAAAAATCAAATCAGTTAACAAGTCATATCAACATAGAAATGGCGATATCTATTACTGGACATGAGAAACATATCGATTTATTTACTTGCCCCTTATGTAGCTTTTTAAAAAAGCCAACATCCCCAATTAACACATTGTATTCCATAGAGTTTCCTTTATCGTTCGAGATATTGTCGCTGCCAAGTGCAATAAGAAGGTTATTGGAATAAAACCAGATTGTACAAAATTATTTTTATATGAAATATAAGCAAGCTGCTATACTTTCATAATATTAATTAAGAACAAGGCCACTATGGAATAGCCGTATTCGTAAATTAAGGAGATTCAGCTTGAAAATGGATAACATTTTCGCCGGAAGCACCAACAGTGAAGTAAACTTTGGTTAATATAATACAGGAAAGAAGACACTTGTAGATATATATGAAATCCTGAAAATCGATCAAATAAGGCAATTACAATAAATAAATACATAAAAAACCAATTGCCTCGTCAGTTTTGTTCAATGAATCTTTTAAACACAAACACAAACACACACACAGTAAACATACACACAAACAAAACTATCTTAAACACATACAGAAAACACACACGCACATAGCTAATCAAATATACACAAAAATATACACACAATCACAAAACTCACACAATATCTCACGCACAGACAAACACACAAACACGTAAACACACACAAAGGTCTCTCTCTCACTCATACACACAAAAATACAGAGAGAGAGGTGGAGAGAATAAGAAAAAAAACACACATCCAAACCTCCACATATATTGTGTTCCTTATGTTACCATTTATGGAGTGATGACTTAAACCTCATTTTTCCAGATTTCTAGACATATCTGGCATGCTGGGATTTCAAAATACGCAATAGAAATAGGCATTTCCAATGTCCAATGCACATATTTCTTTTCTCCTCGCAAATACCATAACAATATCTTAACAACAAAACTCAAAACCGAACATATATTAAAAACAATCATTATATCGTCATCATATAAGTCAACAGAGGTAACATATAGATAAAATTTGTCAAAACCGATGACCATAGAAATAAAACATCATCGACTACTGTTATAAATTTACGAAATTACATAAAAACACCGAGCAAGACAAGCAATGCCTACATAGGTTCAATGAAAATCAAAAAATTAATTGGAGACTATCAAATAGGATACACACATATAGCTGGCCACTCGTATTCGAGGATACCTGCCTACTAGATCCGATAGCCAATCCCTATTGCAGATGCTTGCGCAGGCAAATTTGTATTTATTCAACACAATACTGCAAGTATGCGGAGCAGATCTTCGTTACACTTTCTGGGAAAGAGCGTGTTATCTACCGTGATCAACACTTTGAACAAGGCCAGCACGCGCAACCACTCAGCCACGAAGACTTCTGACTTCTGTCTACCCAATTTCACTCAAAAGGCTTGGGTTAACATGCGGTATAGTTTTCAGGCACTTTACAAAGATGCCGCACACTGGGATGGACTCCTCCAGTCTGAAAAAATCAGAAAATCTCCAGCCCTACAAATCGACTATGGTAAGATTTGAACCCGTGTCTCATGGTCAGCAATCGAACGTTCTAACCACTCGGCCACGTGTTCGCAGAGAAATATACGAATACATTAAACAGGATACCAACTACTATCATATCACACATTCCAACATCTATTTACCAGCTGCCAAAATTCTTTAACGATATATATATATATATATATATATATATATATATATATATATATATATATATATATATATATATATATATATATATATATATATTTCTGAGATGAGGTATTATGTACAGTATTTACATTATGCGGACTATTGTCCTCATCTTTGTCCCCATATTTATTACAACGTTTCGACCGTTGTTCGCTCCGGCCTTCTTCAGGTGGTTGGAATAACATCATATAACATCAGGACAACCTTTAAGAGCTTGACAACACTTCGCAGATATGTCTCTCGAGTGAGACCCCCCATACAGGAGAACATGACTAAAGACAATATGTACTCTATCCCGTGCAGCTGCGGAAAGAAATATAAAGCAGAGATAGAACGCCCCCTCAAGGTAAGGCTTCAAGAGCACCAGAAAGCTGTAACACGAGGGGAAGTAGAAAACTCAGGCGTGGCTGATCACATATGGAGAGAGAAGGGAGATCACCGTCCCCTGTGGGATCATGTTGAGATCATAGATAGGAAAAACCATTGGAAAATTCGTAAACTTAAGGAATCAGCACATATGCTATGCCACAAAAATCTGCTGAGCCGACCAAGAATAGAAATAAATACAATATGGGAACCAGTAATAAGGAGTGCCAGAGAAAAGCAATGATAACAAAGTTGCAATATGAGCTCTGGTAAAAACATGGAATGATAACTGCAAAATTGCAATATGAGCACTGGTAAAAATGGTTGTTGAAAACATTAGGTTTATAATACCCAGAAATGTCCTCAAGGCACAGTGGATAAAGGCGTTGGTTACATCCAGTGACAGACCCAAACAGTGTGAGTTCAATACCCGGTTAAGGCAGTGGAGAACTTTCAGAGGGAAAATTAGCAGGAGATAATTGATAACTGACATCCATCAAACATGGCACGTGGCACTAGAACAGTCTACGCAAGTGATCGAAATAAAGGCTTCAGTTCGAAATTCCAACCACCTGAAGAAGGCCGGAGCGTACAACGGCCGAAACGTTGTGATAAATATGTCGATAAAGATGAGGACAATAGTCCGCATAATGTAATTACTATATATATATATATATATATATATATATATATATATATATATATATATATATATATATTCACCCCAATTAAGCAATGTAGGTGCGGTGCCGGTATGCAGGGATGTACAGCGAAGTGAAAGAGAAAATTGGTGAAAGTGAGGATTGAAGAAAGGCCAAAATATGAAGGGGATTCAAGAAGACAGAAGATGGCGACTGAAGTTTAATTTTTTTTTTTTTTTTTATGATCGTAAATAATTTTTTTTTCCAGAAGAAAGTAAACAGAAGTGATATTCACAGCCCTGATATACGAGGAATTAAGCAGTTGTAGTAGAAGTGGCAGTTCCTTTTAGCTATTTCAACAGTAAAACTTTTGGACCTCGACACAATTTACTAACAGGCTTAAATTCATGTCGTAGGAACACAAGTGTTAAAAAAAAGAACCTGCACGGAGCAGTTTGCTATGATTTATCGAAAAGACAGCAAGAATCCACATCACGTCGGTGATAATTTCACTGAAGTTGAGATTCCTAGTCGTGGTCGATTATATTACAAATCAATCTTTGTCTTTTTTGAAGAATCTTGAGATGTACAGCGGGAACACATGATCAGATACGTCAACAATGCTCGACGGAATGTTAATTTTTTAAATGTGCATGATGCATTCTGAGTAGGAAAAATATGTTACGACACAATGCTACAACTTCCTTTGCAGTAGATTCAGGCATTGATTCGATATAGTCGCTTCACTTAAAGCCAGTGTAAAATACCTTGTTAGGAAGTGATTACATCGGTGACCTCATTGATGAAGATTAGAAACTGCGAAGTACTTGGGATAGAGCCTTAGGGGACAGCAACTTTATTATGAAATGATCTGGAGGCGAGCCCGTTCGAAATGTCCTGCATTTCATGATTTGATAGTAACGATAGGAGGTTGAGGGAATAAGATACTTAAGCGCATCAACGTTAATTACAGACCCGAATATTTTCGCAAAAGGAAATAGTAGGGCGATGATTTGTGGGTTCAGGCGGTTCTCCAGAATTCTTCAAAACTGGAATTAGAGAGGACTTCCAACAATTTGCGAAGCAAGATGCAGCGACGTAATTGGGGAGTTTGGAGAGAATTTACACAGGACTAGTGCTAAATTCTTTAGGACGACGGCTGAAATCTCGTCACATCCATTTAACTTGTAAGAGTTTAGTTTGGCAGGGATGTCTTACGCCAGTCACTTGATTATGCGCATATCACTCAGTAGATTATATGTTTGTTGAGTAAATTATTAATGGGTAATTCAGATGTGTCGAGTGTGGAGTTGGAAAAGAACTTCGGAGAAAAGCACTCAAAATTATCTGCTATAGATATCAGAACTTTATATAGATTGAGTAGTGGATGGATTCAGGATTTTATGTTGTTCAGTACACCCTTCCAGAATCGTCAATAATCTCTTGAAACGAACATGTAAGAGGGTATACATTGTTTCCTTCTATCAGCATACAGTAACTTCTCTTCTTTAGGAAATGCTTGTACTCATTACGAGTAGAGATAAAGGGGCATCTGTTGCAATCAGACATGTCCCACTGGTACAGCCGGATGAAGTGATACATTTGGTTTAATGCGGCCAAAAGATGCAGATAAGTTCTAAGGAGATGATTGCGGTTTCACTTGATATTTCCGTGCTGGCATGAAAGATTCGATGCCAGCTTTTATCCCGAGGGAGATCTCAGAGGCACATTTTTTAACAGTTTGATTAAAATTTTCATTTCAAGTCACATCGCGAATGAAGTCACGGATTGCGTACCAATCAGCACGTCGATAACAAAAACTGTTAGTAATATGTTCTTGGCTGATGGGAAAGCGGAAAGTGATGTTTACAGAAAGAGAGTGCGGAGCTGCAGAGTACGACACGAGTAAGGGATATCGCTAAAGAAATGATCAAGAAGAGAACCGTATCCATCGGGATTAGTGGGGAAACACGTAAGAGATATGAAATGTTTGAAAACTTCAGGGTTTGGATGCCATTTAGGTCAGGAAAAAATTATTAAAATGTGAGAGCTGAAGTCGCCGAAGACATTGACATTTGCAAACCCTACAATTTTGTACATGTCTGTCGTCTAAGATAACATATGCAGGCTGGGAATTGGCGAAAACAGCAGCAATATGTGGCGTCGGTGTGAGTAAGGACAACCTTCCGTGCGTGACATGGCAGTTCAAAAACATCGATATTGTACGATTGGTGATCTAAGCAAGAGTTTCGGTTCTTTACGGTCAGCTTGGAAGAAGCAACTAGAAAACTGCCAACCCGATACCTTCAGTATGAAGAAAAGTATTTACCATCCACGCGTATCTCCAAACATTAATGTCAGTACAAATATTAAGGCTTTAGAAAGAGGAAGGAATCAGGAACACCTTTCTAATCAGGGAAGTCTCTACTCCAGTTCAAGAGAAACTGGAAGAGTATGGATCAGGCTAATCTACTCCTATTAAAGAATATACTATATTTTAAATTAGTAAATGTCGGGATGTCCATTACAAATTCAAAGAAGAATTTAAAATGACATATACCTCTGAAAAAACGAGTATACACGTCCTGGGTTTGGCTCTCCAGTGTAGTTACATTCATGAAAATTAATTCAGTTCAGGTAAGACAAAAATGAATACATGATGTTCCAAGATCTACAGAAGTTAGTGAGCGTAAACAGTAATAAAAGACTAATCATGTATTGTAATAATAGAGGATCCATGTCTGTCAGCAAAAGGAACAGTCCAACATACACATTCCAAATTTGAGATAGAAAAATCAAACAAGTAAAACACTTTAAATATCTGGGAAATGTTCTAGCATTGGACGGTAAAAACGATAGCTCATAGGGATAAGAAAAGATGTCTTCCAAAATCTAAGCAAAGTACTAATATTAAGAAACAGAGATAAAAAAACGTTCGTTAGAATAAGGCAAAGGATACTGAAATTTTATGTAATATCTTCCCTTCTATACGGCAATGAACAGTGGACAACATTTCTTGCAGGTTAAAAAGAGACTTGAAACCAGATAAATGCATTTCTACAGAAGGATGGGGATGAATAGACTGAACATGTTAGCGACGAGGAAGTTTTAGAGAAAATATATTTGGAACCGGGTGTAGAGAGATGGTCTTATCTATCAGAAATACTATCTAGCACGCAACACACATAAGAGAAAGAGGAACGTTAGAGAAAGAAGATACAGCTGATTGAGTAAAAAAAGATGCTGTTATATGTAAGAATGACCTGGAAACCGATCAGAGAGTTCCCTAGCCATCGGGAGATGTTCTCAAAGGTAAAATATGAGGCCATACAGTAAGGTAATTGAAGAAATATTATTAGCTTCGCATATTGCTAGGATGTACGGAGAATAATCGAAGAGGTAAAATTCCACACTGACGTTGGTAGAAATATTACTAATGTTGGAGAAAGAAAGGTTGCAGTAATTATTTATTTTGTAGAGCTTTTATATCAATGGTTGCTTACCGCAATGGTGTTTTATTTTTGTTAGGAAACGGCCGAGAATATATTAACTGTAGATTAAGAGAAATTGGAAACGGGAAAAAAAGGCCCTTCTATATGACATCAGAAAAAAAACCCTTTGAAATGTCTAGGGTGTGTCATGAAGAAAATGGTCTTCGAATGTATGACATGCACAAGAACGGTTTAGGCAAGGCAGCCAGCGGAAACTGCGTATAAGCTTTCTAACGAAATTGTGTATATGGTTGAAAGAACAGGATGTATAAAAAATACCAAAAATATGAAATGTCGCCAAAGGTAGGAAAATCAGTCGAGTGTTAATTGCACAAAATCTGAGGGAGACAATAAATGGAAGAAGAAAACTTGATTGGTAGCTAGGTCTCATCAATTCACTGATAAAACTACTATATGTAAATTCTGTTTTAATAGCTTCTTTTCACATATTTATAAGGTGTATACATATTTCCCCTGTTCATCTTTTATCGCCAACTTTAAATATCCAAAATTTAAATGCAAGTGTCAATAGCCATCTTCTTTATTCATTTATTAAAATTTTGGTTTCTTTCTTTTACATCAAACCACTTTGCCTTTTAGCGGCTTTCTCGCAATTTTGATAGCTATAGTTGGGGTGAATGAGTAAAAAGTAACACGAAAAGGCTCTTATTTATTTCTCATTTCATTTATATATTTCTTGTTAATAACACATTTAGAATCCGCAACAGAATCACCCAACGCAAATGCAAAATCAAGGATCCGAGGAAAGACTTCATTTTTTGTGTGGCGTATTTTTAACTGATTTCGTGATCTATCGGCATTATAGATTTCAGCATGTAACAAAGACCTATACTTTGCAGGAATCAATATTTTACCAAATGTCTATAAATTAAAAAAAAAAGAAATATCTCAACAACGTCATCTATATTTTTTCTAAAGAATAGAGATAGAAATAAAATTTCATACCCAACATAAGTATTTTTCCTCAGACATCACGAAGATCGACCAATGTGTTTGTAAATAAATCAATTCATTCAAAACCCTGTAAGCAGGCCAATGAATCCATCGCAAACTACGTTAGGAAACAAATAAATCTTTCCAAAATATCACATTTTCTGGTTTCGGGAGATTTCATTTGTGGAAATAAAATTCATTGGAAGATAGCAAAATGCGTCCATAGCAGTTGTTCGCCCAAACACTTAAACATATCTGAAAGATTGGAGACATAAATTGCTTGAAAGATGGCTGCAGACATAGACAGTAAACAAATTAGTTTATATAAAAAAATGTTCCATTGACTTCATGAAACGTATCAAAATTTTGGTCATTTTATCTCCCTCATATGACTTTCTTTATTTCTCTCTTACACGCTCTCACTTCCTCTTTCTCTCTTATTATATATATAATAACGTTTTTTGACGTATTTTTAACGTCAAAAAACGACATTATTACGTCATTACTTTTGCACCAACGTAATATATATATATATATATATATATATATATATATATATATATATATATATATATATATATATATCAGAGAGATAGATAATGTGTGTGTTTGAGAGAGAGAGGGGGGGAACGAGTGAGAAAAGAGCGAATGATAAACAAATACAGAGAAAGACATTTTAGGTGTATTCGGGCGTCATTCTTTTATTTAAAAATCTTTGGTTAAATGCCAAGGAAAATATAGGAGATTACATATTTAAATTTCTATATAGCAGAACAGTGCTAATCAAATTGAATAAATACGTACGTTCACCTATCGTTCTCTTCAAACTACTCCGCTGTCTTTTAGAAAGTTGAAGTTTATCCCTTGTTTCCTCTATAGGATAGGTTTCCTGTTTCTGTTAATGTCTGCTCAAGCTCTAAACTTCTAACGACTGTCCTTTCATAAGATTATATAACTTCACACAATAACCCTCGAAGCTGAGTGTATTTTGTACCAAGTATTGGGTGAATACTGGTAAAAGGAATTATAAAATTTTTAAAAAAATAACTTGTTTCGACATTTAGAAGAACTTCATCGGATTAAAGTAATATTTCCACTCAAAATATAAATATTACTTGAACACCAACTAGAGTTACCGCAAGTAAATTCTCAAGAGATTGCTTCCAAACATTCGAACGTATAAAAAAATTCAATGGCAAGAAATTTAATAAAATGGGTACCTGGAATCTATTATTACAAATAAATAAAATAATATTAGAGCATAAATATATCATACATTGAGATCATTTTTCCGAGTGATGCATACAGAAATAGACATATTGCATTAAGTTTTCAAGTAGACTATTGTAGGTTTTCAAATTCATCTATAACAAGTCTGGACAACCATACAATCTAGAGACGTCATTTTAAAATGGCAGTCGTGAATAAGTATAGCATGAGTAAAAAGGAGATAGTAGAACATGCCTATTATAAAGTTAAGGAAGATATATAAATATTAGAATTTAGCAAGGTGATTATAGTGTTTGGGAAAGTATTTACTCAGGAGCATGTTGCACAAGATTGTGGTTCTTGTATAGACTTTTCTTCTTACATATCTACCATCGCGAAAAGGATACGATCCGACTCTAGATATAGATTAAATTGCCATAGTTTTTAAGGTCAAACAGAGAAATCGAACAATTTTGTTGGAGGTTTATTTGTGGGCGCAGCTATTTATATATATATATATATATATATATATATATATATATATATATATATATATATATATATATATGTGTGTGTGTGTGTGTGTGTGTGTGTGTGTGTGTGTGTGTGTGTGTATATATGTGTGTGTTTGTGTGTGCGCGCACGAGCGTAGTAGTAGTAGTAGCAGCAGTAGTAGTTGGGGGAGATATGAATGGGGCTCTTGTTTAGAAATACACAAGAGTTCAAAAGTTTGAAGACACATATGGTAATTTTTTTAATACGCCCAATACATAGTAGTTTTGTACTTTAAATAAGGAGAAAATTAGTATATGTGTTTAAAAAAAAACGTGTCATTATTTTTTTTGTTGAAATTTTTATCACGCCATAAAGAAAAAAAAAAATGGATTAAATGATGCTCTCATCAAAATATCCTCCTTTAGTCTTGATTACTGTAGCACAAATTTTTAGCATTCGTTGTAAAGTATAAGTTTGGTAATTGATTCCATTCTTTTTTCAATGACTCTAACCGCTCTTTTAGTTTTTTCACATTTCGGACAAGTTCATCCCATGCTAATTCTGGGCGTGGCTTCAAATGTTTGACTGTTGTGTATGTACAAAAAGGAAAGGCTGAAAGTTTATAAATATTGAATTTTAAATTTGGAACTTATTGAGTTAGTGTTAGTGTTTTAAAATTTAGAGTTTTAAGCTTTTTGTAAGCGGATTCTCGGTAAACAAACTAACCGATTTCATTCAATTTCGATTATGCATTTGTTTTCTTTTTTATGTACCCCATATTTTGATAAGTGTAAATCTTCCTAGAAAGTCAAAATATTGTAAGCCCCTGAATACAAATTTACCTTGATGTCAGAATGTTTAATATGTGAGCGGAGGCAACGTGGTCGAAAGTCAAGTGAAATTATTATGACAGATAAATTCAAGGCGAGTTTAGCTGTCAAAGTATATTATAGCAACGGTCTTGTCAGCAAGTAGTTAAATCTTGTAGTACAATACAAAAAAAAAAAAAAAAAAAAAACTCTTCCTAATAATATATAAAATAAAATAATAGAAACTTTTTTTCAATGTGTTGGTTACCTCCTCCCAATTTTAGAAACCGCTACTAGGGGTTGCTTTACCGTAGTATAAATATTCGGCGATATTTTTTACCGATTTTTTTTTTTTTTTCATTTTTCTGCATTTACGTCAGCATAAATTTCTCGCAGATGTAAGCGTTCATTTTTAGTACAGCCATTAACAACCCCCCCAAACACAGACAAACACACACAAACACACACACACACACACACCCACACACACACACACACATATATATATATATATATATATATATATATATATATATATATATATATATCAGGGGCACCTCAGCGTGATGTAATGGTTAGACAACTTGTCTTACTAGATCAGTTACGAGGGGATAATGAGTTTCGCCCTTGTGCCATATCTAAGCCGGGCTTAGAAAAACAGTATATATATATATATATATATATATATATATATATATATCAGTACTTGCTGTTTTTTTTACATTACTTGAGAGGCACTCATAATCTGTGTCTGCCATTTTGGTTGTGGGCATTTCAGGAGACACGTTTATATCTCTCAATGCGTACATCGGTCCGCAACAAGTGGATTGTATTTGACATTTCCAAAATATTTTCCCAAACAATTTGCATTCTTCCGTTATGTTTTTATCAATATAACTCCACAAAATAACGTTACATGGTCTTGCAAATAAATCAATGATACTCGAATGTAAGATAGTATTTAATTAATAAATCACAAACAAACCTTATATTACCTTTCCTCAAAATGTAAAAAGTTGCTACTACTGGCTAATTGACTATCGTAAATCAACGAATGAAAATCAGCACGCAAACATTTATTCCATAGCCGTAAAATAAAGTATGGAATAATATATCCCATTCTATTTTATAGAAATGTAAGTACTTAATATTTTGTCAAATACTCACTCCATTTCATATTTAATGTGAAAAATAAATATCTTCATTCTTTTTAAAAAATAATTTAACATTAAGAAACTTAACCAAAATACATGACATTATCTAAGCAATTTGATTAATTTTGTAGATTATCATCTAATTAAAAAAAATAAATTATTAAATACAGATGGCAATAATAATAACGTTATAATATGTAATGGATGCCCTAAAGAATACATAAGAGAGACTGCAATGAATTTAAATATAAACACAAATGATATTTTACACAAAACAACGGTCAATACATTAGTCACACAGTATAAAGTCGATTAAGAAAATGGTATTTACTAATGCGAAAATACCTAGAAAGTGCATTGATTACTAAAATATGCGCGGTAAATGAGTCCAGTATTTTGCAAAATTTCACACTTCTTGTTAGATGAGCTGTTATAAGAATGTGGGATACTTATAAACAAGAATGATAAAACCAAAATCAAAAAAACGTAAGGGAACAGTGTATACAGAAAAATTCAAATCTCAGAAAAGAACACATTTCATTTTCTATATTCGCGCATATTCCGCTTTACCCACTCCGCTCAATATATTCCCATCCCAAACCTATATATATATATATATATATATATATATATATATATATATATATATATATATAATTATTTATTTAAAAATATGATTCCAACTCGCTACATAAGAGGTCTCATGTTTCAAAACAAGAGCCGAAAACATCAAAATAATATTTGAATTAACAGAACTTGAGTTAAAGTAGGCTCTGTTCCATCTTCAAGCGAAATTTTTTTGGGAATGACTTATTTCTGAAATTTACGAGTTTTAATAGTATGGTCAGAATTGAAATCAAAAATTTCCATGGTAACATCAAGGGCGGATTGTTTAGAATCGGCAGGGGTGGGGTGTTAATAATTTGTAGCAGTATAGAGTTACTTTCATAGTTGCCGGGTCAGGGTAAGGTGAGGGTGGCTAAATTTACGACGGAGGAAGTTTTCGGATAGTCTGGCTTGAGCGTCTACGGAGATTTATTTATTTATTTTTATTTTATTCTTTTATTATCTCTTTATGAAAGGGATTGTGTATATGATAAGGCCGTAACGTTTGTTATTTGACGACTTCAGAAAGGGTTATCAATTTTTGTAGGGTATTAAAACTATGTATATGGGCTATGGATTTTAAAAATTATTTTATTGTATGCGGGTTTTTAGCTAGTTATTCAGAGCGTAAGTTCGGTTGTGTCGGCAGAAAACCGTTAATTCTTGCCTGTTGTTTAATAGGTTTTTATTGTTTTGAAGCTTAATAATGTGTAGTTTCTCATGGAGGCACAAAGGGCATGGGTCATCCCAAGTTTTGCAAGTTCTAGTCCTGTTAATGATTTTCCATTTTACTTTAGGTGTCCTATTTTTTTTCTTTCAGGTGCCAAAAATATTTAGATAGAGAGGTCTGATGTCTTAAGTTTATGTTGTTGAAGGAGCATTTATGCTGCCTCCATCTGGTTTTAAAGGCATTTTTCGTGGACTGAATGTATATCATATTATTGTTAGGGTTCTCCGTGGATGACATAGTGCATTGGTATACCACAGATTTGATGCAGCACTTATTTTCTAATGGGCAGTCTACCGGGTTTCTACAGTCGCATAACTTTTCCCTATCATTATCTGATTTAAGTGTAGAGTTATTAAAACTATTCAGGTAAGGGGGTTTGTTCAGGATATTATTATTGTGTCTTCTTATTATACCTTCTAGATTTTCAGTGAAAATCGAGCACTATTTTTTAAAAATAATTACAAAAATACTAAGGAACTTTGGATTATTTACCAAACCAGTTTCTTTCCTATTTTCTACAATATTTTCACACACACACACACACACACACACACACACAGATATATATATATATATATATATATATATATATATATATATATATATATATATTATAATTATAAGATTATAGTATAATTTTATTTAGGCTCTACTTTTGTATCGAGCACTGTTTTTTAAAAATAATAACAAAGATATTAAAGAATTTTGGATTATTTACCTAACGAGTTTTCTATATATTTTCAAACACACACGCACACACACACACATACACATACACACACACACACACACACACACACACACATATATATATATATATATATATATATAGATAGATAGATAGATAGATAGATAATAAAATATATATATATATATATATATATATATTAAAAACATCGTTTTTTGTTAAAAGTTTTTGGTGCCAAAAGTTGTCTGTTAATTGAACAAATCTATATAAAAATATGAGAAGCAATAGCAAAGATGTCACAAAAAAATGTGACATATTTTTGCATGTAAAGAAAGAGATTTCAGATTCAAAACAACTAAATGCTATGAAAAGACCAATTTCTCCTATTGTCATAGCCTTTCGCTTGGGCTTACTTCTTATCTAACTGACCCTTTTCGCCGCATTTCCTTTACTGCAACGCTAGACATTCTAAATGGAGTTTTCTCTCAGGCGCAAAACAAAGTCAAGGGATGTTGCCAGAACCGGAGACTCAAAATAGACCCACTCAATTTAGGTTCGTGACACTGCCGTGGTCATATCTATTCGCAAGAAGTCAGTACACACACAAATACACTTACACAAATACACATATGTAAAGTGAGGTTGAATCAATTACTTGACCACACCAATTTTCCAAAATCCAAAAGTTTGATCGAATAAATATATATCAGTTTTTAAAATACTTTCTTTTTCAGTCCGAGGAAATTTTAGCTCATATTATAATCCTAAATACACATCCACATCCACACACACACATACATAGACACACATATAGGAACATACATATATATATGTGCCTTTATATGCTTGTATATAATATATTTATGTGTGTGTGCGCGCGTGTATATAAAAAGATAAATATATATAGCAAAAAATTATAAATATGTTTAAATATTTGCATTAATGTCCGTATTATATCCACAAATATACTACACACACACATATATATATATTAGGTTGGTGCAAAAATAATGTCGTTTTCTCACATAGTAACGTGTATATATATATATATATATATATATATATATATATATATATATATATATATATATATATATATATATAATTATTTATTTAAAAATATGATTCCCACACGCAATTTTAATAAATAATTATATTTATCCTCTACTTTTGTATCGAGCACTATTTTTTAAAATTAATAACAAAAATACTAAAGAACTTTGGATTATTTACCTAACCAGTTCTTTCATATTTTCTATATATTTTCACACACAGACACACACACACACATATATATATATATATATATATATATATATATATAATGGAAGGTGTGAATTTATCTTCCAGTCGGCAAGAAAAATTGATATATACATTCGCATTACTATTACAGTGATTATAAATATACACATACATTCCTATAAATCAATAAGTGAAACAGACCCAGGCATTTACACACACACAAAAATAAACTAGCACTCACGCACACAGAGGCATGCATATATATATATATATATATATATATATATATATATATATATATATATATATATATATATATATATATATATATATTCTCCATCTCCACCTGCCCTTCTGAAGACAAGTGATTAGTGCACACACCTTCTTTCTCTTTTATCCATGGTTTACTTTAACATCCCTTAACTTGTTTCATACACACTTGCTCTCAACTCTTTATCTTATTCTTTGCCACCGTATTTCTCAATCCTTATCATTCAAAATATTTTACCCGCCGGCTGTGCAACACTTAAAGAATCTATTTTGGCTGACCAAATTACGCATAAATTCTCCCGAGACTGCTTTCACCGCCAAAATATGGCGACGCTAGAACGGTCGATATTTTCCAGTGTTCCTTTCTAATGTGAAGCCGGTGAAAGTGGTGTTAGCCAGAAAATTACTGCTCAAGGAGAATAAGAGAGTCATTAAAAACTTCCTTACCACTTGGTCCAATAACTATGTTAATCTTGATGTTTAAAACGGGAGGTTAGTTCAGCTAACGGCCATAGATATTTAAAAACAACAGTTCCGTTTTGTGGCCTTCTTCGCCCAGAATATAATTGCGAATTTATCATCTGTACTAGAGTTTAGGTGAGTGAACGAACCATGCAAAATCTAGGATAGCCAATGATTATATTCAAATTTGCGGGCTGAATTTTTCTGTTACAATATGACATCTGATTTAAAGGCGAATTTTTCCGGCTAAATTTTCCCACTGAATTGGTGTGGTAAGATTATATTGAAGCAATTGCTACGTTTTCTGCTACAAAGTTTGGTCAACTGTATCGTGTTAGATGATAATTCTTGCCAGAATCTATTATACAAATTATAATTATATTATTTAAATTATTTATACCTCTAATCTAGTGCTTCTGCAATGTATTCATTGATTCATTGTAAAATAGGAAGAAGATACTGCAATGTTATTGATCATGACCTAGAATCTCAGCGAAGGTGATTTTCCACGGCCGGTATTTTCTTCTCCATGATGTTCATTAATTGATTCATAGTAATTTTTATAATGAAATCTCTGCTATGGTACATAGATTTCATTAATTTAAGCACAGTACTAGATTGACAGCAACGTCCCATCATTTTACTGTTGAAATGGCTAAATGTAAGATTCCGTGCTATCAGGTAGTTCTCCAACACTTCTTCCTTGTGGAATTCTCTTTCGGCTTTTTGCCTGCGAACCAACTTTGATCTTTCAAATATTTATTGTTTTCTAATATCTTATTAATTTCTTTTAGTATATTTATTGCATACCTTGACCGTAAATGATTATATATATATATATATATATATATATATATATATATATATATATATATACATACACTGTGGGAATCAAATGTATCAGCTCGTTATTGTCTAAGCATAATATTCAAAATAATTTACGAGATATTACTAAATTAATTCTCAGATTGTCATTGCAAATTCATAGTTATTGCTCCCATTTTTCTATCTGTCAACACATGTCTCTGTATCTCTCCCTCACACTCTCTCTCTTCATACATACACACACACACACACACACACACACACGCACACATATATATATATATATATATATATATATATATATATATATATATATATAGAGAGAGAGAGAGAGAGAGAGTGAGAGATACATTTACAAAATTTGGAGGATGTTTCCTCACACAAAAACGAGGGCAAAATTCCATATAAACATATGTTCGCAAATCCTTCATTTTTGAGTTATTAAGTTGAAAAAAAAAAAAAAAAGGTTACGGTAGCTGGCGCTGAGCTGCTATATAGACTAGGTTACATTTGTCCTCCGTGCAAATTTGTGATTAGTCTATCTTCAACGTTTAACGTGTGTAATAATGAATTAACTGACAATTGTTCCGTTTAACAATGCCAATATATTCATATTGTGCGCAGGGTGATATGTCCTTTATATGGCCGCGATAATAGTAAAGGAGTTGAGGCTGAAATTATTTAATATAGTTTCAGTTTATATATTATTTTCATAGATACAATTTATTTAAATAACTACTGTTTTAACTGAACAGTATAAATTATACTGACCGGTCGGAATGTTCGAGAAATTTCTCATAGAGGAATCAAATCTCTATTCCAAAACGGAAACCGTCATTTGATGTGACGTCGAATACCATTTCGAGAAGAGTCTGATTAGCAAAGTCAAAATTGCTGTTTATAAACAACTCATTATTCGACAATTCTTCTTCATCGATCGTATCTGCATATGAAACTTATCTTAGCATAAACACTGACAACAATCACAACATATACTGAAATGCATCAAATTCGATAATTATTTAATATATTTTCTGTTAATACGTTACTTTTTAGATATGCAATTTATTTAAGGAAATGTTCTGTTTTAATTAAATGCTATGAATTACATTTACCGTCCCGAATGTTGGAGAAATTTCGTAGAAAATATACCTTCTTCCACAGGAATTGAAGTGATATTCCTATACGGAATCCGTCATTTGATCTGACGTGCTATACCATTTATCTACGGAGAAGCGTCTGATTAGAAAATCCAAATTACTGTTTATAATCAACTAGATTTTCAACGACTTTTTCTAGATCGACTATATCTGCTCACGAAAAGTACCTTAATTTTAACAGCTCAACAAGAAGAAGCGGTATTGTGTTTTTCAGGCCATGCTGTTTATGTTTTAAATCGACTATTTATATATAATATTATATTTATATATATAAATAGCCGAGCAAAAACACAAGGTTGCACACTAGCTTAAGAAATTAGAAGCGTAATATGTTGTAATTAGATTTCACAAGTCGGATGACGACTGAATTAATGTTGATCACCAAAATCGTAGTAACTGACCATGGAAAACTCTTTGTAAGTTCAGGATTTCGAATGTGAATAGATCTCTCTGCTACATGCCATAAATATTCGGAAATATTGATGTTGGAAGAACATGATGTCCAAAGGATTTATCGCAGTCTCCAGATTTCTCCTTGGCCCACTTATGAAAGTTTTTACATGGTATTTCATCCTAAAGGAAACTTCCAATTTAGTTGGTTAAATTACGGGTATGAATGGATGAAAAACATCACGAAACAACACAGAATATCTGTCATTTAATTTAAATTTTGATTCAGGTATATTATTTCATTTGCGTATACTACGAATTAGAGTATAAATTGCTCATTTAACATTTTGCATCGACCCATCACGTGCTTAATACGTACGTATTATTTTAGAAATTATGTCCATTTCATTTAAACTAATTCTAATTTTTTGTCGGCAATTTATCCTTCACGTGTCCTATAAAATTGTACATTTGCTCAGGTTACAATATGTTTTGAAAAACGAAATTAAATTTTGTGTGAGCGCTGACACCGGAATATGTTCACAGAAAATGACTTGGGAAAAGAAATTAAAATTGCTGCGAGAGGTAACACAAGAATATATTCACACAAAAATACTACGGGTAAATAAAATAAGTTGTAGCGAGAACTGTCACAGGAACATGTTCACGCAAATATTCTTTGGGAAACGAAGTTAAAATTGTAGCATAGATCAATTTCAGTTATAATTTATTTCATGAATATTGTTATATTCATCTGTCCAGACATAACGTTCTAAGAGAATAGAGACAATTTGTCTCAATTTACTAAGAACTTTACAAGAATTTATTATTCAATAATTTTTTCTTGATATATTATCATTATAATACTCTGTGAGCGATTTTTTGATTAAAATCCTCCTCAAAATTAAATTGAATGTTTCGTATCATATATATATATATATATATATATATATATATATATGTGTGTGTGTGTGTGTGTGTGTATGTGTGTGTGTGTGTATCTGTGTGCGTGTATGCACGCGCGTGTGTGAACGAAAACCTTAAGCCACATAATGTGTATATTGCTTTATTAAAGACAGAGCGCATAAGTTTTATTGAATAGGAAATTTTTCGTTCAATAGTTGATTTTCTTTGAAAAAAGAACAAACATACAAAAAATAATCAGAAACGGCAAAACTGAAAATTAAGGGGGTTGGAATAAAGAGCCACAGATAAGCCGTGGCTCTTTATTTCCTGAAGAAGTCTTGGAGGAAACAGGTTCCATTTAAAGAATCTGAATGTGCATCGTCTTCATTCAAACAAAGAAAAAATATGTCTGTCTATCTATCTATCTATCTTCGTATGTATATATATATATATATATATATATATATATATATATATATATATATATATTAGGGTATTACAGTGAAAACGTGTCAAAATCATTACATAATTGCAGTCGTGTTTCAATGCGTAACAATGCATCTCATCAGGCGATTGCAAATTACTAGCAAGTGAATGAATTGTTTTGATTTATAAGCAAAATACAATCTTGTTACCTGCACGAACACACACACACACATACATATATATATATATATATATATATATATATATATATATTTGTATATATATATATATTTGTATATATATATATATATATATATATATATATATATATATATGTATATATATATATTTGTATATATATATATATATATATATATATATATATATATATATATATGAAAAATGTGTGTGTAAAAATATAAATAAATATATATGCATAATTATTTATATATTATTTGCGCGGTACTTATTAGAAAATACTCATTATCAGAGATAATATGAAGACACTAGTTTATTATTCTTAATTGTTCCTTGCTAAACGTATTATTTAATGTTTCTATTTACTTGTATTGGGAATCAATTTCGATCACTTGATTTCATGGGACAATCTGTTTTGAATCCGTATTCAAGGTAATCGATTGAAGAATTTAATGGTTAATTCTTAATTCTAACAAGGAAACGAAAGCCTCTTTCTCGCTAATTAGAAATTGTCATATTTCCTGAAGTATACATAGCTACATCTTTTAGAAATTACTGTCTATTCATATATTTTCAATAATTAAATCTAAAATTTATGCAATATCAATGATACACAGCAGTGTACAGCAATTGACCATTGTTTCTTCTTAGCTCGATATATATATATATATATATATATATATATATGTGTGTGTGTGTGTGTGTGTGTGTGTGTGTGTGTGTGTGTGTGAGCAGGTTGTTTTATGCTACTTTTTCCTGTTGGAATAATCTAACGTAGCTGTGTACAGGATGTAAATATCTGGGTGCAACCTGTCACAAAATAGTTCAAATTTGAAATCATTGATCTATCGAATTATGTCGCGTTATTTTGTCTGTATTTTATACGGTCAGGTTAATACAAGGCACGCCTAAAATTTGTTATCATCCCATCCCGATCTTAATATGTACATAATTTCTAGAATTTTTTTTTTTATACATTTCATTTAACCTAACTTTGAAATTTTTCTTTAGAATCAAATCTGGAAGACGAAATAAATGTTTTTTTCGTTCGGAAAAACACATTTACTTCGTCTTCCAGTTTTGAATATAAAGGAAAAAAAGCCCAATGATGGAAGCGTGAAGCATTTGAAAGTACTAGCTGAATTAAAAAATACACCATATCCATTTTATACATAACGACCTCATCATTCAGTGGACTATTAGTAGTATAATGCGTATAATTATGTCTACTAGCGAATGAATTTCGTCAATAATTGCATTAATATTGCTAATTGATTCAAGTTATGATTAACTCTTTGTAATATAAAATATGTGCTGCCTATTTTATTATGGTTCTATGTATATACATATATATATATATATATATATATATATATATATATATATATATATATATGTATGTATGTATACACACACACACACACACATATATATATATATATATATATATGTATATATATGTGTGTGTGTGTATGTATGCATCATATCTTCATTCAAACAGGTTTCATTTTATATAGATAGATAGATACATAGATAGTGCATTGGCGCAGTAGACCATTTTTTCAAAATAAATTCTATTACTTGGTGGCAGGACGTCATTTAACAGGAAAATGTGTTTACGAACTGCGTCTTTTATTCTGCGACAGTTTTCCTCGCATAGCGATCTTCTATGTCAACATAAATGCCAGTATAACCACTCTGAAGATAGCTCATGTGAGCCGAATGTGTAGACCAAGGACAAGCTTAATCAAAATATCAAATTTTCAACAATTTTTGTAATTAATTTGATCCGAAATTTTAATGTAACCATACAAAATTTTGAACGACTCATGATCTAACATAACATACATACATTGTCTGTTATATTTAACAATATATATATATATATATATATATATATATATATATATATATACACAAAATATTTGAGTATGAGAGCGTAGAAAACACTTGATAACTGTGCTAATAATTATTTGTTAGTTTTAAAGCCTCTAAAAAGAAACTGGCCTCTATTAATCCTCTTAATATTTTTGTCCTCCAGTCAGCGAAGTCTAACCACCAGCAGAGAAAATGAATGTGATTACATCATATTACGTTTTCCATTGACATGAACTCGAATGATTATATTTATTCAATTGCTAAGTTTCCTGATAGGAAAGTCGGATCACTATGTTGTGCGAGACAATTTGTTCCCTCCAGAATCTATCTTTCTCATTTATCAGTCCACCATTCGTTCTTGCATGGAATTGCTACCACATCTGTGTGATAACTTTCGTTATATGCCTAGGGATTCTTGAAAAAAATCCAATGAACAGTCGGCAAAGTAATCGGTCCTGATCAGACATATAGTCTTCAAGACTATTTGCCACCGCCGTAACAAAGGTTAACTCTCACTTTTCTATAAGCATTTTCATGGAAAACTTGTTGATGATTATTCCTGTTTGGTATCTCGAATTAGAAATTTAAAAGTAGTATTGGATTACAAGCTAGATCTCAAAATTTAATATTTGAAATTGCTAGTTGTAATCATTATTACTATGCTAATAGATTTTTCTCTCTCTAATAGATAATTGTCATTTGAGGAACTCTCATTCGATTCCTGCTTTCACTAAGTAAGAAAATAATGCCACTAAGAAGCAATAAGATGGTGAGAGTGGAAGAATATGAGATAACATTAATAAGGAAAAAGGACAATAAAAAACAGTTTTCATTAAGATATAAATTGGTGTTGCTTTTAAACTTCTAAAAGTGTAGGTGAAAAGAAGAAGATGAAATTGATTTCCATGGAGAGGAGTGCGACAAAAATTGTTAGAATTGTATGTCAGAGTCATTTTTACACATCTAAAAATATACCGTTCGTCCTTGTATTCAATATTGTTGCAATATTTGGTCTGGTGCCTCTGCTGTTCCCATCAAGATTCCAGAAAAAAATCCAAAGAAGGATGTGTAATATAATCGGTGTTGAAATGGTTTCTCGATTTCAGTCAATTTCTCACAGACGTGATGTGTCTTCCCTCTGTCTTTTCTGCAAATATTTCCATAAATACTGCTCTGATCACCTTTTTTTCTCCTGATGTCTCAAATAGATGAATTTTAGCGGGCTACTAGATTGGCATCTAGGTCACAACGTTTTACCGTTGTAATAGTCAAACTTAACCGCCACTGCTACTCCAACACTTTCTTTCCAAGCACTTTACGACAGGAAAAATCCATTCCTCTCACTTGCATCATTGACAAATACAATGTTCAAAAATTCTCTTGCCTTGATATCTGTCCTTTTTTTTTTGTTCCTTCTCTCAACCCCCCACCCCCCCAAAAAAAAACACACACACATACATCATTTTCTCTCACATTTACTCTTATGTGCTAATGACACTCCTTCCTTTTTTGGGGTGAAATACTTAAAATTTCACCTTGCTTTTTTCAATAGCAAAACAATGAGAATTTACTTGTCTATATACTAGAATACTTAAACACATGCAGCCAAGGAATGGATGTTCATTAGAACAATTGCCTTGAAATATTAATAGGAAAGACAATGAAAATGCACGTTGCGGCGATGGATTGAAGTCGAAGTATGAAACTAAAACCGATAAAATTACACACACTTCTTTTGATATTGCCGACAATCTCCAGTTGTGTAAATGGAGCACCAAACAAGCTGCAGCAAAAATGTATCATTCACGGTGGGATGTGACATTTATAGACGTGCAAGAATGAATCAGGCGACTAAAATTATCTGTTAGGACATAGTGCATGAAGTTTCCAAGCAATATTCTTAGCAGCAGACCAAACAGTCTATTCCAGTAAATGGCACTGGAAAGACGTCAGAACAAGAAGGTGTAATGCGTTTATCTCATGCAGGTTAATACGAAAGTCAGAGACAGTTCTTTCTGGTCACTGAAAGATTGTTTCTCTTTGGAGGTCGTAAATTTTCAAGCAGTTACTTGCCCGATGGCAAAATCAGGCCGGAAATAATTAATTGCCTCGTTTAGAGGGTACTGTTTTAATGAATCTATCCTTAAAAAATCGAACATATAATCACTGTTAATTATCTGGAATTTTCCCAAATAATAACTTATATTTCAAATATTGATGTTAATAATTAACATGAAAAATTTTAATGGATATATAAAGTTCTAAAGATTGCTATCGTTTTTGAAATTACATATCTATATATTCTCAAATGCAACAGTAAGATCAGATTTTATAAGTATGTATATCCGCATTCCAACGCAGTTATGTTTCTATTTTTATAAAAAGGACATTTCTCTCAGAACTAATGGAATTTAATGTCCTTGTGATTGATGGCAAGCTACCGATAGTTTTTCTATCCCATTCATATATTTCCATTTCGAATGATATTCAACGAACCTGTCCTTTAAGGGGGCGTGTAACATGAATTCAAAATCCAATATATTCTCCGTCAAGTAAGATTACATGTCAGAATATCTAAATGTTTTGAAAGACCATATTCAATAAATTAAGATGGACATCAGACTGCTTCCTGGAAATGCATGATGAAGAAATAGAGAAGAGATAGATAATTATGCTAATCGAGCCACTAGCTTCGCTGTTAGAATATTAAGTAAAAGGAAAATAAAATGGGGAAATTAATTATAAAAGAAGATATGAAACCTTAAGGAAAACCATAAGAATGTGATATTTGGGTGAAAAATAAAATTTGATAATTTTGGCTTTTACACACACACACGCACGTATATATATATATATATATATATATATATATCCAAGTATATGATTAGTGTACACGGAATAAATTCCAATAACCAATAATTACTATTCTTAAAAGAGTGCTCAATACAGAGTAGAGCGAATATAATTATTTATTTAAAACTTATAACATAAATATGTTATAAAATTACTACAAAAATAGAAATTTTGTTTCAACACCTCTGGTGTCTTATCAAGTGATGATATTGATTGTTGCAATCTACATTCAACATCTTCACTTGATAAGACACATATATATATATATATATATATATATATATATATATATATATATATATATATATATATATAAAATCCACAGACAGACTGTCCTTAGCAGTGTGGTTCGACGTCCGATTGCTTCAAAGCCGGGGTCGAACTGGATCGATTTGACACCAGGCAGATATTCTACAGGCAGAGAGAAAGAAATCTTAAAATTTTAGGACAGCTCAATTCGTAATTGAATATAAATATATTAACAGCATAAGTAGCCACTCTTATATTTTTAAATAAGCTTTTCTTCAGAGAGCTCTATCGGGTCTGCGAGAGTATATATATATATAAATATATACACATACATACATACATACATACATACATACATACACACACACACACATATATATATATATATATATATATATATATATATATATATATATAGAACTCTCTCATCGGTTTCGAAGTATGAGGATAATTTTGCTACCCACTGTATATATATATATATATATATATATATATATATATATATATATATATATATATATATATATATATACATACAGTGGGTAGCAAAATTATTTAACACATTGGTTTTTCTCAAAAAATAGCAGTTCAATTTCAACGAAACTTATAGGAAATATTTAAACTAACATTGTCGATCAAAACATAGAAGGAAAATTTAAAACCACTGTTTTGAGAAACATTTGTTAACAATAAATAAAATAACCCAGATGCAACAGTATTTCACACCAATGCAAATATTATGCTAGAAGAGACGTGTCTTCATGATTCCTACCCATATTGATATGATGTGATATATCTGCAAATGAGAGCACTGCACGACACTCAACTGGCTATTAGATAACATCTCTGAGACACTGCAGCTATTCTGTTGCCACTACTGCAAGAAAATGGTGAAAACAAAAGAATTATCGAACGACATGCGCAAGAAGATCATAAAGAATCACAAAGATGGTAAATGATATAGAAAAATAGCTCAAGATTTGAATTTTCTTTTCATTTGGTGCTGTTGTTCGGAACTGGAAAAGAATTCGATACTATTGAAAATATTCAAAGGTGTGTTCGTCCCCGTATCTTAAATGAGTCTAATGAGCGATACATTTCCCGTACTGTGAAGAAAAATCCATTTTCAAATCGTCGAGAAGTTCAGAATAATTTGAAAAATTCCGGAATTGATGTTAGTAAAGATACAATTAAAAGATCAGTGAATCGTGCAGGACTCACTTCAAGATCACCGAGAAAGACTCCATTACTGAAACACAACATGTACAAGTCCGTTTGAATTTTGTAAAGAAATATGAAATTGAATCTAATGATTTCTGGGAGAAAGTAATTTGGTCAGACGAAACGAAAATTGAGCTTTACAGACGAAACATGCGCACTCATGTATGGAGGAAAAAAGGAGCGGAATACGAACAAATACCATCCCTACAGTCAAACATGGGGGTGGAAATATTATGATGTGGGGTTGTTTTTTATCAAATGGAGTAGAAAAAATGTAAATCATAGAAGCAACAATGAATGCTGCAAAATGCACTGAAATTTTATCAACTCAACTCTTTAACAGTGCCACATCTTTGGGACATGGTCGTTATTTTGTATTTTAACAAGACAATAACCCGAAGCATACTGCTAAAACAACTAAGAATTGGTTTAATAATAATGAGATTAATGTCCTTGAATGGTCAAGCCAGTCACAGGATTTAAATCCAATCGAAAATTTGTGGAAAATATTGAAGTTACGAGTTCATAAACGAAATCTATCGAATTTAAACAAATTGAAGAAAATTTGTGAAGAAGAATGGGGCAAAATACCAAAAAGTACCTGCAAGAAACTAGTTGAAGATTTTGGAAACGACTGGAGGTTGTGAAGCAAAACAGAGGCTACTTAACTTCTTAAGTTGAATATATATATATATATATATATATATATATATATATATATATATATATATATATATATATATATATATTATGAGATGGACAAAGTCCAACAATTAATTTTAAGACATTTTTATGTTTATATATATATATATATATATATATATATATATATCGAGAGAGTGAGAGAGAGAGAGAGAGTGAGAGAGCGAGTGATGAAATTTATATATATATATATATATATATATATATATATATATATATATAACCATGATTCATGACTTAACCGTAGACTATTTCTAAAGAATCCCAGGATTTAGACATTCTAGGACACAAAACCACATTGTATCTTGATAATGCCTGAGATAATCAAAATTACTCGAGCAAAACTATACCACAATATGAAGTTCTGGCAGTTTATCACAATTTCGCTCAGATTACTCAACACTTCATCTGTAGAACTACATATGTTTATACATACATACATACACACATACAAATACATGAACATATATATCTATCTATCTATCTATATATATATATATATATATATATATATATGTATGTTTGTGTCTTTGTGTTTATATGTATGTAATTTTTCAAATACTGTTTTATTTTACTCTAACACACACACACACACACACACACACATATATATATATATATATATATATATATATATATATATATATATATATATATATATATAACACATGTAACAGCAAAATTGTCCAAACATAATTAATCATCCATAATCAAAATAATTAAGCATCCCACAAAATATTTAATATCGACATAACCATTAAGTTATTGAGATTTTTTTTACAGGTTTTCATGTAATACATTTCGCAATTTTGATTTAATTTTTGTAAGTCTCTTTGGAATATGAATATATATGTGTTCTTGCGTGTTTGCGTTTATGTGTGTTGTATCTGTGCGTGTGTTTAAGTATGTAAGTATCTGTGCGAGAGCGGCGCACACTATTGAGCCCTGTGAAGATCTTTAGAGAATTTCTTTCTACAAAGGCTAGTTGGTTATGTATATATTGTCTATTTACCTTCACATACATAAAAGAAATCCATAAGCAGGCTTATATATTATCTGAGAATCCCTCTGCCTATATTCACAGATATATTATCAAAAATTGTCATACTCTGAAACATTATGCTCTTTATAGTGTTTTGAAGTAAAACACAGAATCCAAAATTTTGATGTGATATCATATCTATTGTTCTATATTAATCTTTGAAAATTAGCTCAGATTTATAAATGAGAGGTGTGGAAACAGACATGCTTTTCTAGAGACGGATACTCAGAATGTCATGGACACTGCATGTGAGCACATCGGTGTTTTAATGAAAATATATAGCAAAAAACTTAACTTTTACTTATATATATAATGAGAACACATAATGAAAATGTTTCTGTCCAACAATTATTTGATATATTTTCTGTTTATACGTTATTTTGACAGATACAATTCATTATAACTAAATGTCATTTTTTTTTTAGTTAAAAGTATTAATTAAATTTGCCGCCCGGAAATTTCGTAGAAATATGTGTTCTCCGATGGGAAGCCAATCTGTATTCCTATACGGCAACCGTCATGGGCATATTTTTTGGCCAAGCCCACGTGCTCCGAATGCCCACGTTAAAAAGTCCTTGTGACACATGACGCCCTCGTGGGGGGGGGTGACTGAATATCGTCATTTTGTCTGATGTGCTGTACCATTTACCTACAGAGAGGCGTCTGGTCAGCAAAGTCAACATTACTTTTTTTTAAACGCACACACGTCGACGATTTTTCTCGATCGATCATATCTTCCCACGAAACTTAACTTAAAATATGATAACATAAAATGAAATGCATGAAATTCGACAATTATTTAATATATTTTCTGCTGTTTATACGTCATTCTTATAGATACGATTTATTTAGATAAAGGCTCTGTTTTAATTAGAAAACGTCATTATAAATAAAGAGAAAAGAAGACTTGCAGAAATGAACACATGATATGTGTAAGGCAGTAGTTGCACTGGCAACGTTATGTAACCTAGCTGAAAGGCTATCTCTATCTATAAAAGGCAGGATGTGTGTGTGTGTGTTGTTGTTGTTGTTTTGTGTGTGTGTGTGTGTGTGTGTGTGTGTGTGTGTGTGTGTGTGTGTGTAACGAATGCACGGCCGCAATTTTCGACGGATTTGCACCAAAACCTATTTGCACATGCTCCAAGTTACAGGAAGGCCAAGACAGACTTTGCATTTCCCAACTTCAATCGATAGCGGAAATTATCGATTTTTGTCATGCTTCTACAGCAGTTTTCATGTAGTTTGCGGTCATTTTCTACTGGCCAGAGTTAGAGCCTATAGCTGGCTGCCACGAATAGGCAGAAAGATTCTACTGGCCAGCGTGAGAGCCAACAGCTGACTGACATGAATGTTAACTAGCATGCTAGCAAGCAAAAAAAATCGATAGATGCCTTCGTCACAAGTGAGAAAAATGTAAATCTGCATGGCACTTTACTCCAATTGGCTCATTTGCTTGCTTAAACTCAACTTTGATTCTGATCCCGTAGAAGTGTGTTTGGAGTGAAAAGTATTTGTTGTTAACATCCTTTTTTCATTCGGTTTTTCAAGTTACGAGTCCTTTTTTATAGCTGATCGTTTTGTGTTCATTTTGTTTAGTTCTTTTTTCGTAACAAATGTATGTTCACAGTGTGAGACAGGCAAGAAGTAATGCATGTAGCAACATCAGCACGGCAAGGGGCACTCATTTAAAGGCAAGGAAGTGCAAAAATGTTTTAAGTCAAGTGATAGCGATTGCTGTATGAGTCGTACGATTTTTGACTCAAGCACATGCAACGTCGGACCTGGATGCTAGTCATAAATGTATAGTAGACGGATTTGACTGATACGATTTTGTATGTCTTATCAATCTTTTGAATGTTATTTCAAGCCATATAATATTTTAAGATTGTGGTCATAATAACGATTTACTGACAAAAGCCGTGCTCATTAAACCATAGCTGGGAGAATTAGTAGTGGATAATGCATTTTCCATAGTTATTTGCAGGTGAATATAATAACCCAGAAAGGAATTTGCAATCGGCTCTCTGATTTCCATTTCATTACAATTATCTGTTAAATCAACTCCACTTCAAAGTTTACAAATCTGTTATTACCAATGTGTCACCCACCTAAGTACTCAACAGGTCCGACGTTGCTTAACTTCGGCGAAAGTATTACGACAGTGTTTCAAAGTAATACGACAGTATAAGAATTGAGAGTAAGCAGACAAATCTTGTTACGAGCTACAAAGGATTAGGAATTCTGGAGAGCAAGGATCAGTATCATGAAAGGCCAGTCAGTCAGTTAGGCGATCGTGTATCTTTCGATACGTGTCTGACGAAGCAGATTTTTCCTCGCAGTAGTTTGCCATTTCTTTCTGCGGTAGACCAGTTTTCATCCAAGGGTACAGAACCCGGTCTGCGCTTCTTTTTATCTATAGCTTTGAAGGGGAAAAGTTGTTTCATACATTTCCCAAAGATATTAGCACGTAAGTGAATGTAATGATTCCTCAATCCGAGTCTCTTTCCATTACTCCACTGTTAGAACCTAAACGTAAAAGTGTGTAACAGATATTCTAAAAATAATTTCATTGTGTATCTCCCTGTAATGGCATAGTAATACTAATTCCAACTGAACCGCTTGTGTGTGAGCATTACACTTTGGTACACAATGCAATAAGTTTCAATATTGTGCAAGAACCATACACAATCCGGAGTTATTCCCTGGACACACATACACACACACACACAAGTGAAAATTTTAATCAATTAAAACGTTTGGGAAATGTTGGTTTGTGATCTTATGAAATGTTTGGCTGTTATTTCAGAGAGTTTCCTCACGATGTTGAATTTAACGCCTCGCTGACACTACGAATTTGGCAACAGAATTTAAACCAATACACCCTTCACTCGTAAACATTGTTTGATACGGCCACGCCAATAGCGACGCATTTTAATAACTACGGTGGTAAATGGTAAACTCTCCCGTCGAATGAGTTACAAGCAGCTCAGTTCCTAGGAACAGACCGCAAGATCCAGTACATATGATTTGATTATAATGGCGAAGGCTTTGTGCAAAACAAGCCACGCAATTTGAAAGGCAGTATACAGAAACCTGATGTACTACGTGCCACAAGGCACCCTTGCGACCCTACGCAGGTTTTGAATTCAGAGTTGTCCTTCTAGACCAGTTGCCATCCAAGACTATAGAACCCAGTCTGTCCTGCTATTTACACATCACTGGAGGGAGAAGAAAAGAAATACTTCCTTTCCCAAGCTTATTAGCACATAACTGAATGTTATGGATTCGACTGGAATTCAAACTTGGCTCTCCGAGTCCTCTATCTGTGTCGCTATCCACTACACCATAAATATGCATTTAATATAACGGATGTCGAGCCAAAAGGTGCCATCGGCTAGACAAGTTCAAATTCCAGATGTTTTTTCGAATTCATTTTCGCATTTATACTTTGAAAAATAGCATGATTCTTGCTCTTTTCCCAGTGTTATGTAATATGGTAAACAGGAAAGCTTGTCTGGGCAGAATGGAAATGCGTAAAAAGTAACTGAAACAATCAGTAACTCGATCTATTAGACGAAAACTACCGAGTTATCTACCGAAATATCTTTATTACTTTTTTTTTATTTTACGTTTTATCAACCTTTTGCAGTTTAGTTAAAATCGAAACATTTTGATTTATACGAATAATTCAATAATAAATATTATTTTAACAACTATCTGCGAATAACAACGACATTTTGAAGATACAGCTCTTATTAATTAATCCATAACTGGGGTCGGTAAATTGATTCATAATTTCGAAAGGTTATTTGCGCATCAGGTAATTAAAGAAAGCAGTGAGAATTAGAAATCATATATTTGCTAATAGATCGAAACCTTGTAATTTCGAACTAGGGAGGATTCAATAGTAAATCATTGCATTGTCTTTCCCAGGAAATCACGGTAACTTCTAGAAAAAAAAAGATTGACCAGTGGAGAGTTATGATTGCTTTCGTCGTCCTGGAGGGACATAGTAATCAAAAGTAAAGTGCCAGATCGAACCGCTTCAACAGTAAAATGTTTCAAACATAAACATATCCACAGTAGTGTAAATAAATTTTATTTAGTAATGTTTACTTACTATTGGAACAGGAGGAAACTTACATCGAGCAAAACGTTGCCGTGAACCGCAACAGTTTCTTTCGTGAGATATTTTCTTAGTGAACTGAACTGAAGACTGCCGGGTTTCTTTTCAATGAGGAGAGTATGGTCTATTTTTATTCAAAAGATGATCGTTTATCTGTACGATTGTAATGACTAAAGTTCGCAGGTGTATGCTTTGAAAAAGCTTTATTTATCTGAGAATACAATGTTCGCGTATTGTGTCCTTTTTTAGTACCAGTAAATAGAAATAGCTCTCTCAAAATGGAGAGTAACAAAACTAGGGGAGACTACTCTTGATTATTCATAACAATGATATCGACTTGGCATAATATTTTGGCAGTACATTCCGTTGCTACTCTCGTTCAAGTAAAGTGAGTTTGTACGGAATATTCAGTCGTACCAGAAACGGCCAAATATCGCGTAAACCATTCCGCTTACATTCCTTCAATATATAACTGATAGTCAGATACATATCAATACAATCTGCCCGCAAAATGTCCGTGCTTTTAAAGATTACTGCAATATACATAGGTTCACTGGGTTCACATATTAAATGTAAAATATCTACGAGAATATATGTTAGCAGAGTTGAAAACCTTCGGATATACAGTGGCCTAAGAAAAATGTTTTAGCTAGGAGAAAGAAACTAAATCCCAATTCAGAATTTAATTACGTATTCCCAACTCAACATATTTGGAATTACTGTAGAGTAGGTCTTCCATTTGCTAGCTTCAGTGTTTGTATTCGATTTTTCATGGAATTGGTCAAGTTATCAACATTCGTTTAATCCATATTTTCCCACTTCTTAAGCAATATTGCCACTGACGTGATTTCTCTTGAACGCTTTCGAAGTTTTCGGTCAAGGTGCTCTGAACTATGATCTAGTGGGTTCATGTCAAGACATAGGGATATCCATCACAGTGACTTAATTCCTTGCGATTCCTTCCAGGGCTTTCCTAATTTGCTCATATGACATGTCGCGCAATCTTCTTGAAAAAGGTAGTTATTCTTATCAACCTGATTGGTTTCAAATAATGGCAGTAGTCCTTTCTTTAATATTTGACAGTATGTTGGACAATTCAACCGTTCTTCAACAAGATTCAGCTCTGATTTCCTTCCAAATCAGACAGCGCCCCACACCATTACTCAAATCCTTCCAGCTTTCAGGGTCGCATGCAGACATTCAGTGTTCCAAGTTTCATTCTGATTTCGCCAAACAAAAACCTGCCAGAATTTACTTTCATCTAAACAAATTACTGATTGCCAAATTTCATAATCTTTGGTCTCGAATTCTCTCGGCCATTCCATATGACTGTTCCTGTTAACCTCTGAAATAAAGGGCTTCTTTCTTGCAACTCTACTTTGATAGCCTAAACCCAGAGTTTTTACGCCGCGTATGGTGACATTTCCATGCTGTAAAGAGACATCTTTGAATCTGTGACGACGGTTTCTGCTGACGTCTCTCTTCACCGCCCTTTTCGTTCGCTCAAACACAAGGCATGGTCTTTCTGAGCATTGTTCCACACGACAATAGCCTTCTTCATTAAGTTTCTTGACAATATTATTAACCGTTTGATGATTAATATTGAAAAACTTAGCAATTTGTCTTGCCACACTGATGTCATCCTATTATTAGCTGCCGTTGACATTCAGTAATTTCCTTACTTCCATTGCAAAATATAAATCAACTATCGTTCATAGATGAGAGTAGCTTGATACTAACACGGTATTGTCTGAAAAAAAAGAAGAGACCTTATTACACATGCAAACATTGCTGTAATCAACTTTGGCTAAAACATATCATAATCCACTGTATACCATATTTGAACAGTTGTACAAACTTTACAGAGTGAAATATAGGTATCTATTTAAAATAACGTTCAATTAATAAAATATGTCGGATGAATAAATAAAAATTTACCACTTCATTAAAAATTAATTTGTTTCAGTTAAGATACTAAACTCAGCATATATGAATATTTCGTGTCTAAGAATGATTTGCGCTCATAAGGCATTATTCAGCTTTGATCATTGATCGACGAACTTCGTGATCTAGGTGTTCAAAAGCACCTTAGATATAAGGACGGTTTACCCCGGTAATGGTGACGCACGTTCGAATCATGTTGCGGGGCTCATATTATTTTTCAATAAGATTTCTCGAATATTCAAGATGGTAGACGAAAATAAATAAAATAATGTTTTATATATATATATATATATATATATATATATATATATATATATATATATATATATATATATATATATATATATATATATATATATATATATATATATATATATATATATATATATATATATATATATATATATATATGTGTGTGTGTGCAAATGCATAGAAAAATAGGAAAGAACAGGTTAGGTAATGAATATATATATATATATATATATATATATATATATATATATATATATATATATATATATATATATCGTGCGTGTGTTAAATTGTGGCCATTTCAGGTTTTAAATTTCGCGCATGGTCGTTGTTTGTTTTTTTTTGGTTTCTTTTGATTTTGCCGACTGCAAAGTAAAGTATGGTCGTTTGAACACCGTCTGTGAGAAAAAAGGACAACAAAGCAATTCGCTCTGCCAGAAATTTGGAAACAGCTTGCTTTACTGCTTGGCATCCCAGCTGAAAGTTCGAATACGAACATTTCAGAGTGTTTGGGTATCAATTTTAGAACGGTGCAGAGGGTTCGAAATGAGTTGAATGGGTCAAAGGTAATTACGAAGTTACGGAAGGTCGGAAAACTCATTCTGAACATTCTAATGAGAAAAGAACACTCGAATTTTTGGGAGAGGGCCTCAGTCTAATCACGGAGACCTACACAAGGAGGCAGTACACCCCTCTGTCAAGTCGTTGACGGCTGAAGAAATTATGTCTGGCAACAGGACTCTGCACTATGTCACACAAGCAGGAGGACCCAATAATGGCTGTCAGTTTCTACCAACATGTCACCACTTATATCTGTCCATAACACTCCCCAGACTGAAACAGCTTGATTATTATGTGTGGGGGCAGTTCAGTGAGAGACCAACAAAACCTTTTAACTTTATAGATGAACGGAAGGCAAGGATTATAGCAGCATTCACCAACTTAAAGAAGCAAAACTTTCAGTATTGTTCAGGAAATTCCGAGATCGTCTGTAGGCCATGGTTGAAGCAAAGGGTAAAATTACGAAATAAATTTACGCTTTAGTATTTTATGATATTTTTTGTGTAATATGGGTGAATATATCTTTAAAATGAGATATCAAATTTATTTTCATTTCTGCGTTATTTAGACGATAATTTTTCCATCACACACTTTATATCCGGCGATTTGCGATAGTTATAGCGAATGAAAACAGATTAGTATATTAGTCGGAAATGCGCGCGTGCGCGCGCACACACACACACACATATATATATATATATATATATCTTATTACTGAAATCAGTAGGTGATCGATGTTTTATCGACACTCTGCATCAATTTATACGCCAGTGGAACAGACTTTTATACACAGATATACTTATTGGTGAGAAATTTTGTCAGGAAGTAACGTGTTTCTTGCACAAATGTAACGTCTTCTGGCTAATAGCTTATTCTAATATTCGACATATTATAATATTTCGTCACACACTATGTGTGTTAATTAACGATTATCGGTAGAAATAAATCCAAAATCAAATGTGAAATCGTCTGTGCTATTCATCTAATGGATGAACTTGAGAGAAAGGTTTATTCCGCCATTATTATTTAGCGGGTTTTGAGGGACAAATTTGGGGAATATATATACCCAAAGGGAAACGGTAACATGGTGCTTGTAAGCTGTCGCATGAGCCGGTGGAGGCAGATTTTTTAAAAATGAAAAATCAGCGGCTCGGATTGGCTCCTATAAACTGTCTTAAGAACTGACGCTTTCATCACTGTATGTAATGATATCACTGAGCTACTGTTACGTAATCCAGGTGATTTACCTCGACCCAAGGGAGATAATCGCCTATATCTCTACATGCCTATAGCTTAACGAGGAAAGTCCATGCCTCTTTAAAGTTTATGATGCGAATTTTAACGTTATATCTCTATTTTCATCATAGTATGCACGTCGTGTGTCCGAGTACATGTTATCATACATCAACAGTCGCACATAGATTTATAAATATTTACGACTACGTATGTTTTTGTGTGTTATAATATTACATGCTGATTTGATATTCAACATATAATATTACTTTCACAGGTAGGAAGCTGCACGTTTCATATACATATCTGTCTGTTTCTCCTATATTTTTAAATCGTACGGATTCAAAAATATATTAAATAGTTTTGGATTAAATACCGCAAAACTTTCGCTCAAATGTTCTCGAAAAAGCTTTATAGCTATTTTCAGATTTCGATTCGTAAGTACACCTTTCTTTATCGTCATTGACCTGACATATTTAAACGTTTACAAAAACCTTTTTTCTTCCTTTGCTAAAACAAAACATTATCGCGAATTAAAACTTTAACTTACATAACACAATCTAAATAAAGTATTCTCTTTTTCCCTTTAATGTCCATAGACTGCAGGAACATGAAAGGAGGTAATTGGTCAAGATATTTATGTGCTTCTTAATTACAACGCTCAAGATTTCCGTTTTTGTATTTAATAGCGCCTTTTAATTTTAGCGTGTCTGCTGGACGCTTGATTGGCCGAATAATGAAAAGGTTTTAATTACCAGGGATATTAAAGAGGCTCAAAATAGTCACTTGAAGAGGACCCCGGATTCGAAATATCATCTATCATTGCCACATTATTAAATTGTTTCAAAAACTTTCGGTTTCTGAATGCCAGGATCTATTTAAGTGTTTCCTGTCTTTTTTTGTTTTTACTTAGATACCATTGACATTTTTACTTATAATTAAATTGAACTTGTTATGGCGAAGTTTCTACTCGACATAATTTAACATATTGTAATTGATTACATTATTAGTTTCTTTAATTAAATATAATTTACTACACGATCCAGTAATTACATTGAACACTTTGACGTATCCACCAAAAAGCTGCACTAATTCTGTATCAGTAACTGAAGTTTGGTGGAGAAGTTTCAAAACATGACGGTTGACGTCTATATAAACATATACCATGACAGGTGTAAAATGATTCTACTCTATTAATGAAAAAAAGAATATTTATTCATATTCATGATTCTTTACCATCATTAGGTCCCGTGCCAAAAAATATGTGATTGTAGAAACCCTAAAGACTGTCCGTTGGAAAATAAAAGGACTCACAAAAGCCGTTGTATACCAATGCACGATCTCATCCATTGAGAGTCCTAACACTGATAGGATATACACAGGGTCAATGAAGAATCAATTTAAAATTACCTGGGGGCAACACAAGAGCTCCTTCAACAATATTCAAAATAGAAATCAGACATCTCTACCCCAATATTTCTGGCATCTAAAAGAAAACGAATAAAACACCAAAAGTAAAATAGAAAATAATAAATAGAACAAGAACTTGTAAAACCTGGGATGACACTTGCCCTTTATGCATACACGAAAAACTACACATCATTAATTTTCTAAATATTGAAAAATTATTAAACCATAGGCAGGAGTTAACGTTTTTTTTTGCCGACATCAACAAATTTTCGCATTTAATACTGAACATAAAAAAAAAAATCCCATAGTTTAATAAAAGTCTTAAAAGATTAGCCAAATCATTAAATAGGAAAAACCCTTTCTGTAGTCGTCAAAAAATAAATTGAAATTCAGTGCAATACGGTTTGTATATTAAACACCCACTTGAATAAATAAATAAATAAAGAGATAATCAGATAGACAATAATAAAACAAGATCCTCCCGACACATAACGACTTGTAGGCGCGCCATAAAAATATCCCTCACTGGGAACTAACTAGACGATGACCGCCAACATTAGCCCTGAAATATATACCCTACCGAACCTGAGCAAAACCTCACAGAAGATGATGAATCTATAGATAAGAATTAACTCTCTGACCAGTTAACCAAGATGACTCACCTAGACACTCCCACAATAACGAATGTTATAACGACCCACGTAAACCAAGAGATAGCTTATTCCTAAAATTTCGCTTGAAGATGAAACAGGACTAAACACCTTAACGCAACTTAATTTAAATAATTATTTGGATGGTTTCGGCTCTCGTTTTTGAAACATGAGAACTCTTATGTAGCGAAGGAATCATATTTTTAAACAAAATATATTATAATATATATATATATAACGCGTAAATCCCATCATTACTTTATATTCAGTTACGCGTATCAATCGACTTATTCTCCATCAGTTATGGGCTAACTTGTACGATTTTTATCACTAATTAATTCTTATGTTTAAAAAACACAAATTGAAATCTAATAATATTGTTTATAACATGTTTTCAATTAAACTGCAAAGATTTGGTTAAACTTAGATAACGAATGAAAAAAAAAAACTACGAATATTTGAGCGTGTGTTTCTGTGTGATCATGTATTAATAGTTTTTGTATAGTCAGCTGATATTGATCGGTGTGATGTGAGAAAAGAAAAATCCGCTTTTCCTTTTTGTTATTTACGACTGATATTATAAATCAGTGATAGCATTAAGATTTTTTTTATCTTAAGTGTTTACTTTCTAATATTAAATTTTTATTTAGCTCCTAATTAATTTAATAATTTTTCTACGACTTAAAATATTAATCATATACTAATACATAACCTCACTCTTATGTATTTTATTTAAAATACCAAACTTTAGAATGAAAAAGTTACACAATAGATAAATTTAATTACTTAATAAGTTACTAAAAATATAAAGGAAAATAAAGAATGTGATAAAAACAATCACAAATTCGGCTTATGAATTATCGAAAAGTTTAATCTTAAAATTAGTTAAAACCGTTTGGTTTTTACTTCACTTCACATAAAGCCACACAGACCTATATATAGAGTCAAAACCACTTGGCGTAAAATAAGTTTTTACGATCATGAAATTGATAGTCGCCATGATGTTCTGGTTTTTATGCTCACAATTTAGTGGTGAATTCCAAATTCAACTTAAAATTCTCACTGTAAACTGAAAATGTGAAAGTGAAATGTTTCAAATATTAATGAATATCTTTAAACCGCATGGAATAATGGAATAGTTCGACAACAATTTAAGAGGATTTTGTATTGAGATGTTTATGGGTTACGGGATAAAAGCAGTATAGTGATAGCAATGGGTGAGTTATCTTCTCTTGGATGAGTTATATTAACTTGAAGATTTTCTATGCTTCTCACTGCCAAGTCTACATCCCGCTTTGAGGTCATTTTTTTTTTTCAGGACGAGTTGAGTAGTATTTTCACAAAGGATTTTCTTTGAAGAAGAATTTTGGTTTAATTTGCTTTACATTTTACGGGATAAAAGCAGTATAGTGATAGCTATGGGTGAGTTATCTTCTCTTGGATGAGTTATATTAACTTGAAGATTTTCTATGCTTCTCACTGCCAAGTCTACATCCCGCTTTGAGGTCATTTTTTTTTCAGGACGAGTTGAGTAGTATTTTCACAAAGGATTTTCTTTCAAGAAGAATTTTGGTTTAATTTGCTTTACATTTTGATTTATATTTATTGAATTTTGGATATTGAATTGAATTTTCTTTTTCAATTTTCATTTCATTTCCTATTTTTGTAAACCCCGTTTAGCTCAAAGCTCCTTGTATGTATTTTCTTTTATTTTCTGCTTCATTTAGTTTGCTATCTTTGTTTTTTTTTTGTTGTTGTTTTATTCGTGTTTTAATTAGTTTTCGTTTTCGTCTTTTTTGTAAACTATGTCTAGTATTTCTCTTGAATCTGGTTAATCTTTCCGTTTCTGTTTCATTTAATTTTCTGTAATTGGTTTTGGTTTTAGACGTGTTCTCCGCCTCCTTTTTGTTTTAATTTTATTTATTTTATTTGTGTGTGTGTGTATCAAATTCTTGTGTGTAAGTGATTTGGGGTCAAACTTTTCCCGGTAAGAGCACGGTGCGACAACATCGACCAACAATAGCAACAGTGGAAGCGATAGAAGTGTCTGGCAAGGCACTGGCGGCCTCAGTGTTTAGAAGGAGGTGGTGAGGAGAGGACGGAATACGACAAGCCCTCCTCACCAGCAAGATGTCCCAAGACAACACTCAAAAACGGCCAGAGAAAATAAAAAAAACAGCAGCAACCACAGCATCAAGATAAACATCAACAAAATGAGCAGCATCAACACAGTAACTGCTGCAGCAACAAAAATGAAAACAACGACAAACATGGAACACCAACAAGAAAAGCAACAACAGGAACAAGGACAGAAGCATCAGTAGCAACAATAGCAGCAAGAAAAAGAAAAACAATAAAAACAACAACAGGATCCACAGCAACAACAAAAGCAATAACAACAGCAGAAGCAACAGCAACAGCAAAAGCAGCTAGGGCCGGACTCGGAAATTTTCAACATCGATCCTCGTCTTTGAAGAGGGGGAGGGAGAAAAAAGAGGAGCAATAAACTACCAAGAAGGAGAAACCGACTGGACGAAATCCGGCATAGAAAGGCATGGACATTGACCAAAAGTCGGTGGAGGATCCCCGTAATTTCGCTATGGTGTGATATCATAGATAAAGGATACGGGGTGAAATTTAAGGAAGTTGAATTATCTTTAAGGGAAAAGAACGCCATCACGAAATTCTAATGGCCCAGGTTGGAACCCCATAATTAAAAAATATATATATATCCAAATTTTGTTCAGGGATGACATCGGTGAATCACCCTCCCTCTTTATATAGGGTTCTTAATTTGGCCTATCGCATGGACGTCGGCTGCATTGTCCTAGATGGACGGATGAAGTCAGAGATGGGCAAAGGGAGCCTAGAACTATGCATCGGGCCATTGTCCCTGAAGATTTCCGCCCAGTCTGTGATTAGGGATGCAACTTGAAATACGTCTCTCTCGAATGCGAGGGGTTTGAGGGATTGGGTTAAGGCTGCCAGCCTGCTTCATGAAATCATGTCCTTCTGGGTAGATGTCGCTCGGATTGAGGAAACATTTTGCGAGATCCATGTTTGAGTGCTTTTTCCGAAGTTGGTTGTATATTCAGCATATGGGGACAGACTGTATAGAGATGTTTCCTGGTTAAACGCAACATTGTTCGTGGATGAAACTTGTCCCCGTCAATGAGAGGAATCGGTTGATCGTGGGCGATATTGCCGTGAACATTTTTTCATTCGGATCGTTGTAGTTTATGCAACCAACGACCAAACGGGGCGTGTCTACTTTTTCTGTCGGTTTGGGTCGTTCCTTGTGGATTCGTCGAGCTAAGTCTTAATGGAGGACTGGAATGCCATCCTAGACCCCATGATAGACAAGGGGCGCGGATCTTGTGGCAGGGAGGCCGATCGTAGCTTGGCTGATCTGATCGGCGTGTTTCGTCTCGTCGATAAATACTGGGTGGATAACCCTGGGCGGAATATATGGACGTGGGCCGTTAGGTACCCGTCTACCCAGGTAACTAGCTATAGAATGTTAGTAAGAAGGGCCGATATAGATCTGCTAGTTTGTCCAGCGTTCCACTGGTAAGGCTATTTGGAACATAGACTTGTATGTGCCCGGATGGCGTTAGGTGCTCGGCATGGGTTGGTTGGACACTGGAAAATCAATTTGTCTTTACTGAACAGGTGGAACTTCCAGCAACAGATAATTAAATCAGTGTAGCGGGACTCGTTTGGGAAATTATGGTGTGTGGGGGGGGGGCTTACAGTTACCTTTTGGTGCTTCACCAATGAATATAGCCCTAGATAAGGTTGAAAGGTGGAGGCTCTCTATGGCAGTCTGTCCCGGACGAAGTCTGATGCGGAATTCGTTAGAGATATTTAGATACGGAGGCTCTGCAGCGCGCGGTTAGAGTGAGCTACAGCGTTCAGGTATCTATGCATATGTTAAACAAGATATCAAACGAAGCCAGGTTGAAGATATCCATCGTACATACGGGTGGTCCATAGTCAGAATGATCGTATTTTGAGATCGACCGATGATCTGTGCGAGGCGTTTCGGCTGCATTTAGAGTGCCGGTGTACCAAGGAACAGCAATTTGGACGAATTTCCTCGGGCTTCGCCAAGTGAAGCGACTAGGTGTGAGTATGAAATCACAGTGAGTGAATTCTATATAACATTGAAGAGGGATGTCAGAGACAATTCCGCGGGTCTTGATTGTGTACGCTCTGAAATACACATGAGGCTGTCGCAAATCTATGTGCCGATTTTTAATGCCGTGTTCAACAAATGGTTCCGGCAGTTGTTCATCATCAACCGGTGTGAATCCATAGAAAATTACCGTCATAGTCTATACCAAAGTGTTGGAAGATTTAGTCTACTAAGTAATCGCTGCTATCATAAAAGCAATTATAAGAAACAAAAAAAAAAGAATGGTCATAGCGGAAAGAACTAAATTTCTCGAAAGTAGATAGAGACAGAAGGAAACTCTTATGCAATATGTCCATCAATTGAAAGAAGTGCCGATATATTGTGAATTTGGTAGAATGTTTTCGGAACTAATCTCTACGAAGACGCTCTAATTTTGCTAAGACTCATTGAAGGTATGTTTGGCATTTCGTACAAGCGTAAAATTCTAGAGTGGCTTCAAGCTCATAATATGAATCTAGAAACTTGTGAAGAGTTCTTACAATTGAAATTGATTAAAAATTTAATACAACCGAAGACAGTATGGAGATTATAGTACTGTTAAAAGCTTATTTGTCTGCAGATATTGCGATAAGGAACATGAAAGTGCAAAAACATGTGTCCGGTATTTGGAAAATGTAAATATAAAAAATAGGAATCATTTCCAGACGGTATGAATATATGAAAAACGAGTTGAAAAAGAGGAAAACATGGATCCTCTGATTGAGAAAAACACACAAGATAAAATTAGGGAAATTTTAGAACTTTACTCATGCAGGTGGATACTGGAAGTGATGTTACATTGATGCCGAGGAAACTTTTGGGAAAGCTTCGGTAGACAAAAGTTAAAGAAAAGTAATCTCGAGCTGGAACAGTTCAAGTTGTCAACCATCAAAATGTTAGTATGATTTGAGGGTACGTTTGGGACAAAAATAGATTCAAGCTAATACCCATCATAGTAGTGGAAAACATCAAAAGCCAAAGTCTTTCATGAATTTACGTGTTAAGTATGGATATATCGAAGCTGGGAAATTCGATGAAGTCTCTAGAACCGGATGCTGGATTATTGGGATCATCAGGAGTCAACCTATGTATTTTCAAGTCCGGAAAGTTCCTGTTCAATTGCTAAACTTGGTGAGTGATAAGCTGAACAGAATTTTGGAAAATTAATAATAGAGAAGGCCAGTCTGGTTGGTAGCAATTGGGCTTCACCCTCTGTGGCCATACCCAAGACCAATGGAGATTTAAGAATTTGTGCCGATTATAATGTGGGTGTGAATCACCAGGTCTGTTCAGATATATTCCCGTTGCCAAACATTGAAACAACTTGCCATGTGTTTGCTGCTATGAAAACTTTGCTAAAGCGAGCTATAAGCCAGCATATAATCAGATAAAAATTGATAGCAAATTTCAAGAATTCATCATAATAACGGAGCAAGTTTTGGGAAAATTAAAAAAAAAAACGCGTGTATGATAATTAATCACGATAAGCGCTAGTTTAATTGTGAATAAAAGGATTCATACCTAGGATATCAAAAGACGGTATATTGCCGGATAATAATCTCATTAATAAGATATCACAGAGATACCAGCACCAAGAAACGAAAAAGAGTTAGAATCATTTTTAGGATTATCTAATATCTATATCAGATATCTCCCGGGATGTAGTGACCTTGTGGAAACATTTCACGAAATAAGGAAGAATGCCGGCTTTCAATGAACAGAAATACAGATGGTTGCTTCGAGAAATAAAAAAAAAGTAAACTACGCAGTTGGTAAAATTTCCGATACCAGTGACACTGCTATTGCCGCAATATTGTCGCAGGAGGATCTGCCTATAATGTACTTATCCAGAAAACTAACACCGGCGGAGGAGGATTATTCGAATACTGAGGAAGGGGGCATTGGCAATAGTGTGCTGCACGAAAAGATCGAAACAAATTTCCTAGAAATTAAATTACTATTAAAATCTGATCATAATCTTTAGAATTTATAATCAACCCCGGAAGAGAGTTGTCAAAATTCACCTAGATCTGGATATTAATATGCGCGATTAATCGTATGTCGTTCAACTTTGACATCTTATATATTAAATGAAATAATGTTCCGCATGTGGATGCATTATCTTAGTTCACTTTTGATTGTAAATATTTTGTAGCATGTGTTAATTGTGAGGTTATGATTGTGCATTGGATAAAAAAAATTCTGTATTACTCTTAAATCGGGTTAGGTTGGGAACTAGATAGGATCCAGTGTTGAATAAAATTATGAATGGAATCAATAGAAATATATGGAATAATTTCTCTATGGCTGAGATGTGGTATAATGATTAAAGACACGTACTAACAATAGACAAAGGAATTATATGAATGTAAATGTCATAGTACGTCCACGGCCTCTGAGAAAAGAATTAATTAAAGCCGTGTATAATGATATGCATGGAGGTATATTGCCTGCGCAAAAATTGCAAGCATGGTGGTCAGGCTATTTGAGAGGCGTAGAAGAGTATGTTAAAAGTTGCCCAAAGTGTGCAGAAGTAAAGGGACTTAGGCAAACTTAAATTCACTATTGGTCAAAGGAAATGTAACCGTGGACACGAGTATATATGGATCATTCCGACGTTAAAGTTATAGGACTATCTTTTTTATATTAGTTGTTGTGGATTCTGAGATGAAATTCGGTCTCCAATTAATGACAAACGCAGGAATGAAATATAACAAATAAATGTATTTACACAATAATACAATTGGTAATAATGTTAGTAGGTCCATAAACGTGGTTAGTAGCAATAATAATAATAATACTGATAATGATAATGATAATAATAATAATAATAATAATATATATATATATATATATATATATATATATATATATATATATATATATATATATATATATATATATACACACAGTCTGGTAAATCCAGTCTCGAAGTAGGACTCCCTTAGAGTATACGTGCTTGTAACCGTGAATTCTACAAGCGTTTACATCACATTATTACTCTACCTCCAACTCAATCACAATCTTTCTTTCTCTCTTACTACTCTGATTGACTCTGGGTGTTTAACGGCAGCTGTCCAAGTACACACTGGTCGAGTCCACTTGTATGGAAAGGGGGTGGACCCCATAACATTAGTTTTTTCTGAAGTAATTTAAGTTACGGATAAAAAAAGCCACTAATAGTAAGTGTGTGTTGAGGATAGAGTTTTCGAGAAATAGAGTCACAAAAACCTTGGTATGCGACAATGCACCTGATTTTTTTTTTTTTTTTTTTTTTGTGGAGGAAATGTATGTGCATGGTTAAAACTTAGAAAACACCACTTTACCACCCACAGTCAAACGGACTTGAGCAAAGAATGGTACAAACGGGAAAAATTTGATTAAAGCATTCTTTCTATTGGATTACACTATAGAGAGTCGTTTACCCAGGCTACTGCTAAGTTACAGAACTCTTCCGAGTGCAGGCTGAAAAAAACCCCGATCCGCATTGATGTGAAGACAAATAAGAGCTCTGATTAAGAGGTCGTTTGCGACGAAAGTCTGTAGTAGAGAATAGACAAGGATTCAATACCTCAAAAGGCGAATTTTGTAGGGCAAAAAGGATTTAACATAGCTGTTTTAAGAAGGAAGGGACAGGGCATACTGGCCTACGAAGACAAATTTAGAAACACAAAAGTGTATGAAGTTATGGAAAAGGAGGAGGAAACGGAAACAGAACAGACGACACAAGAAAAGATGATTGAATTCAGTATTGAGAGTGATCAGGAGGAGCACCAGAGATATGAATGAAATGATACAACAGGAGAGGGAGGAGTGTATCCAGTAGTAGTTTGGAACAATCTGGGCCGGATGTATCACAATGATTCAAATGAGGATTTGAGAACTTGATATGTCATAAAAACAATTAAAGAGACTCATTTTGATAGACGGATTATGTCTTTCATGGATTGTTCGTAGATGTCAAAGATTAACTAATGGTTTAAAGTCTCGTAGGTTCAGGGAGGTGTAGTGATATGTAAATGAAGTGCTATGTAAAAGGCTGTATCGTTATATCTTTTTTATTGGTAGCTGTCAATATCCATACTCTATAAATCAGCAGCGGTTTGAACATCTTGATCACTCATGATCATTTGCCTGCGACTCAATAGTTTCACTTTGAGAGATTATTTCAAGAAAGGATATTCTTCTTTAGACAACTGCAAGAAAATTCAAGCGATCAAATTGCGGTGTCGCATATATTCTTTTTTTTGATCTTAACAGCGCATTTAATAATTTTTTAACTGATGAAATTTGTGATTTTTTAGTTGTTCCAAAAAAGATACTGAATGATCATGATGGACTGAATTTCAAATTGTCACGATATTTTTTTATAGATATGATAGTGCGGATATTGCAGACCTGACAAAGAAATTAACGGATTATTACGTTAAAATATGAATAAGCTTTACAAAATCGAAAAGGGCGGATTCCCTCAAATATGACATAAAATTAGTTCAAACAATTCTTTTTAAAACACATTAAATCAAATTAAATCTCTTTAAGTAATTTTGAATTCCGGCGTTGGAATTTCTATTCAAAATCATTATTTAGTCTCCGGGGGTAGATTGTTTACTCGCACATGACTTTTATGGATACCTCAGTCTTAGTTAATTCTATTTACTAAGTAAACTTTCCAAGTTTTTGTTCACATCTGCCGTGGCCTGGTATTGAACACATGGATTACTTTAACCAACGCTTTTAGTCGCATGGTGATGTGTCATTGGAAGAAGCCCGTAGCGTACAACGGCCAAAATGTCGTGTCTATAACAATAAAAATGGGGACAGCAGTCGGAACAACGAAAATAGTGTAAATAGTTCCAATTCCTAATCTCAGAGATATAGACAGAAGCAGAAAAAATGTAAGAAAATTTTACAATCTATTCGCTGTCCGTTCTATGATGTATTAATCTAAATGACTGCAGTCTAAATATATTATGTGTTGTGAAGTTGATATTATCACTAATCAGTTGCTAAGTCGTACTTCTACTTGGTTAGTCTCAGAGACCACTTATATTGAATGTTCAGTTCTGCTTATGCAAATTATGCATACTAATTTGCTAGTATCACTACATTATGTTTAATATTATGTTTAATTTATGAATAGGAAGTACACACTAGAGTACGAATATTACATTTGGAATTAACCTCGTCATTAGCGAATATAACCGTGTCAGCGACGAGATTAAACAGCTCAACGTCCAAATGACCCAATTATAGGAGCTATAGCATCTATTACTACTGCCGAGAAATTCAACGATATACCATATAATTTCTCTCTATTAACGAAACAGAATAAATAGAGGCATTAATTAAACATACTAAACTCAATAATGCGTATTATTCTCATATTATGTAATCAAATCCAGTGACATTTAATTAAACTAATCAACTATTACCATACCGAAGACAAAAGAGATATCCAAATTACACTCCTAATTGCCACCGACTTAATGTACTTAATATCATTACTTTGGATTGGCAAGTCTAACGCGAGATCTGCTATGCAAATCTCTCAAGTCTTTCTTTCTTCCAACATTAAGCTTCTTTATATATGTTGAAATAAAATCGTGAATATGTTCTACCCGCTTCCATATATTAGTTCTATGATTTATGATTTCAAATATCAGTGTGTTTATGAATATATCTGCGGAACTAATCAAAGTTTGGAGGCAAGGGTTGATCAGCACATGCCGGTTCAGATCAGGAGTGGCTAATCTGAATATATGCATACGGTTGTTAATACATACAGGTTTCTGAGTTCAGAACTAATATATAATGCGACGTGTTCAGAAGTTATATTAACTATAATTATTATATAGTAATTCATTGAGCCTAGAATAATCCTCAACAGAATGTAGAAATCACTAGACAGCCGTGTCGTTCAATATTGGACTCATCAGCAGTGAGCGTTCACTAACTAGAATCGAAACCGGACCGTTACGATACAACGCAAATCTCGTACAAACTGTATTAAGTAGATCACATTCAAGTAATTTTTGACAGATCTTGAGAAAATTTATATTAAGTCAAGCATACTTCCCTCTGTAATCAGAAGGAATGGCTGTTGGGACTTAATATAATATGTCTGTGATTTACATTCTAGTTTATCTGATAGTATATTAATATTTCACACTTTGAATTAGTGTTGCACATATATGTTTAGCTATTGATTGATCTCTGAATAGCGAGGAACAATTACTGGTGAGTCATATCATTTGACTGACCAATTTAGGATGAATAATAAGTTTTTGCATATGCTTGGTCTCCCTCGCACTATGCTTTATTATATTGGTATATATCATAACATGTGTGTGTATATATATATATATATATATATATATATATATATATATATATATATATATATATATATATATATATATATATATATATATATATATATATATATAAGGAAGAGGTTATACTAGTTCCAATGAGAGAAAAGTGTGTATATTAAAAAAGAAGAGAGTAAACAAAATCGTTTTTGGTAGTAATGTGGACGTTTTTTCAAAAAAAAAAAAATATTATGCTTTATTTTCCATAATTTTGCTACACGAGTTTCCGGTCTCGAGACCGTCATCAGGCAATGGGTGGAGATTTCCACATATTATTAAAAATAATAAATTATTTTCTTAAATATTCTAGATATGAGATACAGTCATTTTTGTGTGTTAGTTACCCAAATGTCTTTCTTTAACTTAGCCTGATGACGGTCGAGAAACCGGAAATACGTGTCCAAAATTCTAGAAAATAGATCATAATATTTTTTCAAAAAAAATAACCCACATTACAATTTTACATATATATATATATATATATATATATATATATATATATATATATATATATATATATATATATATGTTTAGAAAATATAGTATAAAAAATTGGAAAAAAGTTTTTGTGACGCGTTCCACCCGTTAGGATTTCATTGAACTGGGCTTTGTTAATGTTGCCACGTCTACACATGCGCACAAGACGATGGAGTTTCAAAATGTTTGAAAACATATTTTTTAAAGTATATATATATATATATATATATATATATATATATATATATATATATATATATATATATATATATTAAATATATATTAAACCAAATAATATATAAATATATAAATAATAATATATATAATAATATATATTAAACCAAATAAGTATATAAAGCAATATTTCCTACAGACAAAAATATTAGACCTTTCGGACTTCATCAGACTAAAGTTATGTTTACGCTAAGGGGATGCTCATGAGGAAAAGGAGGCATTGACATTTTACAAATTAAAATTTAATTTATATGTAGTTACATCAACGTAAGCATCACTTTAGTCCAAAGAATTCCTATATGACGAAACAGCTGATTCAAAAAACATTTTTGATTTTTTAATTATTCTTCTTAATATGCTTGGTATATATATATATATATATATATATATATATATATATATATATATATATATATATATATATATATATATATATATAATTTACATTTAAAATTTTCAATCTAGCCAAATTCATGGGTATATTTTTAATTTTTTTCTCTCCATTACTTTTGTCCCTGACGTTCCCACATTGAGATAACAGAATATCTACGAAGAATGATTATATATTTTAAGAGTCTGGACGTCAATTTACCGTGGTTCAAGTAGCGATCAAGTTACTTTGTAAACATTTCTTTTCTTCGTGGATTATTTTCACTTTTAAACATAGTATTTCTTACGTAAAACGGTTGGCGGTAACATTACAAAGATAAAATTGCTGGATTCTTTTATAATCTATTAATTGTTTAATTATGATTATTTCAAATCCTACTAATTATTTCTATATATCCTTGCTTGAACTGGCTTCTAAAGCTCAGGACTGAACGGTTTCTAGATAGTAGTCGTAGCTTGTGGACCTACATTCATATGGGTAAAGAGAAGCTCGGATGTGTTCCAACACGGAATATGTAATCGAGCAGCGCTATATTGAGTCTAATTCGTTACCTCTTCGTCGCCGTTGGAACAGTTGCTATGACGTTTGCCCCCTATCGTAACTGTTCAGCTTTCAATTTTCAGTAGTGGACGCGCACTGCTGATGAGTCTCAAACATAGGACGAAAGCACTGGTCGGCCGTTTCGTCTAGTGCTTTCTGTTTAGGTTTCTTGTACACTCGATGAATTGCTTAATTATGATTATTTAAAATCCTACTAATAATTTATATATATATATATATATATATATATATATATATATATATATATATATATATATATGTATGTATATGTATGTATGAATGTTTATTTAAATCAATGTTTGAAGCCATAAGAAATATTGTATGCGGCTTATAGTGTATATATAAATCTAACTGTAATAACAATGAATATATCATTAACTTTATTTCAAATAGATGTCTTCACATTATATAAAGGAATAAAATGTAATAAGAACTAATAATGGCTAGATAGGACATCTCGACGTTCTTCAAAGGGTAGTGAGATTTTCTCTCTAGAAAGAAATAAATAATAAAAAAAGAATAAATAATAGAAAAACCTGAATAATATGTTCGATACTCAATTGGCGTCCTTCCTTCCGGACTTTTGCCACCACACTTCTAAAATTGCTAGATAATGCCCAGATATATAAATCGTGTAGATAGTATACATCTCTAAAAATTCAGTATGTGCTACAGAAACTAACAGATTCCCTAGTGTATGGTTGTTACAAAATATTTAAAAATATATCAAATGTAATTTTCGCGTTCTTTGAATTCTCTTCTTCCTCCTCTTTAGTACCATTTGTTCAATGTGCTACACTCCCCGTTACCACTTCCATTTATAGGATACAAATCCTATGTCATTGCAACAAATAAATCAAAAACACAAAGTAGATTTGCACACCCGCAAAATCGGATGAAAATGACTAAAAACAGATTTCGCAATAAGGCGTGAAATTAATTTTCTGACAAATGAAAGGAGGCGATTTGCTAAACTAAAAAAAAGATAACGATTTAGTGTGAAAAAAAAGTCAGCTATAAATAGAGAGATTCAAGTCAATGAGGAGTCAGAGGTGCGCAGAGATCATAGAGGAAAAAAGACTGACAGTTAGGTCCGTCACTGACTCAACCCGACACTAAGAGCAGAAGGTGGGGTAGGAAAGGAAAACAACAACAACAACAAATTTACAACTGACTCCAAAACAATTCAACCCGATAAGTACATTTTCCTCCTATCTTTTATTTCTCATTCACACTCTCTTTTTCAACTTAAATTGATTGCCCCTTTTTCCTTTCCACCAACTCGGCGGATACACAAAAACAAAAGAAACATACATTACTCTACTACTCTGTTGAAAGACAGTGAACAAATAGACATTTTTTTTGTTCAAATCACATTTGCTTAAACGAACTAAAGCATTAATCTTTTTTACTCTATTCAACAAGATATAAAAATATACAAATTTGTTTATTCTGCATGAATGACATTAAATATACAATGTTCTATTTTCTACAAACGTTCGTTATCGTGTTGTCTTTTCTTGAAATTTGCGTTGTTTTTTGTGGCCAGTGTATCCAGTATTAAATTCTCCTTTTAATCTGGGTACGCTGTACCCCACACATTTCATTTACGTTATCGCTTTATATCGGATGATTTTTAATTAATATAATATATAAGTTTTTTTTATCTACATCGCTAATAAAACGAAATCACCAAAATTTCATTGACGAATCACATTTCTCTCGAGAATCCTGAACTGCAACTTGTCAGTTGTATTAAGATATATAAACATTTCAAAATAACTAAAAGTAATTCGTAATTAATTCATGATTGATAAGACTGATATTACATAAGTTCATTGGAAATTCAAATAAATAAGGTAAATAACGACTAAAAATTGCGGAGTCCTTCAAACAAACGATCATCAATGTAATGTATTTTAATGTCACCGTGCTCATGTTACTGCCTCTGAACTGTAAAGTCATTATTGTCACGTGGTGTTTTAATCGATACTACCCAGGGAGAATAGGAACCGACGTTCCTTCCAAAGTATATACTGTTACAAGATCAGTTGGCTATCGCCAGATTTTACCCATTTTCTTTTAAAAAGTAGAAGGATATTTTTTTTTTAAAGGAGCATGACAAATCAAATATTAGTGTCCACAAAATAATATTTGGACTAATATATATATATATATATATATATATATATATATATATATATATATATATATATATATATATATATATATATATAATTTAACTCAAATAAATAAATAAACAAACAAATAAACGACTTCCGGTAAAATAACCACCAAAATAGACTACCAACAATGAACCAGTAACCCGTATATATATAAATAACACAGAAAAATAGCAGGACTCGTGGCCCGAGGATTGCATCTAGCATGAAACAGACTGTCGCTTCTAAGTGTTGACTTCTATGTTCCCTTTTATATTTACACAGGCTCTATCTCTGATATCTGATATCTTTATCCCATAAATATAGCACTTCTTAAGACTATATGTCTTTATATATATATATATATATATATGTGTGTGTGTGTGTGTATGTTTGTGTGTGTGTAAATATATATATTCTGAAAACGGAACACACGCACACACGCACACACACACACACACATATATATATATATATATATATATATATATATATATATATATATATATATATATATATGTGTGTGTGTGTGTGTGTGTGTGTGTGTAGGGGTGCATGTGTGTGTGCGTGTTTGTACGTTCCGTTTTGAGAATATTATCTAGCTATCTATATCTTTGATCTCTCTCTCCCTTTCTCTCTCACTACATATATATATATATATATATATATATATATATATATATATATATATATATATATATATATATATATATATATAAGAAAGAGGTTATAGTGGTTCCATCGAGAGAAAAGTGTTTTATATTAAAAAAGAGACGCAAACTTTTTGGGTTTTAATGGGGATTTTTTAAATTTTTTTTAAAATATTATCCTTTATTTTCCATAATTTTACTACGTTTTCTCGACTCGCGACCGTCTTCATGTAAAAGGCGGAAATTTCTTCATATAAAATATTATTAATTTTTCCTTAAGTTTTTCAATCTTAAATATTCTCGATATGAGACATTCATTTTTGTGTAAGTAATCCGAATGTTTTTCTTGAATTGGCAGTGAAGAGTTCTGCGCTAAGTGTCATAAAACAATTACGGTTCGTCCAAGAGAAATGATGAATTACTTATCGGCATTTTATCTTTTAATGTTTTAATGACCCCTGTGTGTTCTTAGATATGTTTCTATTTTCGTGTGTTTCTGTCAGCATGCGTGTATATATGCGTGCGTATATCCCCCCTCCATACATATATTGTCTTACTAAGAGGAATTAGTAAACTCATTTGTGCACATACACACATATAAAAATACGCGCACACCTTCCCACCACAAGGAATCAGTACATACACCCACATACATACACACATACATACACACACATACTTCCCAAGTTACATGGAACCAGCATACAAATACACACACACATATACACATATATACTTACATACATACATATATACGTTGTGTGGGTTTTGTGTGCGTGCTCGTGAGTAGTTCTCCCGGTTTGTCAACATGCGTATATATATATATATATATATATATATATATATATATATATGTGTGTGTGTGTGTGTGTGTGTGTGTGTTTGTGTGTGTGTGTGTGTGTATTTTCGTGCCTCACAGATACCCGCATGTGAGCTTGCGTGCATGCATGTGAGTGATTCGATCACTATATTTGGTCACCTTGTGTTCATGTGGGCTTTTTCGTGTGGGGTTATGATCTATTTAGTTCGGGGTTAAATTTGTTTATAAAGTTTTTTTCTTATATTTGTAGGTACAAATAATTGTCTGTTTGATTTATTGGCATGATAGTAAATTTACCCTGGTTACGTTTGAAGTTGTGTTGTG
>OZ010591.1:87959659-87984659 GCA_963932145.1 Acanthosepion lycidas | reverse complement strand
TCATTCTGTCTAAAAGTCGAAAAAAAATAACAGGTTTGAATTTTAAAATCAAATAACTACTGACAGGCTATCATCTCAGTTGATGCTTTCGACTAGACGGCATGATGAACTTTCTGTAGTCATTAAAATGGGATTTAGAATTGGTTGTATTTCATAATGTAACGGGTTGTTGGGAAGACAGGAATATTTAAATCAGGAATCGCAACAACTGTAATGATTACAAATTTTGTATGACGAGGATCTGTTCACAAAGTAAATTATATGCCTGCATAAAATACAGGCTCAATAGGCATAAAATGCATTCGTTTAAAACAACGCTTTATGAATTTACTAGCATTAATGCTATAATTATTGGAGTATCTGGCGATTTAAAGAGGGATAATAAAACCGAAAATCTCCTCAATATATTCAGCATTATGGTTGATTCGAGTCATGCTGTCATGTTCATAACATACATTTTATTAGTCTTATTCTTTTCATTTTTGGAATAATGCTTCGTAAGTGTTCTAGGTGTTTAAATAATGATAAGCTTAGATGTTTAAATAATGATCGTGTACTAAATGAAATTTGAAATCATTGTTATTACTAAATTTTTAAGCACAGTAAACCTTTTTCCGCAAATAATAATAATAATAATAATAATAATAATAATAATAATAATAATAATAATAATAATAATAATAGATCTAGACTGTTCTAGAAGGATTAGAGAACTGGAACAAGAAGAAGCATATAGGTACCTAGGAATTAGCGAAGGAGTTGAAATACAGCATACGCAAATGCTGGAGAAAGTACCAATAGAATACTACAGTTGTGTTCGTCTGGTAATGAATACCGAGCTGAAATTAAAAACAAAATATCAGCAATAAACATATTGGTTTTCCCTGTGGTGCAATACAGTTTCAACATCCTTAACTGGACCATAGCTGACATTAAACGAATGAACGCCAAACCGAGAAATATATATGCATATGCATCATTCCAAGGCTGATGTCAATCGTATATATGTGCCCAAATCCAAAGGCATCAGAATATGAGTTCAATGAGAAATGTATTAAAAACCTACAATAATAGGCCTCACAGGAAACTGCAAAAGACTGAATGATGATCTGTCATAGAACACGAAAGAAATCAGAAACTTTATTCCGTAATAAAGAAAGCCAACAAGTTTAAAATTGTTTCAGATGGTTGAAATAATTCAAATAAAACATACGGCTACTAAAGCTTCAAAACCTTAAAAAAATGAAGCAAGGGCAAATGTAATCGACCAGTTACACAAACGATGATAGGATTAAACTCTTCACGGTCAATATTTTGCCTGTATCAAACAAGTTGATGTTGAAAAACCCAATACCCCTCAGTGGCTACGTAGTGCAGGATAAAAAGCTGAAGGCAAAGATTTTATTCTTCCAATACAGGGCCAATGCTTGCTAACTAGAAATTACTAAGTTCACACACGGAAGAGTTGTGTTAACCCAAAATGCAGATTTTGTGATAAATAACCAGAAATAATTGACCATTTCCTCACAGTTTCCATGGTATTAGCGACCACTGAATAAAACCCCGGCCTGAAAGAGTGGGACAATATCTGCGTAGGGAATTTTGCAACTTTTACGAAAATGAAACTATATGAAATTGGTATGAACACCATCCCGACGAGGTTTGTGAGATAGGTCATATCAGAGTTTTATGGGATTTTACAATACACAGACAGAACAATGAAAAAGCGAATCGCTCAGACATTGTGATTAGAGACCGGAAAAACATAATGTGCCTTCTTATTGACATGGTAGTCCCTATAGGCTGTAATGTATCATTGGAGATCTTCATAAATCTATAAAAATACAAGAACCATGAAATAAAAATCTCAAAAATGTGACACATGAGGACATCAACAACTCCTGCTTTCGATCGATCCCTAAGATTTATTGGAAAAAATCCTATAAACACATTGGTAGCTCATGCCTTAAGAAAACACTAAAAATATACTCACAAGTAGAATCAACACTTAAGAAGGGCTGTGGTCATAAGTGTATTTTTTTTTTCTTTTTTTTATCAAAAATTGCTCAGTGGAAAATGTCATGATGCCATTTTTGACTTTTTGTTTCTGGTTTAGAGCTGGAAAAATGAGTACAAACCAGAAACCAAATAATAATAATAATAATAATAATAATAATAATAATAATAATTATTATTATTATTATTATTATTATTATTATTATTATGATTGCTGCATTGCAACTCAGATCAGACACAAGGTTCTTTGACAGAGTGTAGTTATTTCAGTGAAATGCTTATGGCTTGAAAATTACTCTTCAGTCAGTTTGTTAACCATTAATGAAGAACCTAACAATTTTTTTTAGCAGTAAACCAGATTTTATTCTTAGTACTTTACACTTTTAGGTGAGCGAAGGAGTGTTGAGACGTGAGTCAGTGGTGGCTGTCGTCCATATTTCTGCTTCGCACGCGTCGAACCTTCTGTTTTGAATTTTTGCGGTATGATCAGTTTCATAGACACCAGTCATCTTCGTCCGAAATAATAATAAAAAATAACAATTAATCTCAATTCCGTCACTTCCTCTCACTCTGCGCCTCTTGTACTTTGAAGTTGACTCCGATTACTGATAGCCGTAGGACGTAAGTAATTTTCCGTATAGAGTTGTTTTAAATTTAAATCATATTTATACACTCGCTCGCTCTTAAAGAAAAATATTTTTCCGTTCTGCCCTCAATTCTTGCTCACTACAGCAATATTTACGGTTTAGAATACACATAAAATAATCAGCAAACAAATCAACAATTAAAATTTTAAAGATATTTAAAAAAGGTATATAAGTTCTAATAAGTCTCTGTTGAGAATGAAAGAAAAGTTAAAATAACATTGCGTTCAGGATAAGGATTGTTTTGCTTTTTCGTTTATTTATTTATTTGTAGCACTAAATATAGGAAATGTTTCGTTTCTATTGGTACAGAGCAATTCCATTCTGTGTCGTTTTCCAAAACTTTTGGTTTCTTTCTAGCCGACACCAATACTTCGGATCCGTTTCCCACTGTCCGTTCAATTTCACTGAAGTTTCTCTCGACTTCGTTCATGGAGCCATCACATTGCAAAAAATAAATCAACCAAGCCCATTGTTTCAGTAAATCAAAACTCTCATCAGACAAACTTTTTTTTTCCACACTTCTTTTCTTAAATATAACAAAACTTCACTCGGAATCTCCTCGACTACCATTTCTCTCTCTTCCTTATCACTTTTAGGGATGGATGATCGAGAAATTTACAAAAAACACACTTAGCTAGATATATATTCTCACAGATACATATATTTCTATATTACTCTCTATTTTCGGGATGCTGTTTCTTTGATATGTTTATTCTTTTAATCTAATTCCATCTGTATCACTGTTCTCTCTAACAGAGGCACAGCACGCTTTTCTTCAAGGTTTTCACACACCCTCCGAAACCAATCGATTATCTCGGGCGGTGGATCTCATGTCATACCCGGGTCTGAGTCATTGTCACTCATAGTTGCCGCTATACTGACCTTTCGCATTGGTCTATTTCGCTCTTCTGTAAGGTTTCATTTATCGATCTGTAAATTGCGAAGATCGACAGCATGTACCTTTGCAGTCGCACCCGTAAGCCGATCCTGAATTCTATATGAGACCGGTCCTGTTCTTTCTATAGCTATACAATATGGTTTCCATCTTTTATCTAATTTATGCCTTCTCCGGTGGTTCTTAAAATATACTGGCCTTCTTATATCAAAGCTAATTTCTTTACTTTTATTTTCTGCATAATGCTTTTGCTTTTTCGCAGCTTTAGATAAGTTTGCTTTCATTCTAACGACAGTATAAAGTTGTTCCTGAAAAGCTATTTGGTGATGTTCCTCTCAATAGTAAGGCCCTCTAGGTTGTAAAATATACTCAACAAGTAACACTGCAACTCTATTATATATTAGTTTGAAAGGCGAAAAATTTGTTGTCTCTTTTTCGTTTAATCTGATCGCTGATAGACTTAGATTCACGTATACATTACAGGATCATTCATTATGGTCGATTCTCTTTGCTAATATGTTGAGCATCGTGGGATGAAGCCTCTCCACTCTACCGTTACTTTGATTATATTAAAACAAGCTAGTACCGTGATTGACCTTCAGCTTTTCCAGCGTTTCTTACATAATGTGATTTACGTTTTCAGGGCCGTTATCTGAAACTAACTGCAATGGAACACCAAAAGGGAACAAATTTCATCTATCGATAAATGATCGATGACTTTACCTTTTTTTTATTAGGTACGGGAAATGTCCTATGTCATCCGTTATATAAATCGATAAAAGTAAATATGTATTGATTGCCTGATAATGAGCAAGTGTAAAGTCCTGATACAACTTCTGCAATATGGGCACCGCGACCCGGTGTAATGGTTAGCAAGTTTTTCTCGCTATAACAATTACGACTGGTTACTAGGTAACTCTTGCTTTCGGCATTGTTTCACATTTAAGCTACGCTTCGGAAGTCACTACGACTACTCCAATCTTAGCAAATGTGTATAAGTATAGGTCACTTTCGGCATTTTATGGTTTACTTTTTGGTAATTTCTACATTGACATGAGACACATGTACTAATGTCATTGGCGATGTACTTATACATACTAGGCCAAAAGTATCTGCACTTCAAAGCTCTCGTTCTCTTTTCAATTCGCACGTGTCCTTTTTCGTCATGATTATCTCGTATAATATTCATAGGAAGAAGATTTAGGACATATAATGTTAGGGTAAGTTTGTCGTCTACAATTGATAAATAGCAAAGTACATTCTTCAAGATAACATACCTATTTTCTTCCTTAACACGTTAACTGTTTTAATGGAGTGTTACGGTTCCTTAATGTCCTTATCTGCATCTTGTCTTGAGCTATTATTTCCACCCGGTATAAGTGGCTGTGCTTCATTTGAAACTTGGTTTTCTTCTAGGCAGTATCAATAGAAATCTTGCGATTCGAACTCATTGGAGTTAATTAGTGATACATCAAACGGTCGATAATCTATGTCCAATGGCTTTAAATTTTTATCCACTGGTGGGTTAGGTATTCTTCATAGTTGATCTGCGCACAAGTTATATCTACCTGATCAATATTCTACTCTACAATCATATCTTTCGATAGGAAGGGCCCAAAGTTGAATCATTGTATTTTGTATTGGAGATTTCAAAATGTATTGAAGAGATTTGTGGTCCGTAAATATTATAAATTTCGCATTATTAATGTAGTAATCTAAATTTTGTAATGCGTAAACAATGGCGAGCGTTTCGTTTTCTATAGTCTTTCAGCGGTTTTGGCTATCGACTAATAGGTGAAATAAGAAAATAAAGGGAATGTTCAATCATTTTCCCACCTACTTTATTAAACTGAGTTTTTGTCAGGCAGGCGCTAATAGCTGAATTCGAATTATTCAGATCCAGGTAAGCGGGCATAGATATTTAATTAATTTATCATTTAAAAGATCAAAGGCTCGCTTACAACTTTCCGACCAGTTGAAGTTAGCATTCTTTCTTGTAAACTCAAGTTGCCAGCCCAGAAAAAATTCCTAACAACGCACATATAATATAAACACATCTCAATAAATCCACGAACTTGTTTAATTGTCTAGGAAAAAGTTTATTTTATTTTATTTTTGTCACTTTATACTTATCAAGCTTAATGCTGTCTATATTACGGTAAAACCTAAGTATCTCCTTGATAAAAAAAAAAAAAAACTAAAAACTCCCATTTCGCTCATTTTAACTTGAGTTTATGTCTACGTAGCTGGTTAAATACATTTTGTATATGACTTAAATAATCTTCTTTGTCGTGGAGAAAATTGACATATAATTAATACGCGCAGCTGCATATTTTCCCATCCCATTTAAAACAACAGACATTGATTCCTGGAAAATACTAGGCCCGTTTTTTAATCTAAAAGGCATACAATTAAAATGAAATTTACCCTATAGAAACAAAAAGCTGCTTTTTCCTTATCTCCTCCATATACCTCACTTACAATAACTTGATTTCAAATCTAATTTAGAAAAATGCAAAACATCTAAATTTTCTAATATATCCTCAATAATTGGTAGTGGGTATGCATTTCTCTGAGTTATTTCATTTAAAGAACGATAGTCAACTCAAAAATGTTTCGTTTCATTTTTTATTTTCTGGGATAAAACTATGAGAAAAGACCAAAGGCATCGTGTTTTTCTGTCAACTTAGCATCCAGCATCTTATCGATGACCTTATCTTCTTGATCTCGGGGTTCAAAAGTGTTCGATACGGGTTCTTCTTAATCTACTAGTATCGATCCTCATTTTCATCTTTTGAGCTTCTACCTAGATTTTTATCTGTAACCGCATATAAATCCTTATTTATTTTTAATAACTTCTGAGTGGGAGCCATAAATACATTGGCTACTACGAAATTACTGATAGCTATATTATTACTAAATGCCACTACTGGACACTGTATTCATGTTGAGAGCAGGAGAAACTCTACCCACGTCACATTCTTGTCTAAGCCTAACTGTTTGATTTGTATTCCTAAAAGCAACAATCGGTATCTTCCTATGGGTATTTGTCATATTAACAAATTTGACACTAAAATAACCGCGAAATGACTTAGATGTCCATAATCTACCTGTTCTATGTAATGCGGTTCTTCATTCTCTAACATTTCTTCTTTCTCTAATAATTCTAATTAAACATAAATTGACAGTCTGAGACTTTAATATGGTGTCAAATGTTATGCGCGCTATATTCCCTATAAGAAAATACTCTTCTAAAGTCACATACGTATCATTGATGAGTGAAGCCACTAAATGGTAATAAATACGTGTGCCATTTTCCTGCAGCCAATCAAGACCCAGAATAATATTTCTGTTTAAGTTTCGAATCACATAGAAACTGTGGCTGTTAATCGACCGACTTAAAATTTTATAGTCGCATACACGTCGACCTTCAAGTATGACCCATTAGCTGTTTATTTGTCCATCCTCATGAGCAGGCTTATTCTTTATAGAGTCAAAACCTCATATGCATAATTGGAGTCTCTGATACGATATCAGTGCTTACTACACCGATACCAACAGTAATTTTACTAAAAATTACCCATAGCACTGTTTATTAGTGTCGGTTATCCTCTTGTCTCTTGGCACGGTCTTGTAATGTATAGCGGCTCGGACTGAGGAATCGGAGAGCTGATTTCGAATTCCAGTCGAATGCATTACATTCACTTACCTGCTAATAACCTTGGGAATGGTATGAATCCTGTTCTTCTCCCTCCAGCTATAGGTAAATACCAGGGCAGAAAAGGTTCTGTAGTCTTGGATGGCAACTGGTCTACCGCAGAAAGAATCCTCAGCGTATTTCGGGAAAATTATGACTCATCAGTCATGTATCGAAAGATACATTATCACCTAAGCGTATATTACTTATTACATCCCAATATTATTCTTCTATGGGACAGTCGGAAACTATTCGACTAGGCGGACTATTTTTTTCCTATTATTATTTCTCTGCAGCAGAACTTACCATAATCTCAGTGTCTATTTATTGACTGGATATTAATCCTCTGCTTCCATCGGCTTGTGGGAGCTTTCGTATAAGTATATATATATATATATATATACATATATATATATATATATATATATATATATAGATATAGATATAGATATAGATATATATATATATTGTGAAAATAGAATGAAAAATTAGAAAAGAATGAAACGCGTCACAAAATTTTGTCAATAATTTCTCAATACTCTTATCGATATATAAAAACACATATTATTATGTCATATTTTTTGTGTACACACACTCACACACACATATATATATATATATATTATTTATATAAATTATATATATATATATATATATATATATATATATATATATATATATATATGTATAGAGAGAGAGAGAGAGAGAGAGAGAGAGAGAGAGAGAGATTGTTTTTGCTTTTTACGTCATATCGACATACAATATAGCTGAGAAATAAATTAATTTTATAAACAAAACTTGATTTGACAGGTAATGTATCATTGATATTATTTTTCTCAATACAATTGATTTTATAACCATACTATTTAAACCAAATCCCAGGGATGAAATAGATTCATGCTTTTATACCATACGCACGGGCGCACACACACACACACTATATATATATATATATATATATATATATATATATATATATATATATATATATATATATATATATATATATATATATATATATACATACATACATATGTCATATTATGGTAGGTGATTTAGTTCTATTCGTTGTGTCTTTCATTAATCTTGCGGTTATTTTTGTTTTTTCTTGTTTTTATAACGTGATTTCCCGAGCAGATTTTTATTCCGATTGATCATTCTTTTCTCCTGGCGAACAAAGTTTCCAGTCTCCATTCTTGCACCTGCGCATAGACGGCCATTCAAATCTGTTAGGCTGTTAGTTTCAATATGTTATGGAATTTTGTGCTGTGTTTTCTTTTTTTTTGTGTGTGTGAGTTTTAGGATTTTTCAATTTTTTTTTTTTTTTTTTTCATACCTTAGCTTGAAGGAAGCGTAGCAATTTCTCCCTTTCCCGCATCGTTTCAATTATTTTTTTTTTGTAAATATGTTTATCTGATATTTTTGGTTCTCGGCAAAAGTAGCTGTTCATACATCTTGTTTTATTTTTAAATATAGGACATCTATTTTCGATTCTCGAGTTTTCTTTTTAACACGTTATGAAATCTGTGATGGCCAATTTGCCTCGGTAGATTCTTTCATTATTTTCAATTTTATTTGGGATTTTTTTTACACTACGAAGCTTTTTCTTTTTTATGTTCTTCTTTTTCTCATCATCATTATCATCATCATTGTTATTATTATTATTATTATTATTATTATTATTATTATTATTATTATTATTATTATGTCCTCCTGTTTTTATACCAGGAGCAACAACTGCTTTACACGGGATATTAAGTGGCAAGACATCTGCTTAATTTACTGGAACTCTCCTTTCTATTCTCTCTCTATATATATTTTTATAGCAAAGCTGCTTCTAGATGTAAAATCTTTATGTAGGGGGAGAGTACAATATAATCTCAAAGTATTGGGGACATCACAGTCAAGCAAATACAGAATTTGAAATATCTTAGAATTGTTATAGCAGACAACGCAAATTATGATGCTGAAAAATGCTGGAATAGGAACAAAATCTAAATAAGTGTAGATAGATTCTTCAATCGCCCAATTCACCCTGCTTTCCTGTCTTTTGAACAGGATTAGGATTTTATTTCTTCTTTCCTGTTCAGTATTGCATTTCCGGTTGTAAATTAAATTCTGTCTCCTGAAGTATTTTCATTCTCTTTCACTCCCTGTAACCCCCTTGAGTGCTAGTGTTATTATCGCCTTTCTTAAGAGGAAATGATTAAAATTATTAAGAGGATATTTTCGTTAGAATCAAGAAAATAGATCTGAAGCGATATGTAACATAAATCATTCTATATCTATGGGAATATAGGATGGTTTCCTCACAGATGAAAAATAGACATTGACTCTAGAACACTAACCATGGGTATATAGTACCCAGCGCAAATTTTTCTATTTTTAATTACAATTTTCAGTACCTGGTATTCTTACCTAAATAGTATGTTTTTCAGTTCCTATAAATGTTAACTCAAATACAAAGTTTGAAGTGGCTGCATGTAAAATATTTCAAATAATGATTCCTCTTTAATTTTTTTTTTTTGATATTTTCAAAAACGGTTATGATATACCCATTGCTAGTAATGGTGTAACTTATATTGATGGTTAGTGGTCTAGTGTTAAGTAATAACAATTCGATTCTACAGTACTATGTTTAGAATAGCATGGACGGAAATCGGGAAAAACACAGATATATATTGAATAAAATGGACAACTAATTGAAATTTGTACTCAGAATTTGAAAGAGGCACATAAACTTTTCTAGAGCACTCCAAATATATATTGAAGTCAAGCAGTAGAGATGGCAACAGCGAATAACCAAAGTAATTAGTTTGTGCGAATGTACGACAGAATTTGAACTGGATCATATAGTAAGTTGACAGGAAGTTGTGATGAGACATGACCGTCCATGTTTCAGTTGGACGCAATGTATAGAAATATTAAAAAATAACATACATCATCCATATTTTCTATTGATTTCGGATTTTCCTGTAATTTTTTGAGAGATTTTAATTATGCGATCGTGATACATACATGCATATATATATATATATATATATATATATATATATATATATATATATATATATTAAGGCATTAAAAACAAGAAATTTTATATTATGGACCATGATAGATTTAAAATAAAACAAACACAAGTCGACCACGTATGGGTCTTCGATTGCGGATCACTTTATAAAGAATCCTACTTGTGCGTTGAATTTCAGTGTGAACTGGTTTTCTGTTTTGTCCAGTTCGCACTCGCTATTCCATCTTAAGGTGTTAGAGACGCTTTACATCAGGTTCAGGCAACCTACTCTTTGTAAACAAAGAGATTGTTTGCTTGGACTTGCTGTGCTGCGTTTCTGGCATCTTGGTTGGTATAACTTTTATAATAATTTATTTCTTCCTGCCCAATCATTCATGTCATGCATAACAGACTTTTTCTTTTCTTTTCCTCATAATTTCCCCGTTAACAGTTCTGATGAGAGGGGACGAAATTGGTCGACTGGTGTTTGTTTTATTTTAAATCTATCATGGTCCATAATATAAAATTTCTTGTTTTTAATGCCTTAATACGCTTCTGTACCGTTTCAAATATATTCAAATATATATATATATATATATATATATATATATATATATATATATATATATATATGTGTGTGTGTGTGTGTGTGTGTGTGTGTTTGTATTATCTGTTCAGATTTAATATTGTTAATATTGTTAATATTGTTGTCTACAGAAAGGCATTATTAGTTTCTTTTTCCCGATGAAGGGATCCACTGTCTGACCTTGATATCTTGATCCGTTTGAATAACAATGTGCGTCTTTTATTTTGTTTTAATCTCTAGTTAGCATTCATTTGTTCGCCATTCTTTCAGCTTTCTACTCTATATCAGCCTATTAACATTCTCTGAAAATTAGTAAACATATATGTAGATTATATCCTGCTGTATGGTTGTACTTCAATTTATCTTGATAAGCAATACCTAGCAGCTTATCATTCCATTGACCTTACGCTCACAGGTCATCTTGGGGGAAAAATGTCTAGTATGCCTCAATACCTCCAAAAATGTTCGTAACATTTGATCACCTACAATCAGACTCCTGGTGGGTGTTCATAACAGGAAATATTCTTCTTCCCTTAAACGCCTACTGGAATTAAAACTCACAACCAACCTCAAATAGAACGGATGACATTCCAGATGATACTGAAAGAATTGTCGGCTACCCAATGGCTCCAGAAAATGCCTAATTCCTGTTTTCTTTAAAAAAAAGTCGGGTTGCATTGCTGTCGTATCTGGCTGGTACTGCGCACTCTCCAGCATCTGGAGAGTTTAAAACCGATTATGCGGCTTTATGAGTAATGCATTATACCCCATCCTGCAAATCATCCAAACAGACGAACGTTGCTAGAATCTGACTACCCAATATGTATAACTATGCTATGTATTTTCCTTAGTTCCACTATCTAAAACCTTCCCAGCTAGCATCAGCCATACCGTGACAATTCAGTGTGTTATTCGTGAGACACGCTTAGGCGATCATGTATCGAAAGATACATGACTGCTTAAGCGACTGACTGAGGAGCCTGATAAGGTTAGTTTTTCCCACAGCATGTTGCCATTTCTTTCTGCGGTTGATCAGATGCCATCCAGGGCTATAGAACCTGTTCTGTCCTACTATTTACCCATAACTTGAAGAAAATGATTCATCCTTTCCCCAAGGGTTTAAGCACGTAAGTGAATGTAATGGACTCGACTGGAATTCGAACTCGGTTCTCCGATTATGGAACCATAGCCGCTATCCATTATTCCACCTTGCCTATATAGTCATTGTACTAGTCTCAGAATATTTGCAGTATAATCAGATAGGAAAGATTGTGCACTACATTTATAAGAGGAAATCCAGGAAGAAATATATTTGGGCGAGAACTGCCCAGCACTGACTTTCCAGTCTTGGTTTTAAAAGTGTCTCTGAATTTTTGTAGGAACTGAATTATTTTTCCAACTTCCCGAAAACAGAAGGAATGAGAAATGCCTTTCGCTGCTCTCTCGCTACTTTCATGGAAAGTATTCGGGCGAAATATATTCCTTGATTCCGCCAGGTTTATCCTTCACAGCTTAGACACGTCATGTCACGTCATTTATATTGTAGCAAACTACTCAACTCACCTGTGTATTCCTTCAGCATCAAGTAAGTTCTACTTTATATGCTTCTTCCTGCGAAATAATGTTTCCCTGATCAATGCAATCTTAACCTGTTCAATGTTATCTTCCCATCCCTATCCATTACTAACCCGTAACGTAACCCTCTAAATGGATTGGTCCGCACGCATTATACAGGGCGAAATTTACTGTATAAAAATACAATAAAATAATTAACAAGAGAATTCTCTTCTCATAATATCAGGTTGGTGCAAAAATAATGACGTAATAATGTCGTTTTTCGACGTATTTTTAACGTCAAAAACGACATTATTACGTCATTATTTTTGCACCAACCTAATAGTCGTATTTATTTTTTCCTGAGGTTATTAATATAGCTTCCTGAGACTACCGAATACACGACAAAGTACATATAAAATCAAGGCTGTTGATCTGACCTCCTCATGGCGAGGGTCCGTACGTAATCTATTTGGTTTGGTAATTGGTAATAATTGTAATGACATTTTCACATTAGTTTTTTACAACCTTAATTTTCAGTCTTGTTTAAGGACGATATGCAACGAACTTATATAGCAGCACGCAGTAAAGAAAGCGTTTATCTTAAAAAAATGGTGTTTATTCATCGCAGAAACCAACCTTAAAATTATATATATATATATATATATATATATATATATATATATATATATATATATATATATTATCAATATACGGATTAAAACATGCGAAATGCTTTCACTATGATTAAGAAACTTTATCTACCCCATATTTTTCAGCGAAAATAAAACATATATAGGTTGAAATTAGGAATTTTCCTTTTATTAAATGTATTAACCTAAGTAGTTAAGCATTTCATTTTACCTGTTTTAAGCTCATCATCAGGCATCCGTACTTGTAAAATTATTCATAGTTCTTCTTCATTGAAAGTCCCTCAGCCATTTTCACTACGGAAGATCATAGGCATAAATATCTGCTTTAGAAATGGGGAAAGGTTTGATTGTATTTGGAGAAAAGATATATCATTAATTAAAAAAGAAATTATTGTTATAATATTAAAATTAATGACAATGGGATTAACACACTGCTGAGTGTGATTTGTTCCTTATTTATTGATACGAAAATACAAGATATATGTATATATATATATATATATATATATATATATATATATATATATATATATATATATATATATGAAGAAATATAATCTTAAGGTGTGCTATATTTATGGGATAAAGTGCTCAATATCAGAGATAGAGCGTGTGTAAATATAAAATGGAACATAGAAGTTAACATTTAGAGGCGACAGTCTGTTTCATGCTATATGCAATCGTCAGGCCACATGTGCTGTTATTTTTCTCGGCTATTTATATATGTATACGGGTCAGTGGTGCATTGTGGGTAGTCAGTATGGCGGTTATTTTACCGGAAGTCGTTTATTTATTTATTTGGGTTAAATTATTTTCCTTGTTTTTATATTTATTTTTATTTTTTGTTTCTTGTTTTATTTATTTATTTATTGTTTAATCGGTGTTTTTATTAACGTAGTAAAAATTTGTTTATATCACTTATTTAATAGTTTTGTTTTGAGAATTTAATTAAAGCTATTTATTCGATTTTGGGGTTGATTATTTTAGTTTGTTCTAACTATTAGTTTGGCAGGGACAGATTTTAATTTGTGTTTATTTGGGATGATTATCTTTATTTGTTTTTTTTTAACGGTAACTTTATCGGGGTTGGTTTGTTTATTTATTTACTTGGATGAATTTATGTCAATTTATTTTACTTGTATATTTTATCTTTTCGGTTTTTCGATTTTTACGTAACGTAGTATTTATTTATTTATTTTTTATTTTCATTATTATTTTTTATTTTTATTTTATTTTATTTTATTTTTTTATTTTTTCATCGTTATATAACAGTTATAGGTATTTTTTCATCCGATTTTTTTGTTCAATTTTTTAGTCTGACTGATATTTTGGTCATAATGGTTTGCTAATTTGTTTATTATTTACTTTATTTATTAGGGTTCGTTTTTTTTTGTTATTATTATTATTATTATTATTATTATTATTATTATTATTATTATTATATTTCGTCTATTCTAACAGGTGTGATTTGGTAATTTGTTTGGATTAATTAATTTTGCTTATTTTATTGTTATTTTGTTTATTTGTTTTTATTTTGTTTTTTTCCGTTTTCAATTTTTTAAAAAACGTAGTAAAAATTTGTTTTCTTGTCTGCATTTTGAGATGAGCTCGGATCATTTATTTAATAATTTATTTTTGTCTGGGAAAGTAATGATAGCTAGTTTTTCCTCCAAGCAAAGTTTGCAAGTTTTTGATAGATTGTTGTAGGCTGATGATCTTTTCCTTATTTTCCAAGATATTTTTTGGTGTGATATGCGTTTTGTTTTTAATTCCCCAGATATACTTAGAAAGCATTGTACTGTTCGCATATTTACTATTTGTGAAAGATGTTTCATGTGTATAATTTCTTTGTTTCCAGGGTCCTTCAGTTACTCCTATGTATACTTTTTCTTCATTATCTGGTGATTTTATCGTGGGTTGGTATATTACGTTGTTTTGTAAACAATTTCCGTTTAAGGGACATTCGTTCTTTATTCTGCAGTTGCACGTGGGTTTAATTTTTTCGTGTGGTTTGTTGGTAATTTTCCTGTTGTGCTTTTTTATTATTTGTGCCATGTTCTGGGTGCAGCAGTAGCTGATTTTTACTGTGTTTTTGTTGAATATTTTGTGTAGGGTGCTTAATTCCGGGAGTTGTTTGCGTAAGAGTTTGAAGAATATTTTTCCTACGTTTGTTTTTAAGTTTTTGCTGTACGGCGCGTTGAAACATATGATATTTCTTCTCCTGTTGGCCTTTTTTGTGTTCTGTGGTGAGTATGTGAGTGTTGCTGGAAATCCGCTATCTTTTAGGGCTGTTTCATAGTCTTTTTTTAGCTCTGTTAAATATGGGTTCATTGGAAGAATTGTCGGAAAGCCTGCGCTTAACCGATCTTGGTATCTGATTATAGAAGGCGGATGGTTGGAAGATGTGTGTATGTAGAGTGGTTTATCATTAGGTTTTCTATATGGTTTATATGTGCCTTTTCTTAGGTTGAAGTGACATCTAGAAAATCTACTTCGTTTACGTTAGTTTTTATATCTACGTCGAATCCGTTATTTTTAAAAATCTTTATTATTGCTTTTCTAGTTTTGTCTGTGTTTTGTTTGTTACATTTTCTTAAGATTATGAGACCGTCGTCCCTGTAGAGTGCTGTGTCATTTCTATCTACTATTTTGCTCAGTTCGTGTAGTAAGTAAATACCTATGATTTCGCAACATGCACCGTCAAAGCTTCCCATTGTAGTGTCAAATATCCCATCTTTCTTTATCCATGCTTCTTCATTGTGGAATAATAATGATTTACGGGAGTGCTTAATGATGTTGATTTCGCTTGGTTTTATTATTATTTGTTCCTGAGCTAAGTTGATGGCCTTATCTAACATGCGTTCTGTTATGGATGGGTAAAATTCTTTTATGTCTAACTGTAGGAATTGGCAATTTTGTTTGTTATTTCTGCTGTGGAACCAGTCAATAGTTGTTTTTGTATTTTTCCACTGGTTTACTCCTAACTTCTTCCTAAGTTCAGAACTAATTCTTTCTAACATTGTTTTACTTATTTTACCTTGATCGCTTTTGGCTGGGTTTATGAGTCTACATGCAGGATTGGTTTTGAAATTTTCTTTATGGTCTTTTAGTGTGATAAAGGCTTGCGCTTTGCTAATACAACTTATTCGGTCATCCAGGTCTAATTTTGGGGCGATTGTTTTAGCTTCCTTAATAATATCGTGTTCTGTTGTTTTGGGTGCCTTTTTGTATGTTTTGGTTATGTTGTTCTTGAGTAATTTGTTGTGCGTAGGAGGGCTTAGTTTGTATAAATTTCTTGTTTTGTCAGCAGCGATAAATACTTTTGCTGAGTTGTTTATTTTAGTTGTATCTTCTTTTAGTTTTTTTTGGGAAGAAATATATTGTTTATTTAAATATATATATATATATATATATATATATATATATATATATATATATATTTCTTCTCCAGAGAGAAAAATCTGAATGTCCTGTTTGCAAAAACTACAAAAGACAGGAAAGGGATACGGCAGATATAATAAGAATCGTAGTTTTTTTTATTCTTATTTATTAAAATCCATTCCTCTAGTGTTACTCTTCCGTGGCTCTATGAAATTATTCCACCTTGGATCTTTTGTTTGAGTTTTAGATATAGTGTTCCATAGGGATATACGACAATGAATTAGAATTGTAGTTCAATATCCTTCTTCTCGTTCTCTGTGGAAATTCGCTTTTGTTTTCATATTCATCAATCACTGACTTGGGACATCTCGAGAGGTTTTAATGTTTAGCAATCTTCTCGCGCTAGATCGATTACGTCTGAGTAGTGGGTTCGATCTTCACTAGATGTCCCCTACTTTGTGCTACATCCGAGCTAGGCTTAGAAATTCACTGATCATTATCAGGATTACTTTGGAGGTTTGCTGGTCAACCTCTCTGCCTCCGTGCAGAGAGGATCCCCAGAGGGGGCTATCCCGATAGGCAGAGTCTCGTCACGGGAGATAGCTACCCGATCCAGTTCTTTACGGAGTCTACGGGGATATTTTGACTGAGCCCACGGACTCGGATACCCCACGAAAAACCTATCATTTGCCGTATCCGGCCGCGTGGGTCGGTTAGTAAATATCTCATCACTGACTATTTTATTTCATAATAACCGACGACGGAAATAGTTCTCCAATTGATTAATTGGTCGTTATTTTTTTTAACCTATCTCTTTTGCGTAAAGTTTGATTTTATTCTTCGAAAAAAAAAGTATTATTCTTAACATATCGATGTTTATGTGACGATAGTATAACAGAAAGTAAAACTGGCGACCCGAGTTCGAATTCCGCCTGTATTCATTGCATCTAATTAAGCAAAAAATACCACTATGCTTGAAATAACTGGAGGTAGTAAGCCAAGACGGAAAATTCAGTTTGATACCAAACTTCATTCGGATGGACTATCTTGCCATTGATACAGCACTGTCGCTAAGGCTGCAGTACATTTTGTCCTCATTAGAAAAATGGATTACACGACTCGTGAGGCCAGGGCATGATTGTTGAGAACTATTCTTATCAGGTAATTTCAAGCATTTTCTTTACAATGCTCAAGTGACAGGAAAACTTCAAATTACTCATACATCCAGCTGGATGAAATATCGCCACTGACTTTTAAAACTTCCAAGAGATCCTAGAATGATGGTCCCAGCTGTTATATTCACAATATATAATTCTATTAGGACTGCTTAGATTTTCATATCAGTGGTAATTTTTGGTTGATATTGGTAATTAGTACCGCAGGTATTCCCATTACACCAGCACATACTACTACTACTATTATTATTATTATTATTATTATTATTATTACTGCTTTGATTTCTGAGATATAGACATTTGCTTCCGGGTCCCAACCAGATACCTTAGGTCAGAAATGGATTCATATCATCTTACACTAATAATATTTTGTAAGATTCAGGGATACGATATTACATTACCAATCATTACTGTCTAACCGTGAAATAAAGTTCCTTCCATTCGAACGCGGGTGTTCCTCAACGTCCTATTCTTGCTCCTACACTGTTTCTCATCTTCATCAATGATCTTCCCTACGTCCTCAGTTCTCAAGTAGTATTCTATGCAGACCAAACTACCATTTAATCCTGTCTCAATACTAAATCAGGAATTGTTGACAACGTTAACCTGGCCGTTAGTTTAGAAAACAACTTGCATTCTGTGGTTGATTGGGCAGGAAATAGCTTGGGAATTTTAATACACCCATAACAAAACTGCTGTTGATTACTTACCAGAGAGAAACTCTCCTGCTTCCAACATGATTGATGCGCCAGCTCCACGAGAGCGTTTTACTGTTCCTTGTTGGTCTCGGGTTTTCCACTGACCTAAGGTGGAACAACTATATTGAATCAATAGCTGCATCTACTGCAAGGAATGTTGGTTCTCTGTCTCGAGCCAGAAGTTTTTTCTCATTTGAATCCATCCTTCACGTTTACAAATATATCATTCGTCCACACATGGATTACTTATTCCATAGATAGTCTTGTGCCCCGGCTGTTCATTTTGAGGTTCTCGACAAAATCCAAACACAGATATGAAAGTGATCGGTTTTGACTTGCCTCTCTATAACAGTCACTTTCTCAGCGACGTAATGTGACTTTCAACTGTTTTTTCTATAAATATTTTCATGGCATCTGCAGAGACGAGCTATTTTCACTGATGTCTTGACTGATTGAATTAAAGCGTGCTACTAGGTTGGCATCACGGTCTTCACACTTTGACTATCAAAACCGTTAAATATAACAGCCTCTTCTACTCCAAAATCTTTTTCCGGACTTCTCGGCAATAAAAAACCCTTTCTCTCATGTGTTTCCGTGTCGAACGACTTTCTCTAGTCAATTTATGTTAACAATAAATTTCTTGTTTTCACCTCGTCCAATATATTTTTATTGATAATTTCTTGTGACTTGCTCCCGTAACTTCTTTACTTTTACAATTGTTTTTCTCACGGAAGTTGCATGTCCTATCGGTTATGACAAAAGTGAGTATCTTGTACATTGTTGGTAGTCAGGTGATAGGTCTATATTTCTTTCGGTTCTGCCTCTCTTCTGTTTTGTGGAGTAGGTATGTTACTCTCCACGTGAGTCAATTGAGGACTTTTTCTATGTCCATGATTATATAATTTTATGTCCGTGAGAAGACTTGGTGGGTGCTAGATCATTTTTATTAACCGACAAATGGCTATTTGGTCTATTTCTGGTGGTTTCCAGTTTATTGTTTTGCAGATGGCAGCGGTTGTTTCAGTAATATAGATAACCGTCCATTTTTAGCAATCTATATATGTGTATAGTTCCTGGTGTTGGTTGACACATGTATCTCTTTCATTGTGCATTTTCCAGTTACACATTTACACCAGATCTCATCGACTTCCTGTGTATTAGATGGCTCATATATCACTATTTTATTTTCTTCCAGTTCTCTATATATTTTCTTGGCAACTTCTTTGAAGTTCTTTTTGACAGAAAAATTGGTTTCCTTTTTAATAACGCCTGATTCGCCGTGCCTTCGTTTGAATTTTCTTTTTCAGCTTTTCTGTAACAGTTGTATTTTATTTAGTCTTATGTCAACGCTATATTTCGATTGTCTTCTTTTTCTTTCTTTCATTTTAGAACCCATGTCTATTTCAGTTGGCAATTTTCAACTACGTTTATTTATTTTGTTTTCTATTTTCTCTTTACAGACTGACATTTCACTTGTTAGATTATGCTGTGTTTTACTTTTTCTTCTATTGTTTCTACTATTGTTCCGATGATTAATGTCTGTCAGGTTCATTGGTCTTTCCATGTCGTACCTTATTTTTCTAATTCCTTGGTTAGCGAGTTTGATGGTTTCCCTCACCTGACATTTTTTTCTTACTTTTGGAACTGTTAGTCTTTCCTCGAAGGCATTTTTTTACATTGTCCCATTTATATGGGATGTTTTTGTTGTTGTTGTTTCTCTGACATATTCGTCATTATCTTCCGTTATTTGCTTGTGTACATACGAGTGATTATTACAACTGGTTTCTATTTCTTCGTCTCAATTTGCCTCACCTGGATTGTTGGTATTTAGCTGCTAGATTTAACCTTTAATCAATTTTCTTCTTTCCTCGGATGATATCCAGTTCTATGTCCGACACTCTTTTTCCCCTGATGATGTCACACATCTGATATTGGCTAGTTAGTTGGCATCAATATTTAGTCTGTTTGAGAAATGTTTCTCTTGCCAAATATTATAGACGGCTTTGGTCTTCGTAGTGGCAGTCGGATTTATCATAGCAGTGCAAAATGTTACCATAACTTCAATATACTCTTCCCTAGATCATTTATTTATTGTTTATTCGTGGGATTTTCTTTTGAAGAATGTAGATGACCTCTCTGAAGAATGTCCACGGCGTGGTTTACCCCTAGTTCTCGTTGGGTAGAATGTGTTCCTGTTTCGATCCCACTCTGTGTCTTCACAGGGAATCGAGGTAGTTGTTGACACGCGTGACATCTGATGTAGTTTAGCAATAGATTTCGTTGCGTCAGCATTATAGTTTGTTCGTATATAACCATACATGGGAGCTGGTTCGTATTCGCCGGGGCATATGCATATCATTGTGACACATTACGTTTAGCCTCCCCGCCCCCAATATTTTTTTGCAATATTATTAACAACAATGGAAAATCTTCATTTATGAGTGTTTATATCCAAGGAGACACGATATGCTTCACGAAACTCGAACATAACTTTAATTTTCAATGGAAATTGCTCCCTTATGTTCGATAATATGAAACTATATTCAAATCACCCAAATCGTGTTATTACATGAATGTATTTTAACCATAAATAAAAATAATATATATAGATACTAATAATATTTAAATAAAATTATTTTAGAAGTGTTCAAAATGTATCTAAATTCCTAATAGTTAATGAAGAAGTCAATGACAAAAGACCATGAAAAAATAACCGATATAATGCTATCAACAAAATCATTACCACCACCAACATCATCACCACTATTATTATTATTATTATTATTATTATTATTATTATTATTATTATTATTTCATTCCTAATTGTTTCTCTTTCTTCTTCCAGGTATCAGTGATAAGAATCTTATCACTTTTCAAAGCTCTACTCGAATCAGGTAAAAAGAAAGATTTGCTTGAAGAATAATTAAACAAGTAGTTACCGATTAAAGATTAGGTATATCAACGAATAATATATGTTAGTAAAATATCTCTAAAATAAACATATTTTATATCTAAAATGTATGTTATGGCTCTATACTAAGCGATGTACATGTATATGCATATATGTATTTATATATATATATATATATATATATATATATATATATATATATATATGTGTGTGTGTGTGTGTGTGTGTGTGTGTGTGTGTGTGTGTGTGTGAAAATTTCTCCGATTTAACCCGTACAGAAGACTTATATTTATGAATAAAAATGACGTATTTTGCTTTGATAAAGTCCACATTGGACGAAACGCGTCAGTAATTACCAGTTTTCCTATTGTCATATATATATATATATATATATATATATATATATATATATATATATATATATACAAGTACACATACATATAGATACACATATATAAAAAAATTATTTGTTATTATTATTATCATCGTTATTATTAATACAATTATTATTATTATTGGTGTTATTATTATTGCATTCTGCTTCATTTCTTATTCCTATAAGCAGTATCTGGCTTGCAACTTTAAGCAATTTCCGTAAATGTCTGCTAGAAGGAGACGCTTTTGTAATTCAAACAAAGACGCCGTTAAAAGAAATAGATAAAAAAATGAAACAGAATGCAAAAAATAAAAAAAATCAAATCTATATTTCCGTAAGAAAATTAAACAAAAAACAATGTAATTATACCTGTAAAAAACCAGTTACATAATATACAGGTCAATAACACAATAATAGCAATTATGACAACGACAATTGCAGTGACAAGGATACAAAGAAGCAATCGATAAATATTGCATGGTATCATAACATTATAATAATTCATTAAAATTAAAATATTATTAATTTAAAATATAATTTGCGGTAATGTGCCAATTAATATATATATATATATATATATATATATATATATATATATATATATATATATATATATATATGGTTTGATAGATGTGAGCTTGTGATCCTGGGTTTCACGCTTTAGCGATCGTCAGATAAACTAATTAGTTTTTTTAAAAAATTTTGGTTTTATGTAGATTGCGTGTATTGGTGTTATTGTGGAAGTGGTGGGGGAAACTTCGTCGTTTTTCAGCATACTGACGCAAACATCGATGTATGCAGACACATATACATACTTGGTCGTCCGTCGGGACTCATACATATATAAACATATGTGGGCAGTTTCGGATATGATATATGTATGTATACGGGTGGTGTTGTGTCTATACATACGCATTTGTATGTTGAAATTTAAAGATTGGAAGTGTGGCGAAAATGTCTCTTGAATGTCTCGTGAATGTATACATGTCATATATATATACATATATTTTTTTTTTCGCTGGATAATATTTCCTCGCATGTATGCATATACGTGTGGTGGGGTTTGTGTGAAATTATGATCGGTAAAAATTATTATTATTTATATTTATTTTTAAATTTTGAAAAAAATGGCGGTTTATTTGTTATATTTAAAGCTGGTTATTAGTTTGTTTTAGACTGTATATGTAAAAGGTAGAAATTTGTAATCGTTATTGGTTATTTGTATGGTATTGTTTGATATTTAATATGCTGGGTGAGAGGGTAGTTTGATTTAATAACGGGTCTATATGATATGATGTGATAGTAATGTTGCAAGGGATTGGAGGTAATGATAATATAATTAGCTAATAGTTACTGTAAATTGGTAGAAATGATTAGTAACGGTGGTGGGAGAATGATGAAAACATGAATGTAGTTATAGTGGTGGTAGCTAAAATGTGGATGTTGGTGTCCCTTATTAAATCAAACTACCATGTTAGCTCTATCTCTGATATTGAGCGCTTCTAATAAGTACCGCGCATATAATATATAAATAATTATACATATATATATATTTATTTATATTTATATACACACACTTTTCACACACACACACACACACACACACACATATACATATATGTATATATATATATATATATATATATATATATATATATATCAAATGCTCTTTATTAAAGAAATATACTTCGGTTCCTTATAGTTTTTTTTTTGTTTTTATAATAGTGAGAATTTAGATAAATTACGATTTATATAACATAGACTGAAATTAAAAGCAGTTGCGTATTTACGTTGGAGTATATGTTCCTGAATATGAAATAAAAACAAAATAAACACAAGATTGCGAAGAAGATTTTTAAAAATACAAAAAAAAAACCCAGAAAAATTACATAAATTTACGTTAAAAATTCTTTAGGAAATATATGATTATTATTATTATTATTTGGTTAGAGTGCATAATTATCTCGCTTCTTTATAGGCGAGATATTTGTAAATAGAAATTGCTGTTTTTTTTGTTTTTTGTTTTTTTTACTTTTTTAATAAAAGTATTTTTCTTGTTAGTTATATATGTATCAATAATCATACGCTCTGGAATAATCACTTAAACATGTTATTGCTGAATTGTTATGTTTCTTTAGTCATAATAAATAATGTTTAAAAAAAGCCAGAAATTATGCACCAACACAATATTATTATTATTATTGTTATTATTATCATTATTATTATTATTATTAATATTATTATTATTAGTAGTAGTAGTAGTAGTAGTAGTGGTGGTGGTGGTAGTAGTAGTATATAGTAGTAGTAGTAGTATTAGTAGTGGTGGTGGTGGTGGTAGTAGTATATATTAGTAGTAGTAGTAGTATTTCCTATATTTCTAGATAGACATCAGGTACCTTGGATTATTGTTTATAAAATCTTGTAGTATCCATGAGAAATCCAGGAAAATAAAATTTGTAAATACATATATATATATATATATATATATATATATATATATATATAATTTAAACCTTTCCTTTAAAAGAAGTACAATGTATATATCAGACCAAATCATCTATAATCATAGTAGTGATCGATTATATAACATTAGGGGAAACTTAAAACATATTGTCCCAACTAGCAAGAAAGAATCAGTGTTTCAATGATCAAATATCATGAAGACTGTTTTTGAGCAATCCCCTCATATTTTTTTTTCCTTTTATGATTCTAAATTGCCAATTCAGTTCGTCATGCTAAATCTTACATTCGCTGGAATTAGGTAATTTTCCTATTTCTACTACGTAACCCCGTATATAAAATGTAATAATACTTCGGTTAAACTGTAAAATGGCGTTTTCAAATTTCAATTTTAGAAGAGAGGATAATAATTCCTTTGCGCGAGATATTCATTCGAATATATTTGCATGGTATTGGAAATAAAACGGAATCTGCTTCAGAATTAGCACAAATGAAAACTTACAAGCAAATCGTAGTATTATGAAAAAGTAAATGAATCAAATTGGAGACCACGCTGAAAATATATTATATTTCTTATGTGTTCAAATCATTGATTCTGTTATTTAAAAATGAGCAAAGAAAAATATTTACGAGAGAGTGCTAAAAATACTCGGTAAATCCCAATTCCAATTATATAACGACATGACAAAATATAACTCATTTATTTGAAAGAGCCAATATATATATATATATATATATATATATATATATATATATATATATATATATATATATATATATGTTTGCATATATATATATATATATATATATATATAAGTGAAGACTGAAGTCAACACTCAGAAGCGATGTGTATATATATATATATATATATATATATATATATATATATATATATATATACATCGCTTCTGAGTGTATATATATATATATATATATATATA
>OZ010591.1:87887159-87952159 GCA_963932145.1 Acanthosepion lycidas | reverse complement strand
TTATTTCATTTTTTTATTATTATTGATACTAAGTGAGAACCACTGACCGGACAAATAGCCACAAAGTAAGTGATCGAAATCTCTTTGAATATAATCGATAATTATTTTTGTTTTTGGACTTATTTTTTTAATTTGGTGTTGTTAAATTTATAACGAAATGCATGGATACTGATTTTCATACTGAATGTTTTGACAAGTAAATTATGTTCCTACACTCTATCCGACACGAAAATATATTAATTTGCAATTTTATTAATACAGTTATGAAAACTTCACAGATACAGATGTATATGTTTGCATATATATATATATATATATATATATATATATATATATATATATATATATATATATATATATACATATATACATATACATATATATATTGATGGATGTTTTATTTAATAATATAGACAAGTTTTATCAATTTATTTTGAGTAAGATTGGATTTAAACATGTATCAATATGGTGATTTCCTTACGTCTTTCAACGATAATGTTATTAAGCTTATCAGACTGTATGAAAGGAACTTAAAATAAATAGACAAAACTTGTCTATATTATTTAATGAAACAGGCATCGATGAAAAATTACTGCTTAAAAATGCACATATATATATATATATATATATATATATATATATATATATATATATATATATATATATATATATACTATTATGATCTGATAGACAGGTGGACCTTTATAATTTGAAGAGTTTTGCAGAACATCACGAACTTATTAAAACTTCCCTTTTTTATTAAATTTGTAATTTTGACCACTGAAAATAATATCTGCCACCTCCCCTACCCGTATTTATAAAGACCCCAGTTTTACTACTTATTGAAAAGAATCCAAATGTCGCAGTCCTGAAGAACCTCCTGACATTAGGCACTAAACAGCAATCTCATTTGGCGTCGTTTGTACTAATCTTCTGCTATTTTTAGATGTTATTGCAAAATGGATTAACTCTTTACATTTCATCAATTCCCTAAGGCCATTGAAATATTTTTATTTTTATTATTATTTTTAAGGTGAATATTTGTTTTATTGCAATAGACATTCTACACCTTTTTAATGAGAAAAATATCATATTTGCTCCGATTCTGTCTTTGTTTGATTTATTCAGAATATCTAATTTTACACTAGCACCCAAATTCGGCGTTTCACCCGACAAGTTGTTATAATTGGCTCGGCTTCACTATGATGCTGGCTTTTTGGTAGCGTTGCTTACGAAGCAAACTATTAAATATAATGACGTAAATGTGATCGTTCCTTAAGTCTATAGATCTTGACAATATTTTGTGTTATATAGAGAATTTTCTTTTAATATTAATATTTTGTAAAAAAAATATATAAATAAATAATAGACATGAATTTTCTTTCCTTCACGTTTTACATCGCTTACTTCCGTCTGTGCGTAATGGTTATCAGTGCGATAAATGGAAACATTGAGCCAGGATCAAGTTGTAGTTTGTTAATTAATTTCGCATTCACAAAAATGCAGCTGAAAAAATGCCGGTCGTTTACAGATTCCGTTTAAATACAAGGGTAAAGTGGGCTTTAACGATTTCAAAGCCAGTCTAGAAGAGGGTCAATAGTAAAAGGAAATTATTTGAGAAAGCCTTTGGAAATTATTCAGACTAATATATATAACACATAAATGAATATATCAAGAGCCATGTTTGCCTATTGAACAGATATGGCATTTTATATTTCCTTCCGTTTTGTCCGAGTCTATCATCTAAAAACGGTGTTTACTTTCAGAGCAGAACGTGTATGTATTTCATTAACTTTGCAACTAAATTATAAAATGATATCTTAAAAAATACACTACGTTTTAAAAGTTGCAAAAGAACTGAGAGCAAATCAATTCAAACAAATTATTATTTTTTTTTTAATTAAGTTCGAATAAAAAAATCAGTTATTTTAATAATTCAAAAAATTTCTAGAATGTGCATAGATATGATGAAATTTATTACTGGTTGATATAAGTGAGAAGAGAGTAATTGATTAATGTCACAGTTTTACGGAACATTCTGTATTATTGTAACTTAAAATAGATGTCTGCGTGATTTACCACATATATCAGTGTGGCTGCCTGGCTGTCTATCAATCTAACTTCTTTACCTATATATCTAATTTCCTTGATTATCTGTCTATCTCTTTTTAAGTCTATCTCTCACACATCCATTTAATATGTACGTATGCGTGCTTGTATGTAATTATGCATTGATCTACACACAGGCATACATAAACACGGAGACGTGTGCGCACACAGACACACGGACACGCAGGCGTACACAGACACACGCACACACAGCGTGCGTATGGAGTTTTGACTAGTATTTCCATGTATATGCTTAGATGTGCGTGCGGATATATGTAAAAAATATGTATACTTTAATGCAGTAATTTGAAGTCAGTGTATATATATAGAGAGAGAGCTACATTACATGATTTATTCGCCTGTGCTTCCACAAAATACATCCGTACAAATCTCACCCTCTCACTCACTTAGATATACTCTCGATCACAGCCGAAAATGAAAACACACACACACACACACGTACAAACAAACAAAAAAGATCATATACAGACAAAAAAACACATATCTGAATAATAGAATTTCATAGCTTCTATTTCATAGCATTTGAATATTGGATACTATCTGTCATTATCCCTCTCATATGTACGCACTCTCTATAACTATTAGTTTGGTGCAAAAATAATGACGTAATAATGTCGTTTCTTGACGTTACGTCAAAAAACGACATTATTACGTCATTATTTTTGCACCCACCTAATACCTTTCTATATGTAAATATATACCTTTATTTGCATCTCTATATTTTATCTATATATACAAGTCTACGTATTCGGCCCTTCAAAAAGTGTGGTTGGTTCTGCAACGACACGCGCACACACACACATATATATATATATATAGACCTTATCTCCCCCTTTTTCTCTCTCTCTGTTTGTCTCTTTCTGTCTGTCTGCCTATGTCTGTGTCTCTCTATGTCTATCTGTCTCTCTCGCTCTACCCCCATATATATATATATATATATATATACACGCACACAAACACGGTAGCAGTATGCTTAATAAATGGACTTGTGCGTATACACAGAGAATGTGGACATGTGTCTAAAGAGTTCAGTGTTAATACCTTTGTCCTCAATTTCCACTTCTCAATACCCGTTGACTTTCACACTCAAAATCATACACTCTACCCCGCTCTCTTTCTCTCTCTCCCTCTCTCTCTTTATACATATAAGTATGAACATATATATATATATATATATATATATATATATATATATATATATATATATATATATGTATGTGTGTCTCTGTGTGTGTGGATATATATATATATATATATATATATATATATATATATATATATATATATATATATATATATATATATATATATATATATATATATATAGATAGATAGATAGATAGATATCGGTCGAGAGAAAGATATAACAAACAATATTAGAGCATTCGTTTAATTTATCCATACATGTATAATTATATTCTCATTGATTTTTTCTTTAAAATGCGTGGTAGTCTTTATTTTATGTAATAGAAATATTTATGCTGGTACATATGTAGGGAATTTTATTTTTATTCTTTTTATTATTTGTATTTTCAAGACACCTGTCATTGTTTATCTTTACGATATTTTATGTTATTAAAATTATTTTTTTCTTAATTAAAATATTATTAATTATATATTCAGTCAAATTTGTATATATTCCGTGTCGAGGTATTCAGATTCGTTTTCATTAATAAAATTATATTTCAAAAATAGACACATTCGAAATTTAATTTACATTTATCTTTAATGAAATACCATGATAATTAACTAAATGAATCAATTGCTTAAATAAGCATTTTTAGTTACTTTTACTGATTTTTCAATATAATTTTATTATTACCAACTTAATTCATAGTGGAATGATAACACATGTAGTCAATATTAATACTTAAACTTTTATTTGCATAAGTGCAAATGTCAATATATATTCACAGATCAATTATTTTATATCTGAAAGAAAATTATATATACACACACACACACACACATATATATATATATATATATATATATATATATATGCAAAGATATACATATATATATATATATATATATATATATATAGTTTAAGGTGTGCTATATTTATGGGATGAAGTGCTCAATATCAGAGATCAAGTGTATGTAAATATAAATCAAATATTGGATCAACACTGAGGCGACAGACTGTTTCCTGCTAGCCAAAATCATCATATATACACACTTGTTTTATTTGACATTTAATTGCTCTTGGTGAGACCTAGGTAGGTATTATCTGGCTCATTAGGATTTATTTATTTTACCCTTGCTCTACATAGTGTATTGAGCATTCTCGTTTTAACTTATTACTCGCTTTATTTTCATTTTCCTCCTCGGATACCAGTTTGTTGCAAAATTGTTTTATCCAGGTTCTTTCGCCCACTGAGTTTAAATAGATCACACACACACACATAATCACATACACACACACACACATAATCACAAGTACACAAACACACACACACACACACACACACACACATATATATATATATATATATATATATATATATATATATATATATATATATATTGACTACAATATTCACTTTTATATTTATACTCACGTACGTTCAGTCTCTGATATTGACCACTTAATCCATAAATATAGCACAACTTAAAACTATATTTCTTCTTCGTCCCAAACAACTATGGTTCCGTCATTTGCGAATACCTATAAATAGCAGAAAGTGTTCACCCAAATTTAGTCGTGACTGGTTCACCGTCTTGTGCCTGTCGTACAATTTATTTCATCTTAAGTTTATGGAGGTACATGACATCGGATTCCGCTTCACACTTTTATTTCTGACATTAAATTTTGTACCAACAAAATGTGTTTAAATGTGTGCATATATATATATATATATATATATATATATATATATATATATTCAATGTAAATTATGTTTTTGTTTTTTAAACAGGAACAATAATTTTCCTTCATGCTTAACATTAACAACAGAAGAATATTTTTGCACGCACCGCACACACTTATATATATATATATATATATATATACACACACACACACACATACACATACACACACACACACACACATATATATATATATATATATATATCCTGTTTTTTAAATGTCAAATATAATTTAAATAATTAAAATACTGTAATCCCTGTATAATATATAACGGCGCCAAATTTGCGCTAACAAAGTAGTTTTAGTAGATTTTAATTTATGTGTTAGTCAGTGTATATTCTGCACCTGAAGACTGTTATGCATAAACGCCGAGTTGTGCTATCGCCGATGGGCAGTACACCCCCCCACACACACCATTTGTCAATGCCATGAATATTTATGCCACATATGGTCCGGGGATCATGCTATTTATCTCCAGCTTCTTGATAAAATCCAAAAGAAGAATCAGAAATATTATTGGTCCGTATGTGGTGGCTCAGTTCCAGTCACTTTCCCATCGCCATAAGGTTGTCTATCTGTGTTTTTTCCATGAATAATTTCATGGTAATTTTTCGAATGGGCACTTCGCTATGTACCTAGACTTTTTGAATTTAAGCGCTGTACTTCACTGACGTCGAGATCCCGTCAATTAACAGGTGAGCAGGTTCGATTAAACCATAAATTATGTGGTAACAATTTATATTCTCGCACATCTCTCTTGTGGAACTGCCTTTCGTCTCCCAGATTTCCAGCCTACTTTAATCTTCTAAAATTCAAATGCAATTTCAATTGCTATATATCACCCAGATTATTCTTTACACTTCCCGCTCATTATTAATGTTTCTTTTCCTAATTCATCTACATCCTGTAACGCCCTGTGGCTTTCCTGCCGTGAATGGAGACATACATATTAAAAATACTTATTACTAATATAGCAATAACATATTAAATCCCATATAACATTTAATATCATTTTACACATCTAAAAATTTCTGCTCACTTCCCTTATATTGAAAGTCTTGTTTTGAAAAAATTTCCATAATTACAAGGGATAAATTTCACATTCTGAAATAACTATGATAGCTCGCGTTCGCACGTGCTTACAAAATTCACTAGTATAAAGAAATGATACTTTTATTGCACTTACAATAAGTTTTATGCAGTCATGCATCCCGTAAAATGATCTTAGAAAGTGGATGAAAGGTTAAAAAAATTAAACTCCGCCTTCCTTATGAAATTCAGCTTAACTTAAAGAAACTTATTAGACAACTGGTAAACATAAATATAAAATAAATAGGCCCAATATGTATATATTATCGAATGAAACAAGTTTGAATGAAGTTATACTGCACACACACACACACACACACACACACATATATATATATATATATATATATATATATATATATATATATATATATATATATATACAAATATATATATATATGTATGTATGTATGTATATATATATATATATATATATGTGTGTGTGTGTGTGTATGTATATCTACCAAGTTTAAAATTACTATTAGGTTGGTGCAAAAATAATGTCGTTTTCTCACATAGTAACATATGTGAGAAAGCGACATTATTTTTGCACCAACCTAATATATTCGCCATAAACATAAAATAAAATACTGTATAAGTACAATATTCTACTTTAGATCATTCAGAATTTTTAACCCTCGCTATTTACCTGAAGTGCAGAAACACCTTGAAAAAACTTTTGTGCTCATCAATTAGTGCTTTCATATTCAACGCGTAAATAAAAGGGTCGTAAAATATTTCAAATCAGGAAAGCGGACATTACTGAGATAACCCAACGCATCAAAATATATTGTCCTCCCCAGCGACTCTATCACCGCTGAATATAAAATCTGTTACAAGTACTTCAACTATAAAAGTCTGAATTAACATTGTGGTTTCTTCCCTCTAAAGCGTCTATGTTGGACTCTTCCGCCTACTATAAAATTAGTTGTAGAGAATGCCTGTGGAACAGTCTAATAGATTGTTATACCGGTTTGTGATATTTCGCAACTGCTGTCGAATTCTCTGCTTTTGGGCAGAGAGGAACCTGGACGAGGCTGTGACGAGAGGCGGTGTCTCGTCCGGGGAGGTGGCAATTAAAACAGTTAAATAGATCTGTTTCAGCTGTGCTGGTCAAATTCTCTGCCTCCAGGCATAGAAGATCCTCAGATGAGGCTATGTCGAATGGCAGAGTCTCAGCTGCTGAAACAACTACCCGACCCCGTTTTATACGGTGTCTATGGGGAATTTTGACCGAGCCAATGGGCCCGGAATGATCCACATTAAACTCGTCCTTGTGCCACATCCTGCCTCGTATTGAGGCTGGTATATGTAGTATTCTAATAGATTGGACGCTGATCAACCAACACACACTCACTAGTCGTGTGATACTCTTCTGTTGTACTTATTGTTTAATATATGATATATCTGCAACAATTTTATTGTTACTTCTTTATACAAATATAAACAATATAACAAGAAAAAACTTGAAATCGGAATTTACTCCATCATCTGCAACAATTCTCATATGTAATACACATGAGGAACATCACGGAATTCAAGGAAAATTTATATTAGCACAGCAACACATGTAAGGCATTAGTTGCTTACCGGGATGGGTCTGACCGTAATATTAAGAATTAAAAAAAAATTACCTTATATAATACCATATTTTAATTAAAAAATGTCATCGCACATGATTGATAAACACTACCGAAGCACGTAGACAAAAAAAAAAAAAACAAAAAAAAACATTGATTTATCCGATTTAACTGAAATATATGACGTCAGATTAAAATGAAGCAGTTAAAACACTTTCAATTTTCTTGGCCCTTTTTTTACTTGGGAACATCACAGCTAATGTCTCTCGTAAGTCGAAACCTAGAACACTACCTTGATTTCAGATTGTATATGAATCTACAACAGCCTGCTTTACAGATGAATACTCAAAAGATAGAAAAGACGACGTTGAAATAAAATAGAATTTGTATATTTTTCAAAAGATAATATTTAAAAGTACAATTTCTGCTTAAGTACACTAAGCACATCAATGCATAATCATATGGTCGGCAGTGTAATAAAGATTCACTGGGTTGGAAGTGGTAATGTTAATATTATCCGTTTCCTTATAAAGAAAGATTCGGCATTCTTTTGCTAAACAAAATGGCCTGTTATGTCTACAGCTGAATTGTGATTGTTGTAAAAGTACACAGGCCTTTTCGAAAGTTCCGTCTTTAAAATCTATCTCTTTGTGCTTCATTTCAGTGAAATGTTAATATATAATAAATATAAATTTTATTGACAATATTGGTATAATTTTGTTAGCTTTCCATTCTTAAAATTTTATTAGCCGCCATATTAAAAATGTATATTATAAAAAGAACACGTAGACCATATTTCATTCTAATTACATACGCACACACACATGCATTGGCACGCGCACACACACATGCATTGTCACACCCACACACGCTCAATGAGTGTGTGTGTGCGTGACTATGAATTTTCTTACTAGGGTGGCCAGCTGTTAATAAAATCGTAGGATGAAAAGTAAGAGTTGCTCTCATAATAAATCGACATGAAGAATGCAACAGGAAGCCGCTCCGGATTCCACCCCCTCCCCGGATATTAATGATATTTAACAATTATCATAAAATAAATAATGAGTAATTAGCTAATCTCGTTAATTTAAATAAATAACATTTTTATTCAGTTAATGAAGGAAAGAACATATCTCATCCTGCCTCAGTTCACTCACACACAAACACACACACACATTATATATATATATATATATATATATATATATATATATATATATATATATATATATATATGCTTGCCCGGAGTAACAGCAAAATTGTCCAAATGGTGTAAAAACATAATTATCCATCCTATAAAATGTTTAATATCTAAAAAAAATATCAGTAAATTAATGAGTTTTTTTTTCTAATTTTTTTTTCCGATATTGAAACCATTTGTCGCAAGAATCACTGAAAAGGCCTTTTAGGTATTCAGCTAAAAATAGAACAGGTTAAAATTGTTTTGTGTCAGACCCACTGATTTCCCGAAAGAGTAATGGTGAGAGTAAGAAAATCATTCAAGCATTCTGTAATGGTGCCAAAAATTCACACTCTGGCTTCCAACTTCAAAGTCCATTCAAGAACCATCAAGATAATGGTGAACAAGGTTTAGAAAGACAGGATATTAGAGAGGAAAACTAGATCAAGAGGTTATAACAGGAAGAGGGATCAGCATTTTGTCTTAGAAATAAATAGATGAATTAGAAAGGATCCAAATAATTTCATATGATGTTTGGCACGGGAGAGTGGAATTTCAGCCATGATAATACAAAGAGCAGTAAACAAAGACTTGAAAGTGAAATCGTATGTGCAAAATGTAAGGCAATTTTTTACTACCGGACAAAAAGGTAAAAATTTAGAGAGGGCGAAGATCATCTTGAATAAGTTAGAAAAGTATCTTGGAATAGTGTATATATATATATATATATATATATATATATATATATATATATATATATATGGACTTTATATCAATCCTTTATGAACTTCCGATTTTTAGCTATAATTAATGAAGAATATATTATTTTTGTTCATGATTGATTTCATACGATTCTTCTATTGTAGAGTCCAGTACTCTTATAAAAACCTTGGATAATTCCAAGAAGATATGTTTAACCATTTCTAAGGTACAACAGTACAGAACTTAATCTAACAATTGGACGTAATTACTGTTACACGATTTTAAAGATTTTGGTGTTACACACCGAATATCTATATCTATATCTATATATATATATATATATATATATATATATATATATGGGGATAAAGACCTTTGTTGTCACATAGCCCCACAGATATTAGAAAAAGTTGTACAGTTATTTGAACGTGGGGGTCATTTCATTATCACTGAACCACCCGATCCCTTTTCCTGGTAGATTCTTATTGATATGTCCGCACTGAGGCGATTTTCAATGTTACGCACGGTATGATATAGAATAAAGGAGACTGGTTACTGGCTTGTCGCCTTACTCTTTACAAGTTGTGTGCAACTTGAACATTTATGAAACTTTAAGAAACCTATTATAAAATCTGCATGTATCTAAAAATCTTCATTCGACTTTTGACAAATACATCTTTTATTGTTTAACATGAAGCTTTTTCGTTCATGTAGCTACCCAGATATTAACATTTTAAATGATGTAAATTTCTTTCAGACACCGTGTATATATATATATATATATATATATATATATATATATATATATATATAAATTTATGATTCAAAATTATCGATATTACATAAGATGACTACATTTTTATTATAGATTCGCTATGCATACAATTTAGAATACCAATTGAGAAGTATACTTCTAGCATCTAATTAATATCTAATCTATCTCCAGTTAAAGGAAATCTATGATTGCATGCACCTAAATAACACAACATCTGGCAATTATGTAAAGGGCATTATGATTCTTTAATATTGACTGTAGACATTTTCAAATTAAATCGAATTGGCTTGTTGATATGACAATTGATCTGGAATATTTTCTTGAAATGCTATCTAACAATTATTTCAAGATGACGCCAATTTGTACAAATTATACGCAATGGTTATTACTTTATTTAGATAAACTGATTATCTAAAACGATCTAGAGTTTTTCATTTATTTAGCAAATTATTATACGTTGAGCTGAAATAACAAAACTTATTTAGTATGAGAAAATATAAATTTTCTAACTTGTTTATTTTTTTCATTTCTGTAAGTAAATTATATATATATATATATATATATATATATATATCTATATATATATATATTCTTTTTACTGTAAGAAAATCAAGATATTTGAAGGGAAGCCTTTTTCACAAACGTAGATAACATTTCATTTTATTCTTCTACCGTCACATTAGAGTAATGGATTTTAGCTAGGATTGAGGAATCGGAGAGACGAGTTCGAAATCCACTTGAGTTCATTATATCAACTTACGTACTAATATCCTTGAGAAAAGTGTTCTCTCTCAACCAATTTATTGATAAATCATATGATAGTCTGGGTTCTATAGCCTTGGGTAACAATCGTTCTAGGCGAAGGAAAACTTGTGAATTAAAAAAAGTATGTAAATCTGTAAAGCAGATACTAGGGAAAGGATCGTTCGCATTAAATTGGTTACTATCGATTCCTTAGTTTAAGAGATAAATATCAAATATATTCTCATATAATTATTTTATGTTCGTAATTAACAATAATGTGGTTCTCGATGGACATAAGTTCCACTCAAGGAAATTGTTCTTCAGTATCTGTTTATATTTCTGAGATGAGCTATTATGTACACTATTTACATTATTCGAACTATTGGCCTCATCTTTTTCGCGATATTTATTACAACGTTTCGGCCGTTGTACGTCCCGACCTTCTTTAGGTGGTTGGAATGTCGAACTGAACCTTTTATTTCGCTCACTGAAATAGACTGTTCTATTTCCTCGTGCCATGTATAACGGATGTCAGTTATCAGTTATCTCCCGTTAATTCGCCTCTCCAAGTTCTCCACCGCCTTAACCAGGTATTGAACTCACACTTTTTAGGTCCTGTCACTGGATCTAACTAACGGCTTTATCCGCTGTGCCATGTCTCGTTGCGTGAGTTCAATAACTACCTATTATACCACCTGGAAGTGCCCCAGTTTATTTCCTAAGCGTAGTTTAGATATAGCACATGGCTGAAAGTATAGGGCATCTAGTGAGGTTCTAATTCAATTTCAGTCGTAACTGATCCAGCAAGACAAGCTTGTTAACCATTACACGACACGGAGTTGATCAATAAATTAATTTCTAAGCGTAGCTTAGATGTGGCACACGACCGAAAGTGTGGAGCACTCAGTGAGGATCGAACTCACTATTCAGTGGCAATAGTTCTAGTGAAGCAAGCTTGCTAATCATTACAGCACATCGAGATGCCCCAAAATGATTTTCTAAGATTTGCTTAGTTGCGGCACTGAATGTGTGGAGCACCAAGTGTGGATCAAAATCACTACTTAGTCGTAACTAAGTTAGCCAGACAATCTTGCTGACCATTAATCCACGTCGAAGAGCAAATAATGAACACTTGATAGATTCAAATGTTGTATACTCGGCCTTGTGTGGCTTGATATACTTTCCATTCGGTAGACCCTTTTCTACAGATGCAACAAACCTTCAACTAACCTGCCGCAATTCCTAGACCAAATGTCCCGACGAGATTCATTCTTTAGTGAAACTTGTTCAGCCATTTACAAGAATCCTCACTCTACTTTCAGGCATGGATCAGACGCATTGGCACCGTATTTCATTGGCAAGAGGCAGGTTATCTAACAACTTCTTCAAGAATAACTAGATTGTGGAATCAACAGCATCGTAGATACTTACCTGAACACTACAATCTACAAGTCTACATATCCCCATAACCTTATTTTCCTACTTTCTCCTCCTATGATGATATCGAACTCCCCATTCAGTAACCGTCTAACTTGAGTGTCTCCTGAGCTTCTTAACGGGTTACCCATATTAAAATATACAAGAGTTTCATATTGTGAAAGTAATGTATAAAAATGAAATCACTGAATATTGTTTGTAAAATATTGGTTTCATCCCAATCGCAATCCCAATTCCGTAGTCCTTGTTCAAATATTTTAAGTTCTGAAACATAACAAATTCGTTAAAATGGTACTGGATGCTGGATATATGATACTGGATACTGAAAATTTCCTCAAAAATGCAGACAAACTTGGAGAACGAAAGTCTAGTTCTACAGAATGATTCTGAGGATGCCATGTGCCGAACATGTGAGCAACGATGAGGTTTTAAAGAAAACGGAAACAGAAAGGAAACTTATAATTAACATCAGGAGAGGCAGTTGGAATGTATAGGATACGTAATGAGGAAGGGGGGATTGAAAAAACTGATACTCACAGGGCAGACTGAGGAAAAGATGGACAGAGGAAAGCAGTGTGTAGCATACATGATAGGCTTAAGCAAAATGATAGCAGAACAGGATTTGGGAGAAATAACAAAAAAAGTCAAAACATATTATGAGCAACATGAGGACAGGAAAATATTGAGGGACATGATCGCATACGTCCTGAAGAGAAAGGACACATAGAATAAGAAGCAACGTTATAGAATTCTAGGTGTATAGCAACCTCTTGTACCGTACAATGTTGGAATGTTCATATGAATAAAGAAAATGTCTGATTTTTATTTCAATATGCACATTTCTAAACCTGTGTTTATGCAAATAGAATAACTACATTAACTTTCCGAGCTTGGAAACTCAAAACTAATTGCATGTGCATACAAATTAATTAAATTCTACGTGTATATGAACAAATTAAATCGATGCGTTTACAATATTCCTGATTCAATTTTGTTTGTACTCAACTTCGTACAGACGCCATAGCAGCTGTTCTATCGTATGTTAAGCTAACCAATTTAATCTTAGCATCACTAAATGGAAATTCTAGGCAATTCCTATCACAAACGAAAGCCTCAATCATTTTGGCGTTTTTCTTTTATGCGATGTGTTCTTTCAGGACGTGGACTCGACCTAACATCCTATCATTTACAGCTCTTACTAAAATTAGTCCTTTTGCTATACCGACAACAAGCTGTTCTGCGGACCATCTATACAAGTCATATGCGGAGCCGATACGCTGCCTTTTCTTCGTTCCTTTGTGCATCAATATATCCTGTCCGTATCAAATTCGTCATTTCGCCTTTCCTCAATATGTACCCTTCCTGATTCTATGTATTATGATGCTTTTGTTTCCAATCTCTTCAAAGCTTCCAATATTCTCACTATATTTCTGTAGAACCACATTTTGGTTAATTCATATCTCTCATTCATCGAGGACACTATTGTTCTATAATCTATATATATAGAAGGATTCGCATTGTATAACAATTCAGTATTCTTTTCTGTGTTTCTAACGAAATCTTCCTCCTTCTTAATACCGCTTAGCTTCTATTATGCATCTGTCGTCATTGCAATGTTCCTTGAGAATTCGCTGAAGTGTTTTCCGTCGTCTGCTAAAAATCCTCATCGATATTTATTTTTTCGTCATTGCTTGGTTTGCGTGGCTCCAGTTCCTCATTCGCATATTGCGTTGGACATTTGCTGACACATGTGTATTCTCTCTTTTAAAAAGTGGTGTTTAGTTTTCATTTATTTTACATCCATTTCTTATGCGACAATAAAATAAGTAGAGAACTTGCATTGCGCAATCGGTAAGTGCAAAATTTTCTACTGAAAAAAAAGACATGCATTTTTCATATCCTATCGATTTCTCTCAAATTAACAATTGCAGCTATAACGCCATTTTGTTTTTTACATGAAACTACAGAAATATCCTGAGATTATTCTTTGAAGAAAATATTGATGAAAAACCCAATCTACTTTAATAGAACAATCCAATAGAACACGATCAGTAACGGAAAATTCCATATTTCCCTATATGGTGTTTACACAATATAAGTATGCAAATATATATATATATATATATATATATATATATATATATATATATATATATATATATATATATATATATATATATTCCTCGATTATTAATTATATTATATGTTGTCTAGTCTCTTCAGCTAATTCTTTATGCTATTCATATTCCGGATTTGAAACTCTCTACTACAAAGTATTTTGTCACATATGTTAAAAGTCTTTAAATATGTTTAATTATTTAAACGACATATAGATTTAAATTTATAGCTGAAGTCAGATAGAATATGATTAATAAAAAACTATTCATTTATTATTAATTTGAGGTGATTAATTTGTTCACAAACTTCCAGTTCATGTTTCGAACATCACACGTTTAGTATATATATATATATATATATATATATATATATATATATATATATATATATATATATATATATATATATATATATATATATAATAGGATCAGTCTACAACAATAAATACAAAAACTGTCTAGAGGAGAAAATAGTTATAATTACCTTTCCAAACAACTCAAATTACTAAATAAACAATATGAAATTATCTCAAAATGCAAACCAGAAAAAAAAAACAGAAAAAAATTAATACGTCACTTAAAAGTAGAAAAAACAACCCTAAACGAATAAAAAATAAAAATAAATAAGCAAAAATAAAATAAAATAAAAATATACGTAAGCATAATAAATTAATTCAAATCAATAAATATTTAAATAATTCATTTAAATAAAGAACAAATTAACAAACAAGGATTTTAAACATAAACACGTAATTATAACAATGAAAAACAAGCAACAAAACAATCAATAATAAATTTAATAAACAACACTACAAAATAAAAACAATTCTGAATTTGGACACACAATTATTTCGCCTCAATAGTTACCATCCAACAAATAATGGTTTTAATAATACAATTCACCTACTCATAATGCATCACATGCCAGCATATATATATATATATATATATATATATATATATATATATATATATATATATATATATATATTATATACGCGCGCTACTAAATGGAAAGCCCTTAATATCGGTGATAGAGCGAACATATTTAGTTGGATTGATGTGAATTTGTGACCCTGGCTTTTCCGATCGGCAGACAAACTCTGACGAACGCAAAAGCGTGTAACACAGGATCAAAAACTCATATCACTCCAACTATATATATATATATATATATATATATATATATATATATATATATATATATATATATATATATATATAGTCAAGCCAAATACAATCTTCCATATGCACACGTCAGGATGTATTTGTTTTGACTATATATATATATATATATATATATATATATATATATATATATATATATATATATTCTTGTATGTGCCGTGTCCCTTCAGGTTATTGGCGATCATGGCTTGTTGTCCTTTGTTGTTCTTACTAAATTTTGTATTTTCGTTATATCTCCTAATCATTAATTCTCCATCCATTTACTCAAGATGGTTAAGTAGGTTATGCTTTATTTTCTTATGTCCTCCTTTTCTTTAAAGCACGCTTTCTGTTGAAACTTGACTAATGCATGGAATAATAATGCAACACAAAATGTACTTAGAACAAAATGTATTGAAACAAGAAAGTGTATACAATATTTACAAATAGTCTTTTATATATTACTGGGAAGACCGTTCCTGGAATGTGTGTTGACTGAATCGCAGTCGGGCAGAGTCTCTGGTTCGATCTCTCGATTCCTACTCTCTCTTCCCGGTACCAACCATATTTATATGGTCGGTACTCCACTATGCAAATTAGGTGGATCCTACCACAACACTTTCTTCATTATGTACGCCAGAAATTTCATCTATCTCTTCAACATGTTTTAATAAGCATCTATTTTCTTTTATCCTAATAAGTTTTCCTTGCCTAACTATAAATTTTATTCCATAGCATCCTTCTGTAGAACCACAATTTTTATTGCTTCCACCTCTCTTCTGTGAAGGGATTGTCCAGGAAGTACTGTCATATAATTGGACTGATTTCAGAATTTAAAAAAATTAACTGTTTATAACGGAATACCAGCCATGCATAAAATAACGTATACAAAGCACGTCTTCCAAGAAACCATCCCCACTTGCAGTATCTGTCCTCTGGTGGAGATATGTTTCTTCAATGGCGGCTGGAACGTCTGTAAGAATGAATGTAGTGGCAGTTGAGAAATTATTTCTCTCTAGCCCTATGTATGCATAAGACTCGTTCATCAGCTACATTCCCTTCGAACAGATGCGCTTCAAATTCATACAGTATATACCCTCGTATAATGAGACATTTGAAGGCTTAATTTTGAAGCTAATTTTAGGGGGTCACTTGGTACACGAGATATAAAATTAGCATATGTAATGCTGACTCTGACTACGCCGTTGATCAAAGTATATATTCATTTAGTGTAGTCTAAAATTACAGCTGCAAAATTAACATGACTTTGATAAAAGTGTTTTTTACTTTACCTATAATAATGCATATAATATTCACATATTAATATTGTATTATATCATAGAAAAAGTCGAATTATGCATTGTAGTGTAGTGTTACTAACAATACTTGTATCATTATCTTTAAGATTTTAACTTATTTTACTAGAAGAAAGCGGAAATGAGATGAGTCGATTGTAATTTGATCTCTCAGAAAAAGAAACGCGCATGATACATAAAATATATGTTAAATATTTTTATAGGGGAAAAATGGATGTCGCACAATACGTGAGATCTCATGTTACACGAGTATATACGGTAATTAACGTGATCCATTAGAATTGCAATAAGAGTATATATATATATATATATATATATATATATATATATATATATATATATATATATATATATAATAATTTCAACTCTAGGGTCTCATCATCCCAGCCAATACCTCACTTATTTAGACTTTAATAAAGATAAAAATTGTACGCCCTTGACGCAATGCAATGGTGGTTAGCATTTTTTCTGAGGTCACATGTACGCGTACCCACGACTCGGTGATATATTCTTTTCGTTTGGTTGTTGGGATTTTATACTAAGTAGAGATTTCGGTATTAACTAGGGGCCTCATAAGTGAAGCTTCTGAACTGCCTATTTTTCACTAATTTCGCGCGCAGATATAAACTAAACGCATAGTAAATAACAACCTCCGTGTGCTAAGGCTATGAGAGTTTTCTTTTCCAACCTCTACAACATGGCGATGTGACTATCAGATAGATTAATACAATATACAAGACAACATATTTGACGCACAAAGTGATTAAAGTAATAATAGCCTAACGTGATAAATATTGTTCCATGGCAACGAGCCAAGGAGGACAGAAATATTGCGTTTTAATTTGTTCTTGGCGAACGCTGACTCTTATCGACTTGTTCTGACTTTTGTCACCCTGAGGGGACGGCTATGCTCTTCCAATCAGTATCAAGAAGACCCAGCCGTCAAGAAAGGGAGATGAAACGAAGTCGGAAAATATTTGAACCACTGCCATGGAACATAATACGATTTAAAAAAAAAATAAGGAAAGAAAAAGTTTCTTGCGTTTTTCTAAAAAGTAAAAGAACGGCACAACGCCAGAGATATAATTTCCTCCATTTTTTTTTTCTTTTGGGTGTTTACTTTTTGAACTTGCGAAGGCCGAATAACTGGCAGGGTCGCCCCAAAAGAAAAAAAAAAAAAAAAAAAAAAAGAAAAAGAAATAAACGTTGCGTTTATGGGGATTTTTTTTTACTGCACAATGCTTTAAAAAAAAAAAAATTCTAACACATACCTTAACCTTTCTATCCCGAATTTTCACCTTGTTATTTTCCCATAGTCATTTTTGACGTCGTCATATCAAGAATATTGAGACAATAACAGCCGTGGCAGTAGAATTGAGAAGACAAATAAAAGCAAGACAGAACAGCAGTTTTGAAGAGCAATCTATCGACTCAAAATCTGAGCAAAAATGATGAATTTATGCTGTTCTCTCTTTCCGAATTCAAATGTAAGTTCGAAGACCTTTTGTAAGAGACACAAGTTAAACATTTCCTAAATATCTCAATGTATTAATCTACATAGCACAGCTAAGTGAATCTTTTGGGAGTTCTTCATTTGTTCTTCATTTTTTTTTCTAAAACTGAAAGATATTCGTCATTTTCATTCGATTCGAGACGATGCAATATTTTCAACCAAACTAACCAAAAAGAGATAATATTTACTAACTGCTAACTAAAAATATATGTCATTATCTAAATAGACTTTCTTTCAAAAAGGTTCGTTTTGACAGTATGAAAATTTGCAAGCGGCCTATGTTTTGGTGTTTAATTCTGGGACACAGAATTAAAAAAAAATATCAATATATTCTTCAGATGATCATTTATTTAGAAATTCTAAACTTCCCTCATAATGTGCATTCATGAATAATCTGTTTAAAAAGTTTTTGTTTTCTTTTTGAAAAATTAAAACCAACCGAATTAATAACTATCTTAATTATAAAATGTATAAACACGCGCACATGATGGAATAATATAGGAATAATTTGAACTCACAGACACACATACACATATGTATGTATGTATGTATGTATGTATTTGAGCGTATAATAATCTTATAAATATAAGCAGCTATACTCGTCCAGTAAAACATTAGGTGTTTTAGCTTGTAAATGAACAAACCAATAGACAAAGCAAAAAAGGGTAAAATAAGAAAGAACTAAGAACATGTACTTCCGCCGAAAATACTCATCTAGAATCTAAGTTCAGAGTCCAAAGAAGAAAAAAAACATCCGACACGAGTAAAGTAAAAATAACTAAGTAAAGTGCTCAATACACTAAGAAGAGTAAACTAAGTAAACCTAAAGAGTCAGACAAACCTACCTAGGTCTCCCCTACAAGAGAGAGAGACAGAGAGACAGATTGTGTGTGTATATATGTGTAGATAGATAGATAGATAGATAGATAGATAGATAGATAGATAGATAGATATTGATACAAAATCGAAAGACCTTTCAACAACATGTACTGCCGATGTGTCACTTTGTCTCAAATTTGCCTTGGGTACAATTATACACCCTAAAAGCTCAGTCCGATGAAGTCATAATGGGTGAAACGCGTCACAAACAAATATTTTGTCTTTCAATTAACTCGATACTGTTCTTGATATATCAAATTATTTATTATCTCATATGTATATATATATGAGTGAGTTTGTGAGTTTGCGTGATTATAAAATTAGACGCCGGTGTCAAGACCAAACAGTGACTGTCTGATTAATGCTTACACGCAATCTTCAGGCCGTGTGTATTGTGTTTTGGATCGACTATTTATATATGTTGCTAAATTGTGTATTATGTTTAGCAAAAACTATGGTATTATCCTAACGGATATTGCGCAGGCGGTAAAGTTTATATTTCTTATTATTGTATAGACTAGGGGTTAGGAGTAATTGTGACACTATTTAGGGTTATTTGAATTTATTTGAATTTTACAGCGTCTTGGCATAATACATCTTGCATGCCTTTTAAGGAGAATTCGTTATTTAATCTGCATTTACTGGACGTTTTAATCTGTGTGGGTGGTTTGTTGGTCATTGTTCTTCTATAATTTTACATGATTGTTATTTTCAGTACAACATTAATTGATGATTACTGTGTTTATATTGAATAGATTGTGAACAGTGCTTGGGTGGTGAAAGTTTTTCTTCTATGAGTGTAATTAAAATTTTAAAAAGACATTTTCCTGAAGAATTTATATCAATTTTTATAAACTATCTGAGACAAATTAATATCATCCAACTCATGTAAAATCTTATTATAAAGCGTTTAACGATATTTTCATTTGTTTACATTTTATCTGATATCATATTTCCTATGTAAACATGAAATATTTTAAAATATATAATTTTAAGTCGTTTCAAACACCAAATCTTAATCCACACAGTGCTTTTAAACAATAAGTTACATGCTATTAATTCAACATAGCAAGCTTAAAAGAAAAACATCAACATAATATATATTGACTTTTTATCTGTCTATATTTCTGAGATGAGGTAATATGTACACTATTTACATTATTCGGACTATTGTCCTCATATTTGTAACCATATTTATTACAACGTTTCGGTCGTTGTACGTTCTGGCCTTCTTCAGGTGGTAAGAATGTCGAACTGAACCTTATATTTCGATTACTGGGGTAGACTGCTTTTGTTCCACGTGTCATGGCTAACGGATGCCATTTGTCAGTTATCTCCTGTTAATTCCCCTCTCCAAGTTCTCCACCACCTTAACCAGGTATTGAACTGACACTCTTTGGGTCCTGTTACTGGATCTAACTAACTCATTTATCCACTGTCCCATGTGCCCTTGAGGGGAATTAATAGGAGATGACTGAAAACTAACATCCATTAGATATGACACATGGAACTAGAAAAGTCTACCCCAGTGAGCGAAATAAAGGATTCAGATCGACATTCCGACCAAGAAGGCCAGGGCGTATAACGACCGAAATGTTGTAATAAATATGGCGAAAAAGATGAGGACAATAGTCCGAATAATGAAAATATTGACGTTGTAGTAAGTGCGAAATAATATCTCTCTTTACTCACTTATGATAAATTGCATTTGGACCAATAAAAAATCTTGCCTTCACAGATATTAACCGGTCAACAAAGAAGGAGATGCATATAATTTCTTGTCTCCACGCGAAATTCCTTTTGACATAAAATGAGCAGAAATAGTTAATTAATAATGGAAGAGTGCCTGAAGTCATGTGAAATGTTTCTTTTCCCTTGCTCGCCAACTGCGTTGAAATTATCCCTAGTGTAAAATTATTCTATGATAATAATAATATTATATTATCGACATCTAACCAATCACGCAGTACTACAAAATATTTTCTCTCAACAATTAAGGAAAGTAAGTATTTAAAATTATATCTCTTCCTGTACTTGAATGTATGCAAACTATATATCCCTTAGCTGAACAACGAACTCTCTTCCCTTTGTCTTAAACATTTTTGAATATTATTTTGTGTCCGATCATTTAATTTGATGTATGAATATTTCATCTTCATGACTATACTTTAAAACTACGAAATTTAAGAATTCTTATTTATCTTTCTGAAATGTGATACTGACACTATCTTAAGCGTGTAAATTCGTGAATAAATTCCTTAACTTATTTGTTAAAATTATATGTGTGTTTCTTCGTCATTATCATCCTCCATTAATCTTCTTAGCTTGAGTAAATCAACTGTTCATTTTAACCTCTAAGCACTGCGCCACTATAACATATTTCAAATTCTAGTATTCTGAGATAATTAAATGTAGCTTGCTATTGATTTTATGGTGGTAAACAAGGTATAGCTTTAAATTCTGCGTTAATTTAATATATTTTTCCACATTTATGGTCGCAGTATTAAATATGTGTTTTAGGTAATCAATCCTTTATTGCCATCTAACCTAAGTAAGTATAGTTTGTCTTTCTTTTCTTTTTGGAGGTGGACATTATATATGATAAGGTGATTCTTATCCATCAATTTATTATTCAAATTTCTTCTGTATTCAGTTTATTACATTAAAATATTATTAAATTTATTTTTGCTAAAGATATAATGGCTTCCAATTAAATTGGTGTATACATTTCATGTATATTTGCCACCATTATTTGCATTAATCACTGGCCTCATACATTTCATTCATATTTGGATATTTTAATCGTTCTTCTTCCTATTATTATTATTATTATTTTTTATTTTCTTTGATTTCTGGCGTTTACACATTTCTTTCCGGGTCCCACCCAGGAACCTAAGGTTAGAAATGGCATCATGACACTTTCCACTGACAAAAAAAAAAAAAAAAAAAAAAGAAAAAAATAACATAGATAAAGTCCTTCGTAAAGTGTGGGCTGTACTTGTAGGAACAATTTTTTGTATCTCCTTGAGGCATGGACTTCCAGGAATCCCTTCAATTAGTCTACTGCAATCTTTTCCAACCAGTCATAGGGCTCCAACTACAACAGGGATTGTTGATGTTCCCATATGCCACATTTTCGAGATTTCTATTTCAAGGTCCTTGTATTTTGACAGCTTTTTGAATATCTTCAAAGATACATTGCAGTCAGCAGGGACTGCCATATCAATAAGGAGGCACCGTTTTTGTTTGTGGTCTTTAATAACAATATCTGGGCGGTTGGCCTTGATTGTTCTGTCAGTGTGTATTGTGTAATTCCATAGAATTGTAACAGGTCCTATCTCCGTAACCGGGTCTGGGTGGTGTTCATACCATTTTCTTTCAGTTTCCTTCCCGTAGAAGTTGCAGATTTTCCAGTGCAGATATTGGCCCACTCTGTCATGTCGGGTTTTATATTCAGTGGGTGGCAACATCGTGCAACCTGATACAAGATTATCAATCGTTTCTGGATATTTATCACATAATCTGTATTTTGGGCTGACACAATATTTTAGTATATGTGCTTGATAATTCCTAGTTAGCAAGCATTGGTCCTGCGCAGCAAGGATAAAACCTTCAGTTTCCGCTTTCAACCCTGCACTGGGTAGCCACTAATGGGTACGGGTTTTATCTTCATCAGCTTGTTTGGTACGGGGAGAGTATTGGCCATGAAGTGGTTTATCTTGCCATGGCTTCTGTATCTGGTCGGTTGCATTCGTCTCATCCGTCTTTTTTAAGTATTTTGCAGTTTCAGCCGGTGTGTTGTGCTGTAGATGCATCTCTCCGCCCATTTGAAACTCCATTTTGAATTTGTTGGCTTCTTTCATTACGGAGTAAAGACGCTTACTGCTTTCATGTTCCTTGACGCATACCATCATCCAGTCTTCTGTAGTTTCCAAGTATCTTTGGAGGCCAATTGTTGTAGTTTTGTAGGGTAGTTCTAGTTGAACAAATCCTCTACCTCCTTCGAATCTGGGCACATACAGACGATCAACATCAGCTTGGGGATGATGCATGCGATAGCAAGTGAGAAGCTTTCTCGTTTTGGCGTGTATTCGCTTAATTTCAGCTATGGTCCAGTAAGGACATTAAAGCTGTATTGCACCACTGGGACAGCCAATGTGTTTATAGCTGATATTCTATTTTTTGAGTTTAGTTCAGTATTTAGTACCAGACGTACACGCCTGTAGTACTCTTTTCTTATTTTTTCCTTCATTTGGGGTGTTGTATGCCATCTCATTCGCTAATTCCTAGGTACTTATAGGCTTCATCATGCTCCAATTCCCTAATCTTTGTGACAAAATCTAAATCTATTAAGGGTGTTTCTGTAATTCTACCTTTCTTGAATGTTACTTTTGCATTATTATTATTATTATTATTATTATTATTATTATTATTATTATTATTATTATTATTATTAGTGCAAAATGAATTAACAAAATAACCGCGAAATCTCTCGGTATCTGCTGACAAATCTTCCACATATATGCCTCAAAGTCTATATGACTTGTAGAATTAGCTACTTGGAAATTATGTCATACAATCTGCAATTATCGAAATACAGTTTTGCAAATTTATATCCGGTATTATACAATTTGTAATATTTGTAGACGTAATTTATTTTACTGGCATGGATACACGTAGCAGTTGTTAAATTCATTAAGCATCTCAGGTCTCGAGAGGAAGATCTATGTTATTTTTATCTTTCTATTTCATGAAAAATTCTTCAATAATCTGACTACGTCGCCACATGTGTTGGACCTCATTTATCATGGTTATGACCAGAAACACAAAGTGTCATCGATTCTACAAATAACTGAATTATCTCTGCTGTACCATGCTGTCGAGAGAACTTTATACAACACCTTTGTTGGTGTGTGGGTCGACTACTCAACTACGTTCCATAAATGTAACTTTGGATTCTCGTAAGGAGAAATTACTTGCCACGCACATTCCCTAGTCTGCAAAATTGCCTTCAAATCTATCGAATATTGTTCTATATTTATAAGAACATTATATAATATTTTCTGATTAGAATTATATGATCCATTCCATTTTAAAATTGCGTCAACCTCGGCTATCTATTCTTATTCTGTATTTAAAAAAAAAGTTATATAATATTTTTCGGATTTGAATTATATACACATTTTAATTTTCAATATTCTACAAAAATGGTACAACCTCGGCTATCTAATATTATTCTGTATTTACAAGAACGTTATATAATATTTATTTCTGATTTGCATTATATACACACTTTCATTTTCAATATCTCAAAAAAATGCTAATTCTTCAACTACCTAATATTATTCTGTATTTACAAGAACCTTATATATATATATATATATATATATATATATATATATATATATATATATATGTAAGCAAATATATTTGATATAGATCCGACAGTATGAAGAAAAATATACTGAAAAAAACAAACAAAAATCCTAATACGCAATTATCCTGTTTTAATGTTAATATAATGTCAAAGTCGGACGTTTCGGTTTAATAGACCATCTACAGGACATATTCATAAAACATAATTAACATTAGACCATATTCAATTCAACATGGAAAAAACGATGGACAAAAGAGCAAGACCAATCCAAACATATAACTGAAATCTTTTATAAGATCAGCGTTCCGTTGAGGTGATCATATTTAAACGGAACGCATTTTTGCTGATTTTTGCTTATTTATGCTTATTTTATTCGTTCTAACTAAAGGTGTGATTGTAGTCCATTACAATATGCATGTCATGGTGGGTCCTAGATTTGAAGGTTAGAACTGGTGTAACTAAGAAATATAGTACGTCTGAACGCTTCCATGGAAACAAGGAGAGAATATCAAGAGGTTTGTGATGTTTCGTCTAACGTAAACGCGAACTAATTCATCACTCAACAGGACGCAGATAAACTTTTACGCAGTATCAATATTGGAAAGATGAAGGTGACCAGCTCCTGCCCACATATGAAAGCATTACTCTAATTGCGAATTGATCTAGCTCTTGTATGAGACGCTATATATATATATATATATATATATATATATATATATATATATATATATATATATATATATATATATATATATATATATATATGTATGTATATGTATATATATATATATATATATATATGTATATATATATATATATATATGTATGTATATATATATATATACATATATATATATATGTATGTATGTATATATATGTATGTATATATATATATATATATATATATATATATATATATATATATATATATATATATATATATATATAGTAATTGTAATAAATCCATTGGTATATAATTCAAGTGAATCCTAATAATATACAATAGTAAAACTGATTCGCAAAAAGAGCTCAATCTATTTATTATTACCGAGGAAATAATTAGTACATAATAAAATCCAAAATTTCCACATATAGGGAATGTAATTATTTCAACCGACGAGACTCCTCTGTCATATTCAATTAGAAATATACCTGTGATAGTTTTAAAAAAAATCGTCGAAAAACTAATACAGAAATTATCCATTTCAATGTTTCGGTCAGACAAAAAGCATGAAAGAGTAGTCAGGGGAGGGCGTATGTCTTAAATGGAGAGGTTTTATAAAACTGAAAATGGATATCATTTTTATGATATTAAATTGGGGTTATATGAAAATGAAATGTTAATTTGAAACAAAGAGAGGAAGGAAAAGGGTATTAAAAATTATATACATAAAGCTATGTTTATTAATGCAAAATCCTGCATAAAATTACACTCCCGAAAAACATATCAGCTAATTTGGGATTTTATTGGGATATATATATATATATATATATATATATATATATATATATATATATATATATATATATATATATATATATATCGTGTTTGCGCTTGCGTATGTGTTTATATGTATTTATAACTTACAAAGTATTCTAATTAAAGTTAATATGATTAGATAGGTTCACGCATCACCCGGTTCACACACCTCACCCGAATTTTTGAACAGGAGATGAGGGTTATCTCTTTATACCTGTTTAGGAATGTGTTTTCGATTACTTCTAAAGCATTTCCTTCTCTTTCACTTCCATATTCTTCTTGCGTCTTTGTGGCATTATCGCCTTATTTAGGTGGAATTGATTAAAAAATACGTATTATCTTCACTAATTTTAATATTATTAATTTATTTTAGCATCCATATTTTCTATTATACAATGCCTACGAAGACAACAACTTATATTCCGCGCGTCCCGTTTTTCTGCACATTACTCAGTTTACATGCCGTCCACATTAGTGATAGCGATCGATATTTACTCGGATTGGATAAGTGTGACGCAAGCCTATCAAGCGAACCTCTAAGAGGTCTTTTTTCAAACTGACACCTTACAGCACATGATGATGAATAGTGGCAATGCTTTACGTTATTTTACCGTATTTTCTTTGATCTCAGAAAGGAGGATTCCATCTCATTTTCCGCCATCAAATTCTTTCACAGGTGATGTTCTCATTTTTATTCTGTAATCCATAGATACTTCCCTGAAAACTGCCCTTTATCCTACATCTCTATTTTCTCTCTTTTGTAATGATTATGATATTAAATTATTATTATTTTTTTATTTTCTTTGATTTCTGGAGTTTACGCATTTCTTTCCGGGTCCAGCCTAGGGACCTAAGGTTAGAAATGGCATCATGACACTTTCGACTGACAAAAAAAAAAAAAAAAAAAATACATAGATAAAGCCCTTCGTAAAGTGTGGGCTGTACTTGTCAGAACAATTTTTTGTATCACCTTGAGGCATGGACTTCCAGGAATCCCTTTAATTAGTCTACTGCAATCTTTTCCAACCAGTCCTAGGGCCCGAACTACAGCAGGGATTGTTGATGTTCCCACATGCCACATTTTCGAGATTTCTATTTCAAGGTCCTTGTATTTTGACAGCTTTTTGAATATCTTCAAAGATACATTGCAGTCAGCAGGGACTGCCATATCAATAAGGAGGCACCGTTTTTGTTTGTGGTCTTTAATAACAATATCTGGGCGGTTGGCCTTGATTGTTCTGCCAGTGTGTATTGTGTAATTCCATAGAATTGTAACAGGTCCTATCTCCGTAACCGGGTCTGGGCGGTGTTCATACCATTTTCTTTCAGTTTCCTTCCCGTTGAAGTTGCAGATTTTCCAGTGCAGATATTGGCCCACTCTCTCATGTCGGGTTTTATATTCAGTGAGTTCCAACATCGTGCAACCTGATACAAGAAGATCAATCGTTTCTGGATATTTATCAGAGAATCTGCATTTTTGGCTGACACAATATTTTTGTATATGTGCTTGATAGTTGGTCCTCCGCACCAAGGTTAAAACCTTCAGTTTCCGCTTTCAACCCTGCGTAGCCACTGATGGGTACGGGTTTTGTCTAAATCAGCTTGTTTGGTACGGGCAGAGTATTGGCCATGAAGTGGTTTATCTTGCCATCGCTTCTGTATCTGGTCGGTTGCATTCGTCTTTGCTGTCTTTTTTTAAGTATTTTGCAGTTTCAGCCGGTGTATTGTGTTGTAGTTGCATCTCTACGCCCACTTGAAACTCCATTTTGAATTTGTTAGCTTCATTCATTACGGAGTAAAGTTGCTTACTTCTTTCATGTTCCTTGACGCATACCATCATCCAGTCTTCGGTAGTGTCCAAGTATCTTTTGAGGCCAATTGTTGTAGTTTTGTGGGACAGTTCTAGTTGAACTAATCCTCTGCCTCCTTCGGATCTGGGCACATACAGACGATCAACATCATCTTTGGGATGATGCATGCGATAGCAAGTGAGAAGCTTTCTCGTTTTGTCGTCCATTCGCCTAATTGCAGCTATGGTCCAGTTAAGGACATTAAAGCTGTATTTCACCACAGGGACAGTCAATGTGTTTATAGCTGATATTCTGCTTTTTGCGTTCAGCTCAGTATTTATTACCAGACATACACGCCTGCAGTACTCTTTCCTTCATTTGGGGGTGTTGTATGCCATCTCCTTCGCTAATTCCTAGTTACTTATACGCTTCATCATGCTCCAGTTCCCTAATCTTTGTGACAAAATCTAAAACTGTTAAGGGTGTTTCTGTAATTCTACCTTTATTGAATGTTACTTTTGCACATTAATGTAATCCGAAGTCCATACCTACGTCGTCACTGACGTATTTTACAATAATGAGGAGGCCTTTCAACACATTGTCGTCTTTGGCAAAGGTTTATTATTATTATTATTATTATTATTATTATTATTATTATCATTATTATTATTATTATTTGTGTATGTTATGTTTCCTACTTTGTATCCAGTAGAGCTGGTTCCAAACTATGGTCCTTAGGCCCTATATTAGAACTGTCATTTATTTGAAAGCACTTTTCTTAATGTCTGGGCTGTTCCTAATAAGTCGAACTTTTGGCCATTTTTTATGTTAATGTTTCCCGTGACACTGTTAGTAAAATTATCCATTCCTTTTCCCACGAGGCCCAGTGCTCCGATTACTATTGGTACAGTCTTAGTTTTCAATCCCCACATTCTGTAAAACTCGATCTCCAGGTCCTTGTATTTGGAAAATTTGTTGATAATTTTCATGGAGGCGTTTCTCTCAGATGATACTGCTGTGTCAATAAGCATACACTTTTGAATTTCTTCTTCTTCTACTACTACTACTACGTCTTCTTCTTCTTCTTCTTCTTCTTCTTCTTCTTCTTCTTCTTCTTCTTCTTCTTATTATTATTATTATTATTATTATTATTATTACTATTATTATTATTATTTCCTTTGATTTCTGTTGTATACTCATAAAAAATAAAACAATCTAAGAATATACACATTTTACATATGCAAGGCCCTTTGCAGGGTGTGAGCTGTACTTGTGAGAAGACTTTTTCTTAGGCACGTGCTGCCATAGATCCCTTCAATGAATTTATTATAATTATATTTCGTTTTCCCACTGTTAGTTGTTGGCAAGAAGTTAATTGTCAGCTCTTATAACTTAGGAAAATAAACCATTAATTATATTCTTTTAGTAGACAGGCTTTATCGAATATTTTTCGTAATAACTTCGCCATTCAGAGCAGGAACGATTTTATAATGTCTACATCTCCAAACCGCAATTCTATATCTGTAAGTTTTTTCATGGTTTGTTAATTATTATTATTATTATTATTATTATTATTATTATTATTATTATTATTATTATTATTATTTGCATATATTATGTTTCCTGCGTTGTATCCCGTAGAGACCTAAGGTCACATTTGGCATCATATGTTTCACTTAGCAGTTTTGAAAAAAATCAGCATTTTACATAGATAAAGCCCTAAGTAAGGTGTGGACTGTACTTGTGATTACATTTTTTTAAATTTATTTAGGACATTGGCTACAAAAGATTCATTAAATGAGTCTATTGGAATGTTTTGTATCACTCCAAAAGATCCAGCTACAACTAGAGTTATTAATGTCTACATGCGTCACATTCTTGACGTTTCGATTTCAAGGTCCTTGAATTTTGATAGTTTTTTAAAGATCTTCAAAGATACTTTGCAGTCTGCTGGGACTGTCATCTCAATCATGAGGCATATTTGTTTTTGTTGTCTCTAATCATGATATCAAGTTGTATTGTAAAGTCCCATAAAATTGTTAAAGTTTTTATCTCCGTAATACCAATTTCTTGCAGTTTCCTTTCTGTGATGTTGAAAAAATTTCCAGTTCAGACATAGACCCGCTCTGCCTGCCGTGTTTTATATTAAGTGGGTGCCAAAACCACACAAGATTATCAACTGTTTCTGGATATTTATCACATAATCTGCATTTTAGACTGACACATTTTTTTCAAAATGCTTGCTCTGTAAATTATAGCAAGCAAGCATTGGTCTTGAGCCGCAAGAATAAAATTTCTGATTTTAACCCTGCTTGGCGTAGCCACTGACGGGTAAGAGGTTTGTCTAGATCAGCTTGTTTGTTACAGAGTATTGTCCGTGACGCGGTTTATCTTACCATCGTTTCTGTAGTTGGTCGCTTGTATTTGCCTTTGCTTTCTTGTTCTTTTAAAGTATTTTGCAGATTCAGTCGGTGGATTATGCTTTACTTGTGTTTCTTCATTCACTTGAAACTCTGTTTTCAACTTTCATTTATTACTGAATAAATTCGCTGGCTACTTTCATGTTCTTTGACACAATCATTATCCACTCATCTGTAGTTTCTAGGTATCTTTGAAAGCTATTATTATTATTATTATTATTATTATTATTATTATTATTATTATTATTATTATTATTATTGTTTTTGTTGTTGTTTTTGTTATTGTTGTTGTTGTTGCTGCTTACTTTGAGTTCTGGTGTATACTCTTTCCTTGTCACAATTTGAGACCTAAGATCAGAAATGGTATCACGATATTTTCCTGGTACCATTTCTGACATTATTATTATTAATAGTAGTAGTAGTAGTGGTGGTGGTGGTGGTAGTAGTAGTTGTAGTTGTAGTAGTAGTAGTGGTCGTGGTAGTGATATTTAATATTAAAATTTAATTTCGTGAAATTGATAAAGAAAATGATGATAGTAATGAACATATTAGTTCTTTCCTGATAATGAGGCATGAGGCATTCTTTGAATAAGCAATCGGTACTAGTTTCGGTTACAATTTATAAAATCGTGCTGTTAAAAACTTTTAGGAAAATAAGTTCTGAAGTCTAGAAAAAAAGTTATTTGTCTTTCTAGTATTGTTGGGTGTTTCTTCGTAATATTTTTATTCAATAGATTAAAAACCTTAATTACATTCTATTCCTAGTGGAGCTTACTACTTTAAGTAGGCTGATATTTTCTTTCAATTCTTCATTGTTATAATTAATATCATTTCTGTATCAGTAACTACAGGATTTTTTTTTTGGGAGATGATTGAAGTTTTGTTCAATAATATAATGCTCTCTGTAGATTTCTGCTAGAATAGCAATTTTGCCGGCACAATGGTTTCGGTCGAGACTAGTTTTCACATTTTGTATAACATCTTTGATAAAGCTATAGACAATTTTCATAAGCACGCCGATACTGCTAGCCATAAATCTTTAACTTTCCAAATTTTATATATTTCTGTATAAGCTCTGATATATTCGCATTTGGGATTCTTTCAATTTTACGGATTACCCTGTTGGAACATTTTCATGGGCAATCGAATGTTTTTAATTATTTAGAGGTGTATATTAATTTTCTCTGATTTTAATCAACATATCCAGTTTAATTTTAATAATCCCCGAATAAAATGCTACTTCGTATTCCGTGGTAGGGGCAGTGTGTTATGAAAATATATTGGTCAAAATACTACACTGATGATTGTCTCACGGGGAAGTGTCTATTGACGTAATATTCAAGTTTGTTAATTTTCTAAGGAATTGTGTATCCTTCGGCTGAAAAGTGCTTATTTGACTCAATGAAAACAATGAAATAGCCTTGATTATTTCACATGTTTTCGTTTCCTCCAGGTATTAAACACGTGTTTTATATACAGATTCATATAATCCAATAATGACTGATACATATGTTTTCTTGTTTTAGTATTTTCAAACATTTTTCTGTGGATAGATGTCTAGCTTTTCACTTTATTCAGTGTTATTCTTTGCTTAGTTTGTCGTATATAATTCACTTTCTGAAATTTTTCTATTGATTTGATTCGGGTAATTCATTTGATATTCTATTCTGAAGGGAATGATCTGCTTGAATAACAATATTCCAGATAATTGAAGGCATTACTGACTATCATCGAATCACGTCGGTTTGCAGAGATCCCTTTACAGTATCCTTTCAAATTGTAATTTTTTTTCAGTTCTCATCCTAAGGAAAATTGCCGCTGCTATTATTATAAAATAATTGTTCGTACTCGTATCTCCAAACATTCTAAATTTACTATTTGTTAGCCTCATATAATATGGTTGCTATATCAATAATCTATGAAGCTGGACTGAATTCGTATCAATAAAATTTATATTTCTCGATATTTGCCGCCGCCATTATTATTGAATTGATGCCCTTACTCGTATCTCCAAACATTCTAAATTTACTTTTTGTTAGCCTCATATAATATGGTTGCAGTATCAGTGAGCTAGGAAACAGGACTGAATTCGTGTCACTAAAATTTCTATTACTCGATATTCTGCACCGAATTCGCAACGAAGTATTTCCCGTTACACAATATTCTTCTCTGTGGTATTTCCCTTCAGGATAATTTACTGTCACTTGTCAATCTTAATAAATTTGTATTTTTGCTAGCGCCCCTAATCTTTTTTTTCGTCATCCATTTACTCAAGCTAGCCAGTAGGTTATGCGTTAAATTTCATCTGTCCCTCTTGCCTTCAATCTGTCCTGTGAATATCAAATTGTCCAAACCCTCTTTTCACATTATGTGCCATAGAAATTCCAATTAATTGCCGAGTGTTAATCTCAGCTTGTTTCACGTAATATTATAGCTTTTAAAATGGGCTTACAATCAGCTTAATTCGGACCTTTACTTCATTTGCCCAATCCTTATTGTATATTTTTATTCATTCAAAATTTCACCAATGTCTTACAGCATAATTTTGGGAAATATTTTAAAAGCAGTTTTATGAGTTTCAATTCTGCAGTAAATTTTCCCCATAAGGCATCATAAATAAGTTGGATGGACGATGAACCTCATGCATTCTATTAAAATATCTTATAATATTTCAAATTTATTGCTGACCGTGTTGCGAATAAATATGAAAAAGTAAAGTGAAATTTGGAACGAGCGTTGTTAGAATATTCTGTATAAAAAGGGAATTTATGGGGAAGTGATAAAGAAGAAAATATATACAGAGTGTTTGAAAAGTATCTTCCTATTTTATGTATGATGGACTTACCTGTCTAAATATAATTGTTACAAGAGGCGATAGTTCATCATACATAAAATAGGGTGCGACTTTTCAATCACACAATATGCGCCGCACATAGTTCTGAGATCATTTTCTTCCGAAGGAACTGGTCATATGTGTGTGGGCGTGAATGCGCGTGTGTGTACGTGTACGATTGTTAGTGTGAGTGTGTGTACTTGTGTGCATGAAAGAAACTTACATTTAACATCAGGAAGAGAGAGTTGAAATTTCTAGGGCACATGATGCGGAAAGAGGGTTTGAAAAATATGAGACCCACAAGACAGATTAAAGGCAAAGGAGACACAAGAAAAATACGCATAACCTATATAGGATGCTTGAGTAATATGATGGAAGAACAGGGTTGCGGAGAGATGATAAAAGCAAAATTTATTAAGAACTACAAAGGAATATATATATATATATATATATATATATATATATATATATATATATATATATATATATATATATTATAATATATATATATATTATAATATATATATATATACATATATATATATATATATATATATATATATATATATATATATATATATATATATTATTTTTAAACAATATTATTCCTTCGCTACAAAATTAAAATAAATAAATAAATAAAAAAACATTAAAAAATAAAAAATAAAAATAATTACAATTTAAGCACTACTTCTGTATTGAGAACTGTTTTTAAAAAAAATAAAAACAAAAATACTAAATAACTCAGGAATATTTACCTAACGCGTGTTCTTTCCTATTTCTCTTTCTCTCTCTCTCTCCCTCTCTCTCTCTCTCTCTCTCTATATATATATATATATATATATATATATATATATATATATATATATATATGTGTGTGTGTGTGTGTGTGTGTGTGTGTGTGTGAAGCCTTCACCACTTGAAACAAATCATTGTGCTGGTTCTCTGACAGCCACACCTACTTAGTGACACACATATCCGGCTACAGCGAAAAACTCAATGAAACAACATCAACTTCAGCTTGGCACTTGGAATGTATGAACTTTCCAAGACAACAATTCATCTGCAGAAAGAAAAACAGGTCTGGTCGCATTGGAGCAAAAGAAGTACAACATTTATATAGCTTCACTGAGAAGTAACCATCAGTCGAATACAAGAGACGAGAAAGCAAAATAAGACATCTAACAGTGTTCCTGCTGTATATGGATATAATACATTCTCCTTTTCTGTTTGCGTACTTTTGTGCAATTCTAGAACTGGTCTGAAATGTCATAGCCATGCAGATAATTAGTTCGTGGCTGTCGGAACGCGATGGGAGAATCGCTCATATATATATATATATATATATATATATATGTGAAAATATTGTAGAAAATAGGAAAGAAACTGGTTTGGTAAATAATCCAAAGTTCCTTAGTATTTTTGTAATTATTTTTAAAAAATAGTGCTCGATACGAAAGTAGAGCAGACTATGCGAAAACTTCCTCCGTCGTAAATTTGGCCACCCCCACCTTACCGTGACCCGACATCTATGAAAGTAACTCTATACTGATGCAAATTATTAACAACCCACCCCTGCCGATTCCAAACAATCCGCCCTTGATGTTCCCATGGAAATTTTTGATTTCAATTCTGACCATACTATTAAAACTCGTAAACTTCAGAAATAAGTCATTCCCAAAAAATTTCGTTTGAAGATGGAACAGAGCCTACTTTAACTCAAGTTAATTCAAATATTATTTTGAAGTTTTCGGCTCTTGTTTTGAAACATGAGACCTCTTATGTAGCGTGTTGGAATCATATTTTTAAATAAATAATTATATATATATATATATATATATATATATATATATATATATATATATATATATGAGTGTGTGTGTGTGTGTGTGTATGCGTATGTGTGTATGCGTACGTGTGTATGTCTGTACTCCCGGATGACAGCCAGCATTCAATCCAACAAGAAAATACTGTTAAACTGAATTAATCTCTTTGGTTTTCACCTGTATACTCGGTCGCCATAGCCAACATAAATCACTTCTTCCATCTTTACAAGAACGACACGAATGATTGTAACTAACCTTTCTTCGTCTCTACACGTAACGAGTGCAATTCTGTCCTCAATGAAGCGAACTCACTGTTTGCTTATAGAAAAATAGCATCTCAAAAGTTTTGTTCTAGAGATTACTGGAGGTTCTGCAAGAGTGTCCTAAAAAAAACCAAAAAAGCAAAAGCATCCTCAATCACTATTCAGTTCGATGCCTTGTCATCTGGAGTTGTCAAGGTTGAATGCTTTGCTCGGAAATTATCTTCCGGCATAAAGGTTGTCTCATCTGGAGTACGTAAACCTGATTTTTCCGAAGAACTGAGGCTCTTTTGTATGATATGTTCATAAACCCATCACTTGTCTCGGACGTCTTTTTAAAATTAGACTCCCATAAGTCAAGTGGAGGTGACGGGATACCAGCCATCGACCTAAAAATATGTGCGCCCAAGCTGGCTTCAGCGCTCTACAAATTCAACAACAATTGCCTTGCTGATTCCTGCTTTGAAGTTTGTTGGAATTCCTCTGTAGTTCCTGTTTTAAGAAATCTAGAGAACATTCTGTCCTCTCTATCTCCCTATTTATCTCTTACTGCCTATCAGCGAAGTATCCGAGACATTAATCAAAGTGGTTAAGGAAGATACGCCTTACGACCAAAGCTCAGACAAACAATATGGTTTTCCTTTTTTCCCGGTCTCACGCTGACGTATTAAGGCTATAACTGAATGTTTATATCAAGGTATTGATAATAAAGGCGAAGCTCGAGCTGTGGCTCTAGTTATCTCAAAGTCGTTTGACAGGGTTTGGCATGCTGGTCTTCTACATTAGCTTAAGGACTATGGTATTACAGACCGATTGTTTCATTTAATCCATTAATTTCTGTCAAATTCAGGTCCGTTCACGTGAACGCTTGTGTCCCCCACGTTTATATCCTGGGTAATACGCTGTTTCTGATCTTCATCAATGATCTTCCTGATGCCATCTGTTTCAAGTAGTCGTTTATGCTAATGGCACTGCCATTTAATTCTGTTTCAACAGAAAATAATTTATATGTTAACCTTACCGCTTCTCTTGAAAATGACCTCAAATCATCGGTTATATGGGGCAGTAAATGGCTAGTACATTTTAATACCTCCAAAAATAGACTGCTTTCATTTAACTGTTAGTTTGGTGCAAAAATAATGACGCTTTTGACGTTAAAAAATACGTAAAAAACGACAATAGTACGTCATTATTTTTGCACCAACCTAATACCATGAGAAAACTTCACTACTCGCCATTAGCATGGATGATGCTTGACTCTTAGAGAGTGCATTACTGCGACTTCTTGGCATCAAGTTTTATAGTTAAACAAATATATTGAATCAATTCAATTGTGTGAAGCCAGAATGTTTGTATCTTCAGCTTCCATCTTTCACGTTTACAAATCCACTATTCTTTCGTGCATTGAATACTGTTTCCATATCTGGTCTGGTTCATCTCGAGCTTCTTGGCAAAATGCAAAGAAGGATCTGGAATTTAATCGATGCCCACTTGGCAACTTGACTTCAGTGACTAACTCACAGACGTGATGAAGCTTTTCTCGGTCTTTTCTACAAATATTTTCATGCCAACTGCCCTGACGCAATTTCTTCCATTGTGCCCACACTTCATGAATGCAAGCATACTGCTAGATTGGCAAAATAGGTTCCACCTCTTTACTGTTGAAATAGTTAAATGTAAACGCTTTTCCCACTTCAACAGTTTCTTTTCGAGCACTTCCTGCTAGTGGAACTTCCTTCTGCTCACTTGATTCCCTATCAAATACTATCTTCAATTTCTTCTTTTTAAATTCAACATCTATCAAGATATTCTGTTGTCTTGAACCCCGTTCAACTGTTATTCGTTCCTCAATCTCCCTAAAACCAGACTTTTCTCTAACTTTTACTCTATTTAACCCCCTGTATATTATTTGCACTCCTCCCTTGCCGCTTGGGGTGAAATGATTAATATATATATATATATATATATATATATATATATATATATATATATATATATATAGAGAGAGAGAGAGAGAGAGAGAGAGAGAGGGAGAGACAGAGATAGATAGGTGACACTGGGAAAACTGTAGTTATTGCTGACGCGTTTCATCCAATGTAGACTTTCTGAAAGCAAAAAAAAGAAATGAATTTAATTAAAGAAAGTATCTAATAATAACAAAAACAGAATGTTCTTAGCAACAATATCGTAAAAGCAAAAGAAAATTGTTGAATCCGCCAACACAGTTATAATGACAATATTCTACACACGTGACAATAACTGACGTTATTTTCAGTTAACAATATAAAAATAGCGTTCTCTACATTCCTACAGTTGTTAAGAACATCCTGTTCTTTTGTTATTATTAGTTATTTTCTTTAATTAAATTCATTTCGTTTTTTTCTTTGATAAATTCCACATTGGACGAAACGGGTAAGCAATAACTACAGTTTTCCTATTGTCATTTATATTTATAAATACTGTTTTTCTACAGGTTAACTCTGAGAAAATTCCATAGATAGACAGATATGTATGTATAATATTATTGTACTACGGTTAATGGGTGTCGCATTTTGTTAAATCTTTTTAAGGGCATATAATATATGTAAGTTTATTAATTAATAAAGATGGAGTTGCAAAATTCTCGAAAATGCCGATCACAAAATAGAAAGCGGCATCCTTTTGGGATTTTAATTATTTAAATGCGAACTCGTATTAATTTATTTCATTTAATTAAACATTAGCTCAATTCTTCAATTCTTAATTAGATACAATCTATTTTTGTATGAAAGTTACGGACACAGAAATTTCATTTGACACTCATCGTCTCATTGTATACATGAAATGTAATGAAGAAACTTAAAATTCTTTGCCATCGAATTGTACTTCGTAGTCTATTAGTATATTTAAAAATATTTAACTCGATTTCCTAAAATAATGCCTACATTTTATTTAAACCAGAATGAAGTATCACAGACGAAAATGCAATTGCGAAAATTTCCACTCTATTTGACAAAACTGTAGTATTAATATATATATATATATATATATATATATATATATATATATATATATATATATATACATATATATATATATATATATATATATATATATATATATATATATATATATATGCATGTTCAAGATTATTTTGTTAGGAATCTCTGTGGTATTGTATAAAATGAGTTCATCTTCATTGAGAATACCTCGAAAATGAATATTTAGGAATATAAGCAGTCGTTGTAAATATGTTAGATAAATAAATCTATCTTTCCGAGAGCTCATCACCCGAGACACATGTTTCATGACAACCACCCCCGAAACTATTTTCAAATGAATAATACATAAGTAATTAATATTGCAAATAAACATGCATAAATAATTCATTTTTGACGTAAATATTAACGGCGAGTAAACAATACATACATTCATCATTTAATCTAAAATCTGTGCCATAATAACATACTGGAATTTCCACGAGTTTATGTAATATATATATATATATATATATATATATATATATATATATATATATATATATATATATATATATATATATATCAGTAATGGATTTACATTTAATTATTTCAAACGTTATTTTTACGGATAATCATTTTTAAAATAGACACCTCGTCTTTTTAAACAGCATATATTAAATCATCATTCCAGCCTTCGCACTGGAGGAAAGTTAATGAAGAAAATGTCCTCTCCGATGTATTCGGGTGCGCAGGCGGGTAGATAGGTGAGTGGGCTGAAATGTCCATAAGCTGACTATGAAGGAGTTACATGAATGTAATGAAATGTTGGATGAATTTATTTCAAATCTTCTTATTAATAACTACTTTGTTTGTTTCCAGGTAAACTAACATGTTCAACAGCATATATGTCTTCATAATCATTGCTCTAGTGGTTCTCTGTTGATTCTTTTTTCTTGTTGGAGAACAGATGATAGTTAAATCAAGAAAATAGGTTGGGTGATCAGCCAGTTCTAAACCAGAATAACATACAACAGCCATATGAAGCAAGGGCTTGTGTGATGGTGCATTAGCCCGAGTCAATAAACAAAATGTCTTTTGCATCCCAAAACATGAGGTCATCAACTTCCATGCAGATGAAACAAATGTGAGCTTATTTGGAGCAGGTGAGGAAGGGTGATTCTATTGCGTAGTTTCTCGCTTTGTCACTGGCTCAAATTGATGAAACCAACACACATCTTGGGTGAGGAAGCGTTCAAGAATATCAGCTGTATTTGCCTCAAAGATTCATGCGTTTTATTTGGTGTATGAGACGTGGGGGCCATTGAGCAGAAATATTCATCATGCCAGGTCAATTGCGCAAGATATTCACAAAAATATCACCTGATAGGATAATAGCAGTAGCTGTTTGATTCATAGCAAACCGTCTGTCATGAACAATCTGGTAAACACAATCAATATTTTCCTCGATGTGGATAGGTGCTGGACGTCCAGACCTTGAATCAGTTTGAAGCCCCTCCTTACGCTCCAAAATTCAGATGCCTACATTTACACTGCTGATAAAGCTGGGACGATTTAACAGCCATACCGGTGAGGATGTTCTTTGGGACTGAATCCTTTTTCTGCAGGTACTTCATAACATCACGATGCCAAATTCTTACAATTCTCAAGAGAAGACGTTACTAGATGATAATTTAAAATTTTACTCTAAGCAAAGCAATTAAAAGAGTTTAGATGCAATGGGGTTGCTGATCGTTAGAAAATAAGAGAAAACATACAAGGAAGGAGAGAGAACATAAAAGATTGAGACAGAAGATAATGATTTGCATTTCATTTAAATTTTTGAAGATGAAAGTTGATAAGAAACCAAGATACCGGAATACATCCACAAGCGAGAAGTGCGATAGAAGAAACTATTAACATAACAGTTCCGGTTACATACACAGATTTCTACAGCAAAATGATGAGAATTTGCAGCTAATCTATTAATACGCCAATAATTCATAGAAGAAAATGCACCAAAGCAGTTAAAATGAATGTATTTATATTAAAAGCACAGGCAGCTGAGTTACAGCGGTAGGAGAGGGACTGAAGCCGAGGTGCGAGGTTAGGATTCTTCTTTGGATTTTGTCAAGAATTTTTAACTAGATATCAAGAACATGAAATCAGATTGTGTTAGGAATATTCAAAGAAATGACGAGTGGTACGTAAAATAAAATTTGGAAAGAAAAAGTATCTATTACGACACAGTGAACAAAATTTCCGAGTTTCACCAGTTGATTCAATATACATTTACAATTCATGACAACGGAAAGCGTTAGCCCTATCAGCCGCAAGCAGTTACACTCCTGGAGTTTTGCAACAGCCATGGAGCTGGAAGTTAAAACATATTCTTTCAGATGATTAAAAGAAAGCAGTTTTAGAGACGTTAAAAGTTACTTTGAATTTTTCTTTGATCAGTCAGATATCAAATCATCTGAAAAGAAAAAAATATATATTTATTAATAACATTGAAATTAATATATGCAAGATAGCACGGTTCGAGCATCACTCTTACATAGTCACCACATGAAGTTTTTGAAACATGTCTATCCTCTACACAAAAACTAAAATCTCTTGAAGCTATATACATAAAACTGTTGAAACTTACCCTGAACAAAACAAACTAGGAAAATAAACTACTCCACAAATATTCTTAAATGCCTATAACTGATAACAGAAGCTATTGGTTTATACCAAACAACTTCCCATACTTACTACATCTCGTTTTCACAATGACGTGTTCATGTGCGACGTCACAAGCTGCGACGCAATTGTCGCTTCCGCGTCTCGTATACACGAGTTTGTCGTTGCTTTGCAATTTTCCATGCAACAAAAACAGACTATCATTATTGTTTCGTCCGTGTATCGTTTGATATATTGAAATGTATTTGTCATCTGTGATAATGGCTTATGTAAGCCGAAAGATTAGATTAGATTTAAACGTGTATCAATATAATGATTTCCTTTCGTCGTTCAATGATAATGTTATTAAGCTTATCAGACAATATGAAAGGAACTTACTTAAAATGAATAGACAAAACTTGACATTATTATTTCATGAAACATATATATATATATATATATATATATATATATATATATATATATATATATATATATATATATCACTTGATATTTATATGTTGATATATTAAGCAATATATACTAAAGTATGTATTATTTTATGAATATAAAGATATGTGTCTCTGTGTGACACCAGAATATTGAATATTCTAAATAACACATCATAATTTTGTCAATGGAGGTGACTTTACAGAGAATATTTAATCAAAAACCTGAATATAGAATGAAAATTAAAGATCAAAATTCAGTCAGTATTTTTGTGTCAGGATTATCTCATCTGTATCTCTTTAACGATATTTCTAAATATATTCCCGATGAAAAAATGCCCGACCACCACCAAATGTCTCATCCGTTTTCATATAATCATCAGTTAGTCGCTAACTCTTTGTGACATTTTATACTACCTCGACAACGGTAAAAGGTTACAAGTGTAGTTGATGTGCATATAATGTGCAAGGTCAACAAAGGGAGGTTATAAATCCTTGGCTAAAATTGAAATAATGAAAATCATTATTACGTGGATTTAATGTTACTTATTGTTGTGATTTATTTTTGTAATTATAAAAAAAAATGCAATTATATGAATTAAAGTCAAAAAAATAATAGCAAAACATAATAGATATAATAGTAAATTTTTAAATTAATTATAACGGAGCTTATTCGTACAAGTTTATAAGTATAACGGGGCGGTTCCAAGAGAATTTACAAAGACAATCGCAACTTTCAATTGAATTATTTTCTTGGCTTAATATTTCAACCCTAAAGATGATTTTGGATGAGTGTAAAAGTACTTCAAAAAAATTAAGAAATGAAAAGACTAAGGTGGCTTCCTTTTTTAATATAATATTATTAGGCTGGTGCAAAAATAATGTCGTTTTCTCACATATGTTACTATGTGAGTAAACGACATTAATTGTGCACCAACCTAATAACATTAAGATTTTGTTCAGATTAATCAACCAGACATGACTGAATAAAGATATACAGCCACAACCTAAACACACATACACAAACACATACATACACACACGCACAAACACACTAATATATATATATATATATATATATATATATATATATATATATATATATATATATATATATATATATATATATAATAGTGGTAAATATAGACATACATATGCAAAATATATAAATATATATACATAGGTGCATACAAATAGATGTATATTTTTTGAATAAAAAATTCCAAGAGAATAGAATCCAGGTAGAACTCAATGTCTAGGACATAGTAAGGATATAATAAAAAGGCTTAAACACTAATATTCCATGGTCATAATAAGCCTTATTATATATATATATATATATATATATATATATATATATATATATATATATATATATATATATATATATATATCATCCGTCCGTGTACTGAAAACTTTTTCATCATTTAACCCAAAGCAAGGCGGTAATGCCAGCAGTATGCTGGGGATTACAGCGGGCGGAAATGTGGGAAACGCCTGGGAAAGGATAAAAGATAAACGGGATTCATGTAAATATCAGATAGTGATTGATGTTGCATTTAAAATGTTGGAGATTGGAAGAATCAGCGAAGTAAATAAACGTAAGTGTGTTCCACAGGCGCGACGTTCGAGAAAACAAATTGTTCAAATAGAAGTGGTGGCGAAATTTAACCTTTTCAAATGTAAAAGATTTCAATCTAGTAGAACGCTTAAAGTCATGTAGTTTAGGCAGAATGGAAGAAATCTTTTCAGAACATTTGCCATGAAAACATTTTTAGAAAAGTCAGAGGAAAGACACGTCAAGTCTGTGAGAAAGTCATGAAGCCGATATGCCCAACTCCTATATACGATGTATCAAAATTCCTCAACTATATAATTTTTCTATACCTACCTTCCCATTACAGCATTACATCATCCCACAATTTCCTTCAAATTCTGAAACCTATATAATCAATCCATTATTTTAGCATTGCTCAGCGTTGAAAATATATTTGAAAACGTCCCCTTCGATAAGAATATCGACATAATCCATCAAACCAAATATACCCAATAAATATTTCTTACCTGCATAACGAAAGTCCCTTTCAACGTTCATGATGGAAATATCTACATCCAAACTAATTGAGTTAGTATAGGAAAACCCCTCTGGCCATGCATCTCCTACTACTACATTGTCCAATGTTGAAAACAAGATATTAAAACGTCACTAAATCCCAAATGTACCCGCAATCTAGACGATATTTTTGTTTTAGCGAAAAACAATCAAGAAATCTATAATCTTAAAACAACAGTAAAAGTCTATGACTTTAATTTTTTCGATGAACTGTTTAAAAATTAAACTCATATTCATAGACGTTTTAGTAGAATTCAGCAGTAACACATTCACCAGTTCATTATATATATATATATATATATATATATATATATATATATATATATATATATATATATATATATATATAAACAAATTATCAGAAATTCTTGCCACCTTAATTTTAATAGGGAATGCCCATTTAGATATGAAATAGCATTTTTTAAAATTTCCCTAAAAAGAGCTCACGATAATTTATTCGCTCGGAATCTTTTCCTTAAAGTAATTAATATAAAACAGACACTAGGTAACAATGGTTTTCTCAACTACCACATTTACCAACGGATCAGAATATGTCTTTCTGAAGTGACCAATAAAGATACTGAACAATTAAAAACAATGACAGAAATATCTTCTACAAAAGCCAAATACATGCAAACTACAATCAAGTCAAATCTTCACTTAGAAATATGATAAAAAATGCACAAAACCCAGTCGGCCCGAACAAGAAAATTAAATGAGATATTACAAAATTTTAAACAGATATTCTTATCATAAAACATATCAACAGACCAGCATGAGTAAAACTACAAGGAATGATTCTTGTTTGCGAATTCAAATGCCTCTTAAGGAACAGCGCTCCTGATCAAACCAAACTTATAAAAAAATTACATTCGTCACACCACTATATTCTGATCTAGACGAGATACGTTACACCTACCCGACCACAGTTCCATTACGACACATTTAAGCAGAAAAAAACCCTGACCAGACTCCACTCGAAATATACTAGTCGAAAATGCAAGTATAATAGGTTTATACACATTAAAAAAAAATTATAATGGAATCTCTAATAAAAAAAGTAAAATCTAACACTCAGTTACATTTAATTATGAACACGGTAACAATGTGCTCATCGTTTTCGGAAAATAAAACATTCCTATAATTTTAGACCCATACAAAACACATATTTTTTTGAAAAATAAAAAAGAAATAAATTCGGCCTTTAATAATATCTAAAAGTTTAGCCAAAAGCGCTCGGAAATGGAGAAAATTTAGACAACTTTACACAATTTGTTTTCAGAAAAAAAAAAAAAAGATTGTACCAACAGAAGAAAAAATAAATTAAAGCTTAATCGAAGTTTCTTGTCAGTCGTGAAACAAACACACAGACGCACAGACGCACACACATAAACGCATATATATATATATATATATATATATATATATATATATATATATATATATATATATATATATATAAATTAATCGTGGGTGAGTTAATACGGGTGTGATATGCATTTGTGTTGAGTTAGTTGAGTATTTACAGGCATCAGAATATATCCCAATTTAAATATATGCACACTCCCTAAATCTCTCTCTCTCTCTCACACACACACACGCGCACACACGCGCGCGCACACACAGACACACATGTATATATATATGTATATTGTGCATTTAGGACACAATACCTCTTTTATATATGCTTTATTGCACATACAAACGAGGTATTGCTGCCTAAATGCACAATATATATATATATATATATATATATATATATATATATATATATATATATATATATATATATATATATATATATTGTTCCAATATAGGCTTGCTTAATCTAAAACAACATATAAATAATATAACGATGTATATTTTAAAATAGTTAGGGTTACTCATTATATATTGAAAATTACACACACACACACACACACATATATATATATATATATATATATATATATACATATATATATATATATATATATATATATATATATATATATATATATATATATATATATATATATATATATATATATATATCGTAAATTCAAGACATGGAATACTCATGTAATTTTCAATATATAATGAGTAACCCTAACTATTTAAAATTTTATATATATATATATATATATATATATATATATATATATATATATATATATATATATATAAAATTTTAAATATATATATATATGCATGTATGAATATAAACAAAACAGCTTTGTTATAAAGAAAATATTTTAGATAATTTGCTACATTATCCTGGATAAAAATGATTTACTATACTAAAGAACATATTATTGGACTCAAACGTATTTTCCTGGTGTATTTTCCGCTACTGCCGACTATTTTGAAAGAAAAATATAAAGATTTCAAACGAAATGAATAAAGGAAGAGGTAACTTCGACATGGAATCTTAAAGGGAGGTAACTAACAAAAGAAACAACTAGAAATGGAAATGTTTGCATTACATTCTTACTGCGTGTAATAAGTAAAGGATTTATTGCCACCATAAATATGTTTGAAATACGAACCTTTCCTGGCAAGTGTGGGCAAAGATATTGAATTTGTTCTACGCAAAATAATCTATTTCTAGAAATAGATAGATATTGCATTTTCTGAAATAGCACATTAAATCGGAATTTCTGAGAGATACGCGATGTTTTCGAATAATAAATTTTGTAATGGACCTTTTTCGTCATTACTGATATAAAGTTAAATAGGCATAAATTCTTAAATTCAAGTAAAAGTATATTAAAATAGATCGACTGAATATTTTGATCTCCAGAATGTTTTCGCTGAAGAGGTGGAGAGCAAACCAATAGGAGGAGCTCGACTCATCGCTGTGACATTTACGTATTTCCAGGAATTAGATGCCAGTGTTTAAAGTTAGATAAAATCTCCAATTTTGAAAGGTGATTTTGTAGGCAAAACTATATTCAATCTTGAAAGTTTTGACGACGATTTTTTTCCCCTTGATATCTAAACGTTTGAAAGTCTGTCGAATTCAGATGCCTACCATTATTCGAACTCACTAGGCATATAATAGTCATATGTTAATGGTGTTCTTGGGAAAAGTATGACACTATGTGACCTCATTCTTCCCCACATTAGAAAGTATTTTTTCCAGTGCTTAGATGATTGAAATTATAAGCACAGAAGTATGGAAACATTGAAAACACACCCTTATAGGCAATCAGGATATACATACATACATATATATATATATATATATATATATATATATATATATATATATATATATATATATATATATATATATATATCCTGATTGTCTATAAGGGTGTGTTTGCAATATATATATATATATATATATATATATATATATATATATATATATATATATATATATATACAGTCGACTCTCCCGTTGAAATCGACGTACGAGGGGCAAGCAGATCAGTTTCCAGGAAACAGACAGCCCGACAACGACACATGAGATTTGATTATAATGGCGAAGGCTTCGTTCAGGACTTTTTGAAGGGACGAATATAGAGACCTTGTGCACTAAGTGCCACAAGGTCCCCAAACGACCGTCCGCAAGTTTTGAATTCAGAATTGTCCTTCTCTTAGACCAGTTGCCAACCAAGGGTATAGAACCAAGTCTGTCCTGCTATTTTACCCATAGCTGGAGGGAGAGGAAGAGGATTCATACCTTTCCCAAGGTTATTAGCACGTAATTGAATGTAATGGATTCGACTGGAATTCGAACTCGGCTCTGCGATTCGTCAATCGAAGTCGCGATATATATATATATATATATATATATATATATATATATATATATATATATATATATATATATATATATATATATATATATATTAAAATAGGTTGCCATACGGCATTAAAGTTTGACTAAAATTAATAAAGTATTTTGTAAAGAAAATTGTTTTAATTCAAAAAGAAGACGCGAAAAATGGATGCCTGAATTACAAGCTCTTTCTTTCATATGAAACTTCAAGGTGCAATAATATGTATAACCAAATAATTCAGTTTGAATAGACGCATCATTATAGTAATAAAACCTAAAATAGAGAAGTACATATCAATATTCAGCACTAATACCTATATAAATCTGACAAAGAACTGAAGATGTTATCATCACTGGTTTTCAGAGAGACATTGTATTAACGGTCATGCAAGTTCAGTTTAATTTTAAATGGTAACAATTTCCTTTATAATTGATGTCATGGAATAACTAGTCACCCCTATGAATAATTACACTATAGGTAGTAAATACTTATAAATTCAACTGTCTACGAGAAACTTGAGGAAGAGTGAGAAAGAGAAGAGGCAAGCATGTCCGACTTTCCAATTAGTGGCACTCATTACTAGATTGACCTGTGTGTATAACTGTACCGTATTTCATATTGTATATTTTGTGTAGAATAAACCTTTCTTCTATTATCCACCTGGTGTTCAGTATTTATTCCCTTAGCAAGGATTATAACAAGAATAAAATAATTATTCTTTTATGTACCGTGTCTATTCCGAACGATGTCACTCAGGGTTCTTGATAATTTCCTGTCATTTATAGTTAAATAAATGTTGTCTTTTTGTTATCTTAGCTAAACCATGGTCAGAAACCCATTAAAAAATTCGCTCGTTCATTTATGCCTTGTTTTATTTCAATCTGTCTTGGATGTATCGGATTTTGCAAGCCAATTTTCCATATCATTTCATCTGTCTCTACCTGGTGTTAAGTATAAGTGTCCTATTTATCTTCATTTTCACTAAAATTTAATGATGTTCGGTCATGTTATTTTCAGCATACTTCTGCATAACTATAATTATGTTATTTCAATTCTTTTCTTCATCTATATGGAGATCGTTCAGTATTATATGTGTTTCGATAATACGTTACAGTGCAATACACTTTTCTTTGTTCTAACGAAAGTATCCTCTTGATAATACATTTCTTAGTTTGTGGAAGGCATCTCCTGCTATCTCAAAGAGCTTTCGGATTTCGCTGTCGCACTTTTCGTTTCGGTCTCTATTAAAACAGTGCGTAGATATTTAAATTTTCAGAATTGTTTGGTTATGACATCTCCATTAAAGCACACTTATATAGTGGCATTTTAAATAATTAGTAAACATAAAATTAAGAATAACTATGATTTACTCATAGTCTGTGATTTGCGATTATGAGACATCTGTGTTTCGAAAAAACAGAGATTAATTAATAAAGACTATTTTTTTTTTATTTTAATCGAGCTCGTCCCAAGCAAGGCAAAAATGCCACTGAGACACAATGGTTTCATGGGGGTGGAATAATTTTAAAACAGAAATGTTACTAAGGAGAACAAATGAATAATAATTAGGGGACATTGCATTTAAATTTTGGTACTTTAGATCTGAATGGAAACCATTAAGCCGGAATATATTTCAACAGGCGAGAAGTGCGAGAAAAGTAAATGCTAGTAATTAAATTACGGATAAATCTAGCCAGATCTACTGTAAATTGATGAGATCTCGGCGCCAGTCTAGTATTGTGCTTAAATTCATAAAGTCTAGGTAGCATTGTGAAGATCTCATCCGAACAATCATGATGAAAATCTTTATAGAAAATGCACAGTAGGTGGAACTTTACAGCTGTGGGAAAGTGACTGAAATGCCAGATCACGGCCAGTAATATTGCTGATTCTTCTTAGTATCTTATCAGGTATTTCTAGATATAAAAGAGGAGCCTTGCGCAATATGCGGCGGTAATATTCTAAGCATGGAAGAATGGTAGACATGTAGATGTTCAAGATAAATTTTGAATATAAATATTGTCCAACACTACAAGGTGAACCAATGGATTCAATATGTTTTTTTTTTCTTCTATTCCATGTCATCGGATAAGTTTAGCGCGATAAGGGGTAACGAGTAAATCTCCTGGTGGTTATCATCACCCGCGTTGATGGAATGCAGAAAGGGGTCTTTCAGAAGATTAATAGAGAGAAGTTTAGTTTTGGAATGGGTAAACTCCAAAAGCCACCTATTGCACCATTTAATGACAGACAGAATATCATCCGCTAATTTGACCTGATCGAACCAATCAGACTTACTATCAAGACATGAGCAATGGTTGTATCATCAGCTGAGATATTAAGTTGAGAGGTGATTCAATCGAGATGGTCGTTAATGAAAATTAAAAACTGGACCAATGATAATGCCCTGAATTAGTACAAAAGATCTAGATGAATCGTCGTTCAGCATAGCTTTTATTTCACGATTTGATAAGAAAGATTGGATCAATTCAATTTTTTTTTTTCCGGGGAGACCGTAACATTTCAACTTCTGAAGAAGACCTTTTATGTCAAACCCTGTCGAAAGCTTCCGAGATGCTAAAAACAACAGCCGGTGCTTCCCCATTCTTATCTAGAACTTGATAGTCTCTTTCCACAATTATCGTCAGTACATCAGCAGTCGACCTAAAGAAACTAAAGCCATATTGTTTGTCTAGAATAAGGGCCTCTGATGTACGATGATTAGCCAATTCATTATTAACTAGTATTTTCCTCCAAACGAGGTAGAAGATTAATAAGCGGGTAGTTGAAGGGTAGAACGGTTCACTTCAGTTCATAAAAACCGGAAGACGATTTCAAACACTCAGGAAAGCAAGAGTCAACGAGGCATTTATTATACAGTGTAGATTGAAGAGGAGACTTGTAGAACAATATAATATATTTATTTCACGAAAGACAAATTCAATTTTTTATTATACTTTTCTTCCTTCTCCAGGAAATTTATTCCGCGATGAACGTTATATATATATATATATATATATATATATATATATATATATATATATATATATATATATATGAATAAAACCCACATTTATACATGAAATAAAGCATTTATATGTAGGAGAATTACGTAGAATTATCCACTATTTTAGCAATTAAGTTTGCAGCTTCATATTTTATTTTTTCAAGTTTTATATTTTCTTATTTATATTTAATCGTTTTTTCGTTCAATATTTACATTCCATTTTCTATTTTTTATATTTATTTTTCTATATTTAATGTTTAGGTTTTCTATTTTTTAAAAGTTACTTTTTGTCATCTTTCTGTTCTATTGTAAATTTTACCTGATATTTTTATACTGTAATTTTTCCCTATAACTCATTACTTTTTCCAGAAATGATAGTCATCCATAAAAACCATTACATACGATGTCTTAATTATATTATAAGTCATACAAATGGCCAGTTCGAAAGAAAACGATAATTATACTTTAGCCTAGCTTCACAACAAAACTCGGCAAAATAAACAAAATTTCTAAGAATTTCAATGCCTATTGAGCAGGGTTCACCGTTTCGCTATCCCCGGCGCGGTTACTGGATAGTAACTGAGAACTGCTTGCTTGTAAACTTTTGTATATTTGTGCGATTTAGCAAAATAGAAAATAGATAAAAGAGAGCACTTGTGGTATTTCATAGTTAGATTGTATACACTGGCGAAACATTTTGGGGGGTGTACTACATAGTATGATTCACACCCTAATTTTCGAAAGTTAAGATTGTTTATCAGTACGCTTTTATCAAAAGTAGATTAGAAAATAAGTAGCTGAATTTTCCTAGGAGTTGCTTTAATGCAAATTGATTGACTTATTCTTTTTCAACGGTTTATAAACATTTCGCAGGTTTTTTAAAGCCAGATTTTTTTTTTTTTTTAAATTTGAATAATTTTGTTTGGGGTAATAATGATTTAGTGATGCAAGGCCTACGTATTAACTCAGAGCTGGTGAAGACGAGGTTGATTCATACCTTTCCAAAGCTATTTGCAAATAGGTAAATATACCGAACAAAACTGGGTTTGGAACTCTCCGATTAACAATTCGAAGCCATTATCCATTATTACTTAACTTCGGTGATCACACAAAACCGGTGTTTCAACGTGATTTTAAGCTTCTATAATCTGAAAATCACCATAAATAACTGAGGTGATAGTCATAATAATGTTAGCATTTATAAGTAAGAAATTCTTCCGTTTTATTTACATGAATGGAATTTCTCTTTACATGTCAAAGCAGTTGAAAATTAGCTTCATTTTGTACGCTAAAATCATGGTTAACATGTCCATTGAAACAAAGTTGCAGGTCGTGATTTGAAGGGGAAGATGAATAAATGAGAGATAATGACGTTGCTGGAAATTTCCAGAAATAATGTTTACATTCCAAAAGCCATTTGCTATTACCGAAATTGTTTTCTGCTTAAAGAAATCAGAATGACAGTAAAACGTAGACATCAAAGATGAAAGAAAACTTCTGAAAGTATCTTTAGGCAATAGAAAATTAACAGCCAGATAAGTGAGGAGTGAATTCCTATTTAACAGTTAAGTTTCTGGTGATACATTAGAAAGACTATTACAAAATAACAAATTCAACAGGCCTATAGCACCCAACTAAAACATTAATAAAAACATCGGAATAAACGAGAGACTTGATCAAACCGACCTCTAAGAATGGTTTTGGAAAGTCTGGTAAAGTAAAATCTAATGATGATTGCAAAAGAGTCTTATATTATAATGCAAGAAATTATATAAGATCAGTGGAAGAAAGCAAGATGCATCACAAAGACGGTAATCTTTTATACTGAACGCGAAATGGTGTGCATGGAAAGGAATGTCAGAAAGATTAACCAGGTATTGAACTCACACTCTTTGGATCCTGAAACTAACTAACGCTTTTAGCCACTGTTCCATGTGCCTTGAGGCACATAGATACCAAAAATAAATTTCTTTTTAACTTAAAAATAAGATGAATGTTTATATATTCCCTAGTAGGAGAATAATTTTGATAGCCTTTTCTCAGCATAACTATGGTCATCCATCATACAGCAATAATGAAATACGATAACTTCAGGATTTTACATCTGACTCGATTTCGAAATAAATTTAAAAGTAATTTCATTACAAGCATCAGTTGAATCAATGCGAGATATCATTCAAAAGGAAACGTGTCCATTTGAAGAGATCATATTCATTTAAGTGAATGTTGAAATAATATAGTCATTTCAACAATGATTCACTGTTAATATCTCTCACTCTTTGTTTTCTGGTTCTTTACGGCTCCATGAAATAGTTGTCTCTTTCACTCAGTGAAATCTGAATTAACAAATGTCGACTATCTGAAAATGTTTATTGGTCTTGTTTTGTTACTTGTCCGTCAACTATGTATAACTTGGTCTACATGGCGGAACAGATATTTTACTGACTGTCTTTACCGTGAGATTTCTTTTATACATTCTTCCATTCAGATTTGCAATTCTGCATTTAATGACAAAAATTCTCATGCGTACGGAAAGATTGGGAAGGCCAATGAACACTATAATCTTATTAGACCCGTTGGAAAACCTCATTTCCTTAATCGAGAAAAGAAGTTGTAATGGTATGCACATTGATAAGATCCAACGATTTTACAAAGTCATTTTATGGATCAACCCCTAAGACCTCTAATGGACAGAGAGAAGAGATTTGCTGAAATAACTGGAAGATCATACACAAAGACTCACTGTCGCGCCAAAGGTAATTTGCTGATATCATATGAGGTACTTTCAGTTGCCCTATGAACGCACCCAACCATAACACCTTGATAATGATGACGATAGTGTGAATCGTATATGTAATGTTATGTCTAGAAGATGTCTATCAAAGTAAACGGTTTTATAAGAGTTTATTTTACGTATTAAGATTATTTTATAGATATTTTCATTTTTTACATAGAAATTATTAGGTTGGTGGAAAAATAATGACGTAATAATGTCGTTTTTTGACGTATTTTTAACGTCAAAAAACGACATTATTACGTCATTATTTTTTTCACCAACCTAATAATAAGCTGTTTTATGATCTGAATATTATGTAATCCGGTTTGTTTCTTTGCTATAAGAACCTCTTTATGTACTTTAACACATTCTTCACTATTTATGCGGAGTAATATTTTGGTATGATGTACTAATATCAGACTTTTGTTAATTAATATATTCTGGTTTTGATATTATTATCAAAATGAACATAAATTCCATAAAATTTCGATTAATGAATTCTTAAACTATGAGACAAATTTTGTGTCAGCCATGTACAAATTAAATAGTATTTTGGTATTTTATACTAATGCCGGTTTTTGTTAATTAATGTATACTGGTTATGATATGATTATCAAAATGGTCACGAATTTAAAATAATCTCGCTTAATGAAATGTTAAAATATCAGACAGTTTAATTATTGTGTCATTCTTATCCGAATTAAATATTGTTTGCTTGGAAATGCAACAATGCAAAGGGCATGAGGATTCATGAAAATTTTTCTTTTAAACCGTAGAATAAATGTTGAGTCTCCGGTTTATCTGAATGATTAATTTTGATTAATCTAAGTTTGTTTTGTTTTTTTTCATCGTAATTGATAAATGGATATTTTTTTATATCTAGAAAGTGGTAAGGAACTTAGAATTGCATAGATAATAGGTAAGAAGCGTAAGTTTACCCTAAGTACGGGTTGGACATTGAAAGATCGAATGAAAAAAAAAATTAATTTCCAAACATATGAGTATCATAAGGTTGTTAAGTTTGAACCATTCCAATTTTGTATGGAAACACTTTTAAATCATGTTTCAGAATCTTCTGAAGCGATGTTCTGGCGATGCCTAGTTGAGCAGAGCAGCGAACGGTAGAAGCTGATGGATCCTCAAGGATACTCTGACGGAAAGCTTCCACCACTGCGTCTGTACGCAGAGTGCGATTAGGACCTCTACCCGGAAGATCGCTAACTGATCCAGTTCTTTGAAACCGGGTGATTAGGTTCCGAATCATGTTATCGCTAGGAGATACACTGACATTAAAATGTTGCCAGTGTTTGTTTGAATAATTCATCATTTATTGAAATTGAAAAAGTCAATGAGTTTTGCACGTTGCGTGTCATCATACGTAGCCATTTTAATCTACGAAGTATACCCTATAACCTGAAAAACAAAGAACGTAAAAAAATGAAAAGGAACACTTTATGGTTTTCAAACGCTTCTGTTTTCAGTGGTCACTTTAGCATTTAGTCCTTAAAAGTGACCGCTACGGTTGAACAAACTCGTACGCGAACAGAACAAAAACCTGAATTTTGTACAGTTTATATGTATTAAGTACATGTAGTGTATTGCTTATCGCCACAGAAATCGTGCGCGAAATTCATAAGCTAGGTGAAGCAGTTATATTCAATTTGGCAGAAATACCCTAGGATATATATGAACCCAACACTGTAGGTTAATATTATACTAGACACGGTTGGCAAGCTGATTAGTCGTGGTGATTTCAACTCCACATCGTAAATCGTACAAAGCTCAAGTAGCAAGTTCTGACATGGAGATACCTTGTAGCACTATGTTCGACAGACGATAGTGATTTTAAAAGTGTAGCTTGGATGTGGCACAAGGCCAAATTTAAGGGATACCCAGTGAGGATCGAACTAACTACTCATTCTTAATTGTTCTAGCGAAACAGGCTTGCTAAGCATTACACCTTCTCGAGGTGACCTGTTCGACAGACGATATTGAAGAACTTATGTCATATCACGGAATTTCGCGTTGAGATTTTACAACATTGTTCCTTCATGGGCACTTATTCTGTTGTCACAATTTGGGTTGCTTAAAAAAAAACGATAAAAAAAGAATGTCGTATGGAAAATTATAGTGTTCGTCTAGACTATTTGCCCAGTTATGTTCGATAAAAAATAATCTGTAACACTTAATGAAAATTTAGAAATTTCGAGTTACCACTCATCACCCATAAACGTATATAATTCCAGAATAAAAAGAAAAAAAAGACATTAGTTTTATTCGATTAATTATTCCTATGGGGCGAAACGAGTAATTCAGACTTTTTGTCTACTCTGTCATTAAATTGCCTAATATATACAATATGCGATGAATAAATTGTCGTCTAAATAACGCAAAAATAAAAATAAGACTGATATCTAATTTTAACATATATATTAACCAAAGTTATACAAAATTATATTGAAAAACAAAAGAATACATTTATTTAATAAAAACGGTATTGGCTTCAACCACTGTCTCCAGACAACTTCGGAATCTGCTGCATCTCTTCTGGACGGTCTCGTTGTTTAAGTTTATGGAAGCCGCCATAATCATAGCTTTCAGTTCAGCTTTTAAATGCAGTGCTGTTCGATAAAAGTGACTCACCTGAATTTTTTTACTTAAATTTTTTTTCGCCTATTGTTTTTGGGGCCAAACTAATTTTTAATCTTACTAATATAAAGACCCCGTCCCGACCACCTAGCAAAAAAGTTTATTCACCCTAAGGTATTCTATTGATAATTATAATTTTGGATATAAATGCGTTTCAGGGAAAAAAATCTGTGACTTTCTTATTTCCTGCAACTAGTAATCAATAGAAACATACCCGAACAGCTTTAAATAACGTATAATAGAGGTATAATTTATTTATAATTGGTAATATAGTTCGAATTATTTAATAATATATGGGTCCTCCTTTATTTTGAATAAACTTTTCAACCCTTTTTGGCATTGACTTGATTAGGTTCTGGCAAATCTTATCTCCAAGCATTGAATTCCATTCGGATATGAAATTCACTATCAAATCCTCTTTGTTGCTCAACTGCTTTCTCGAGAGCCTGCACTTTATAATGCCCCATAATTTTTCTATAGGGTTACGGTCAAGAGATTGGGGCGGCCATGTCATAACACTCACCTGTTTCTCATCAAAGTATTTCTTCATCAATTTTGATTTGTGCCAGGGAGCATTATCCTGCAGAAAAATTAGTTACGTTGGGTCGATTTGCACCCTTTCAGCAGAAGGGATCAGACAAGACTCTTAAATTCTCTTGTACTGCTCGCTCCTGAGGGTCTTTTCAATAGGTTTTAAGAAACCATTTCCAAGAAAAGAAAAGTATTCCCAGAACATTATACTGAATGGATACTTGACAGTAATTACTGCTAAATTCAAAGAGCTTTCAAAGCTTCTTCTTCCGATTTTAGATTGCTTATCCTTTGAATTTAGCTCAACTGTCGTTTCATCGGAGAAAAGAACATTTATTAAAAAAAAACAGTTGAGTCACTGTTATCGAACAGCACTGTAGTTTTGTTGGTCTCTTGCTCAACTGCGCCCCGTGCATAATAATCAAGTGGTGTGCAGTTTTGGGGTGCTAGGTGGCCAGATGTAAGGGGTGATGTCGTTGCAGAAATTGCTTCCTAACCATGACAGTGTTCTCCTGTTTGTTTGACATTGTGGAGATTAACGTTGCCAGACATATAGTCATCAAACAACAACCCTCCTGAAAGAGGGCAGTCTACCTTCTGAAGTTACTGGATTTAGATCTCCGTGTTGACTTTGAGTCCCTTATGAACAATTTGGGGTGATATTTACAGATCATTTGTGAATTTCCGAGCTGCTGTACTTTCGTAAGTCATTAGACTCATACAACCCTTTCCGAGTTCTCTGCATTGTCATCAGATTTGACAAACAAACATTATGAAAGGTTGCTATTGGTACTTCTAACACGAACAACAAGCTGTACAGCTTACATTTTCAATATTACTGGCAAAGTGAATTGCATCATGGAGATCTTTTTTTCTGACAAACCGTGTCCAACCGACCGTATTATACTGTGCAGTCGTCAAAATCTCAAACAAACAACAATTTAAAATAACAAAAATTTACCCATCACACAATATATATATATATATATATATATATATATATATATATATATATGTGTGTGTGTGTGTATGGTATGTATGTGTGTGTGTGGTGTAAGAAAATATCGATACGATTTGATATATGATCTTCCTGTCAACTTGTGCTACATTTTTGTTTTGAACTCTAATACCACACTTTGTTTTCGATTACGTTACGGCATATCGAATCTTCTTTCTCATAAATCGAATACGGCTAGAAATGCTGAAATGCAATGCCCTATCTTTCATTCTCTATGGCAGTTAATGCTGAACAGTTTCGTTATAGAAAAGAACCAGATACAGAAGGTAGTGATGATATTCTACAGAGGAATGATGAAAATTACCATAGAACAAACAGTAAAAGTGCAGGTTTTGCAAAAATAGGAAGAACGGATTATTCATTTAATCAACACATGCAACCTTTCTACCAGATATAAGTCTTCTTGTTTCCCAATGGCCTGAAGTGGAGTGATTATATTAAATCAATTTCTAGATCAACTACTAGAAAATTTGTTGACTATGTCGTACCAGACAATATTTCATGTCAGATTTTCTCTTTCAAATTTGTCCATTAATAGGTGCATTGTATGTTGCTGCTATATTTTGTTTTGAGCTATATATATATATATATATATATATATATATATATATATATATATATATATATATATATATATATATATATAAGGAAGGATGTTTGTGCGTGCGTAACGAATGCACAGCCGCAATTTTCGACGGATTTGCACCAAAATTTACATGCACATGCTCCATCTTAGCACAAATTTTGTGTTAAAGAATTATTCAGGAACTATACATAAAACTAGTACATTAAACCATACACAATTTGTTACAGATTATTTCTATCGCAAAGACAAATAAAGTTATCATTTTTTAAAGTGGCACCCGAACTTTATGGACAACCTGTGTATATATATATATATATATATATATATATATATATATATATATATATATATATATATATATATATATATATATATATTGATGGGTGCTTCTTGATTAGCAAGAAAGTCAACATTTCATTGCAACCATCAGTATTATAATATTAGTTGCTTTTCTCGCACTTATCGCCCGTGGAACTCTATTCCTATTTCTTGCGTTCTTGCTATTTCAATGTTCAAAATTTTGAAAGAAACGTCAATCGACATATTCTGTCTTCTTGAATTTTGCTCCAATATTTTCATTCTCTTTAATCACTTTCACTCCATGTAACCTCCTCCATCATTGTGGCATTATCGCCTTGCTTGTGCTGAAATTCTTAAAAAAAAAAAAAAAAACTAGGGAGACACATATATTTCATACATCATGCGTAAAGATAGTTTGGAGAATGTTACACGTGTACATATTAAAAACCATGTCTTTATCAAATTTAGATTGTAAAGTAAATGTCTGTAACAATCCATTCCACGCGAATGTAATTTGCACCATTAGCTAATGATGTGATGAGTTAACTTCCTAATTAACGCTTAAAGTGACGCGGTATCGACAATGAATGATTATTGCTGAAACATTGGAAGCTTTTCCCCGCCTTCGTTATTCACATTATTTAAGATGACTCTCATATACATGCAGTTGTTGCGGATGATTGTGTGGACGATGTTATTGTTACAAATGCGTTGTTTTCTTTTCTGTGTTGGTACAAATGCTCTATAGCCCGTACTGAGCAATATTCTACCGTAAATAAACCATATTTGGAACAATATAATTATTCGAACGCATACACACACAAACATACATATATTGTTATGGTCCGGGTCCTTGTACCACGGTGATGGTCCCAGGTAGAACCAATAAAGAAGAACTCGAACACGGATATAGAATAACACAGATATATTACAAACAGGAATATATACAGAGAAGTAGATAGGGTTACTACGAACAATCAGGTTTAGTTATAATTGTCTAAACTCGACTCTGTTTCGGACTGCCTCTGACTCGACTGACTGACTGACTCGCTCGCTCTGACGGACTGACAGACTCCTGACGGACTTCTGACGGACCTCACTCCAGACTTCTGACCTCACTCCAGACTTCAGACTGAAGTCCTTGCTTCCTCTTGTGGTGCAGTATTTATTACGTATGGAAAATTTTGCGTAGCAGGTTTTTTTAATATCTTTTTTTCTTTGGATATATTTCCAAATGTTCAGTAAATTTTCTTTTTCTAGACGATTTTCTTGGTTCTGGCATGATTTGCGCTCTTGTTATATCGAATGTGTCGAAAATCGTGTCCAGTACCTCTTCTTGAGGTGGACCGTTAGCATCATGTAACGGTCTCTTCCTTATTTGGTTTTCGTGTCTTCTGTGTGACAATATTTTTCCTTGGACTATACACATCATATTGCCAATTCTTTTCTCAATTATCCCTTGTTCCCAGCAAGAGGTATTATTTTTGTATGCCTTAAAAAAAACTTTTTCCCCTGGGAGGAATTTTCTTTTTGGTGTATAGGACTGTGTTACTCGTTTTGTTTTACTTGGTAGTAATTTATCGAACGCTGATCTGATTTTCCTAGCAAATATGATATCTGCTGGTGATAATGTTGATGGTGTCGCATTATTTGGAGTTATTCTATATACCTGTAGGAATTGCTGTAATGCTTTCTCCGTAGGCACATCGTTAGCTTTTCGTAATGCTCTTTTAAGAGTATCCACAAATCTTTCCGCTGGCCCATTTGATTTTGGATGTTAAGGCGGGGATTTTATATGTTTTACTTGATACTTGGAAATCTGCTGACGTGAAGCGCGTTCCGTTATCGGTTACTAAACACTCCACTACGCCAAACCGAGCGAATAGCTCGTGGAGGAAATTTATGGTCGTTACTGTAGTAGGTTTTTTGCACCGAAACACCTCCGGGCATTTACTGTAGCTATCAACTATGATTAAATATTAGAACGCGTCAATTGGTCCTGCATAATCTGCATGTATTCTTGACCATGGGCGATCAGTTTCAGGCCAAGGCTTGTGTATGATTGGCGGTGCTTTAGCTTCTAAATTACAACCCTTGCACCTTTCCACCATTTGAGATATATCCTGGTCCATATTCTTCCAATATACATAGCTTCGCATGAGCGACTTCATTCTATTTTTACCCGGGAGTCCTCTGTGGAAATCCTTTAGTATCCGTTTTTGTAAAGTTTTGGGGATTACAACCATTTTGTTGTAAAATAGCACTTTATCGCATAGAGAAAAGCTGTCCGAAATTTTCTCATTTCCTTTTGCTATTTTTGCTTTTGTTTCATTAATAAATTCGTCATTTTGGGCTTCAGTTTTTATGTCTTGCAATGTGACTGGGAGGTTTCTGACTGTACAACATAGTACTGTCCTTATGTCTTCTTCATTTCTTAGGGCTGCGATTACCGTATCTTCCAATGGCTCTGTCTTTGTTGGTATAATCTCAACAGACCATCCGCGGGTCCGATACTTTCCGTTGGTAAATATTCCAATCTGAAATTATAGTTCAGAAAAATCGTTCCCCATCTAAGTAGCCTATTTACCGTGTATACCGGTAGGCCTTTTTTTTGAATAAATTTTTTATTAACTGTTTGTGATCCGTCTGCAGAATAAAGTTTCTACCATAGACGTGTCTATGGAATCTTGTTACTGCGAAGTTAATTGCTAGAGCTTCCTTCTCAATTTGTGAATAGTTTTTCTCCGCTGGTAGTAGGGTTCGTGAAGCATGTGCGATAGGTTTTATTGTCCCATCTGGCATTTTATGTAATATACACGCTCCGACAACGTAGGCGCTCGCATCACTTGCTACAATAATCTCTAGTTTAGGATCATAGTGTGCCAAAAATAAATCCGATGTTAATGTCTTGATTATTTTTTCAAATGTTTCCTGGCATTGATCTGTCCACTGCCAAACTTTTTCTTTCTTTAGCAGTTCGTTCATTGGTGCGCGAAGTTTATGCATTTAAGGTATGAATTCCTGTGAGTAATTCGCTATCTAAGAAAACTTTGTAGTTCTGTTATGTTCTGAGGAAATGGCATTTTTTATTGCTGTAGACCTTTCAGGTTCTAGACTTCTACATTCTTGGTCTATTATATGGCCAATATATTTAATTTCTTTCATGAAAAAAATCACACTTATTTTCTTTCACTTTGAATCCGTAGCTTTGAATTCTCTTAAACACTTCTTGTATATGTTGCCTGTGTTGTTCAAAGCTTTTGATATTAATCAATATGTCATCCAGATATGCTATTGTGTATTCTAGTCCTGCCAGCATCGTATCCGTTGTCTGCTGGAAAATAGCCGGTGCTACTTTAATTCCAAATTGTAGTCTTGGGTATCTGTACAATCCCTTGTGTGTGTTTATGCATAGTAGTTTTGAACTTTCTTCATCGAATGGACTTTGCAGGTAGGCTTCACTTAGATCAATTTTTGAAAAATATTTTCCGCCATTTAATTTAATGAATACTTCTTCAGGACCAGGTAGCCGATAGTGGTAGTCCTTTATTGCTGCGTTCAAACCTGTAGAAAAATCAGCACAAACTCGAATTTCTCCTGATTACTTTTTAACGTAGACCGTCGGTGCGGCATATTTGCTGTACTCTACTTTTTTCAATATGCTCGTATTTTCGAGTCTAGATAATTCTTGGTCAATCTTTTCTATTGACGCAAACGGTACACTCCTTTTTTTCTTGAAAATATGTTGAACGTTATCCTTTATTTTGATATTAGCTGCCATTTTCTTGCATATTCCGAGACCTGCCGAAAATACTTCGGAGAAATTCGTTTTTAGTTTTCCTTTTAATTTGTCTGCCTTGGTTGATAAGCTTTTTACATTCTGGCAGTAGGGGCTAATAGGTAGATCCCACAATACGAATTTTTGTATCCAGTCTGTCCCGAATAGGTTTTCGATGTTTCTTAAGACGTACATTTTTAGTTTTTTCGTCATTCCGTAAAATGTTACGTTTGTGATTATTTCACCCTCGAATTTTATCTTTCTCCCTGTAACTGATCTCGCAATTTTATCCGTTTTTAACATGACAGGTTTGTTCAGTTTTCTTCATGTTTGTAGATTTATGATAGTTAAGTCTATGCCAGAATCCAGCCGTAACCTAACTTTTCTGTTTTGCATTTCAACTTGTACATATTTTCTTATATTAGTCTCATCTGTTTGGTCGGTCCTCGTAATTCTTATTCTGCTTTCTTTTGTGACCAATTTTTTTACATGATAGACAAGTTTTAGCACGATATGTACAGTCTTTAACCCAATGCCAAGACCCACAACGATAGTATGGACTTGGTGGTAGTTTCTTTTTATGTTGATTATAATTAGAAAATTTTGTTTTACCTGTTCTTAAGGCGGGAAAATAAGTTCGGTTTGTTTGTGAGGAGGGGAAATTTGTTTCCTTTGTTTGTGAGGAGGGAAAATTTGTTTGACTTCGTACTTTGCGCATGTATACTATGCCAGCTTCTTCTATGTCTTTAGAGTCTTTTTTTACGCTGACTCATCTCTGGCAGTCTTTGGCTAGTTTTTGAAGTGTCAGATCTTGTTCATTTTCCAATTTAGTTAGTACTCTACGTCTCATTTCTGCGTCTTTGGTTGAAACCAGACCTTGGACGGAAATTAAGCATTTGAAGTTGTCAGCGCTGTATTCCGATAATTTGAAGTCGTCACAATATTTATTAACAATGGATGTGAAAGTTACCTAATCTTCTCTATCTTTTTTGTAAGGTTTATGCATCTACATTTTTGATGGAATAGTGAAGTATTATGGTTGAAAACTTACGTTAGCAATTTTATAGATTCTTTGAACGTTAACTCCCTTGTTTTTCTGGGAAGGATATAATCAACGAATTTTGTATATTAGCCTGTGCCCAATTTTCTTCATAAAAGGCGTACTTTAAGTGCGTTTGACCAATCTTTGCAATCAAAATTCTATAGATCTTCATATGTTCGGAAGTAATTCGCAAAAGATTTATCTTCGTCGGGTGCGTACTTGAAATTTTCGATATTACTCCAAATAGCGTCTTGAGAGAGAACGGATTCGTTCTCTGCTTTTTGCTCCCTACTTGCCATTGCATGTATCAATAATTCTTGCATTTACAGATGTTTTTGTTCGTAACTTTGTTGTTGTTCAAACTGGATTTTGATAAGTTCCATAATGGTTGACATAAAATCTTCCATGTTAACGTATTTTTTAAAATTATTTTTTATTCTGTAGCCTCTGCTCCCAAAACTCTTTCATTGGTGTCAGTGAAATTTGATATCGAGTAGAGAATTTTTTTTTTTTTTTTTTAGATATTTAATCGTCATCCACTGTTACGTACGACGGATAACAAAATAAATATATCCTCCGAGTAGGGTGTTTATATTTCTTTAAGGGTTTTTCAGATCGCCACATGTGTGACGTATAGCAAAAAAATAAGTCCTCCGTGTATAGAGTTCGTATTTCCTTTTTAGGGGTTTCTTCGTCGTCACTTGTTATGTTGACGAGAGAAGATTTTGTTGTTTGTTCTTCACGTGAGAGTTCGAATCTTCGTCGCCACTTGTTATGAATATATACAGGAGAAGTAGAAAGTGTTGGTACGAACAAACAGTTTTTTAGTCACCCCCCCCCCACCACGAAGGCATCATGTGGCACAATGCCGGTTCAACGTGGGATCTCTGAACCAATGGGCTCGGCCAAAAATATGGCCTTTGAACCCGTATAAACGGTCGGTTACCTCTCCGAAAGAGACTCCGCCCTTCGGTGTAGCCTCGTTCGGGTTCCTCCCCGCCCGAAGGCAGAGAGTTCAACCGATCAGCCGGTCGCCCGACTTCGGAGTGAACGGTATTTAGACACCCTCCACCAACGAGGGCCTCATGTGGCACAAGGCCGGTTTAACGTGGGATCTCCGAGCCCGTAGGCTCGGCCAAAATATGCCCTTTGAACCGGTTCAGTGTCGGTTTACCTCCCCGAAAGTGACTCCGCCCGATGGCGGAGAGTTCAACCGATCAGCTGATTAGCCGGTCGCCCGACTTCAGGCTGAACTCTCTGCTTCCTCTTGAGATGCAGTATTTATTACATATGGAATAGTCCATTATGTTATTATAGGTAAGGTCCCATAACACACACACACACACACACACACACATATATATATATATATATATATATATATATATATATATATATATTACATAAAATTATTTTAATGGATAAATTCATGCGAGTAGACGCTCCATTTACTTTTTCAAAAGTATATATATATATATATATATATATATATATATATATATATATATATATATATATATATATATATATCAACGTAAAAATTCGAGAAGTATTATTAAAGGAAATGTAGCCTCTGCTGGGATGCGAATATATGCAACCCCTATCCGTATTATCTGCCTTTAGATCCGATATGTTTTTCACTGTCTTGGTCACGAAGTGCGTCGTCGGTTAAGCAAGGTTCTCTACTGACTTTGAAGTATTACATTCCCGAGACTTTGTTTAGACTCCTGTGATTTCGTAACTGCTCAGTTTCTTGTTCAAAACATAAGCCTAGCAATTTCTAAAGAAATGATGAATTTTTATTTATTAATCCAACGTAGTTATATCTCTTATGTCTAGTGGATACCCAGTAAATGTTTCTGTTTAGTTC
>OZ010591.1:87847159-87882159 GCA_963932145.1 Acanthosepion lycidas | reverse complement strand
CTTTGATATGTTGTGGAAAGTGTATATTGAATAAATTGCTAGGTCTGCTGCTAGGAATGTTGGTTCACTGTGTCGTGTGAGAAAATTCTGTCTCCGAAAGTATCTTCCCTGTCTTTAGGGCTAACTTTCACCCATACTTAGAACATTACTACCATATATGTTCTGGGGCTCCTGCTATATATTGAGATACACTTGATAAAAATACAAAGAAGATTCTACAATGTCATTGGTCCTGATCTGGTATCTCGGCTTAAGTTAATTTCTCACTCACATAACGCTGCATCCCTATTTATTTTCTATGAATACGTACTTTCATGGTCAGTTGTTCTGACGAGCTTTCTTCTATGGATCCTATGAATTTAAGCGCAGTCATATATTGGTGCCAGAGCTAACAATTTTAAAGGTAAAGTGGCTAGATATAACCATGAGTGCTTTGCTAAAATTTTCTTTTATCGCACTCCTCGCATGTTGAACTTGCGTTCAATTTCTGGCATTTCAATTAAGTTTGATCTTTAAAACTAAAACTGCAATGTCAATCGTTATCTTCCTTTTTTTTCTGTTTGCAATATTCTTCCTTGTTAATAAAGATTTTTTTTTCTTTTTCTTATATTCTTTCACATTCAGTAACCATTTTGGCGTGAAACGATAATGAAACAGTATCAAGTTTACCTTCCAGAAAAAACAAAACTTCCTAGGTACGAGGTAAGCTTAAAGTAAGGGTTAAAATCTAGCAGATTCAGAAATTTAAGTCTATTGTGGGACAAATGCCGGAAAATATGGCACATAACTTTCGCCGCTGCTCACACACTTACAAACAAATACAGTCACAGACAGTCATACACACACACACATACTTCCACTGAGGTACAATAGCCACCCGCCTTGATAGCATGACCCATAGCTCTCATTTCGGTAGGCATTGTTACTATTGTTTCCATTGCAAATAGTAGCAATTGACTTGATGCCGTTGCTAGCACAATACAAGGAGATGACAAAACAGACCTTCGTAAATTTAGAAGATGTAAGTAGACTGTGAAAAACCTGGTTGCAAGCTCTGGGAATAAGTTATGTAGCATCTTATCTCGTCAATTTAATTAATGCCGGACACTCTTCTCAGAGAGGAAGAAACGACTTGAAGCTGCAGAGAAATGGGCCTACCTAATGCTGGGAATACAATGGGCTAAAACTTTGAGCAACTAGAAAGATGTATACATCATTTAACTTATTCGGATTATTGTCCTCATCTTTGTCACTATATTTATTACAATGTTTCGGCAGTTGTATGCTCTGGCCTTCTTCAGGTGGTTGGAATGTCTAACTGAACCCTTTATTTCGTTCACTGGGGTAGACTGTTCTAGTTCCACGTGCCATGTTTAATGGATGTCAGTTATCCTCTGGTAATTTTCCCTCTGAAAGTTCTTCACTGCCTTAACCAGGTATTGAACTCACAGTCTTTTGGTCCTGTCACTGGATCTAACAAACGCCTTTATCCACTGTGACATGTGTCCTTGAGAAATGGGAAGAAAGGTACATTCATTTAAGCGCCACGTGCAACTTTTCTACCAGCCATCAGTATGGGTGATGGTAAAAACTGGAAGAACAAAAGATTGCAATTTCTTGCACTCACATTTCTCAATGGCCTGAAGTGGAGTGATTGTATTGAATTAATTTCTAGGTCTACTACTAGATAGTTTGTTGGCTATGTCGTACCAGAGAATATTTCACGTCAGATTCCCTCTTTCCCATTCGGCCATTACTCGGTGCATTGAATAATGCTGCTATATTTTATTTTCTGCTCATATATATATATATATATATATATATATATATATATATATATATATATATATATATATATATATATATATATATTAATTGATTTTTTCCGATATTAATGCTCTGTAAATTTACATTGAGCACTATTTTGTAAAAAAAAAAATATATATTTATAACATCACCGGATTATATATCTTACTGTTCTTTCTTTATATATATATATATATATATATATATATATATATATATATATATATATATATATATATATATATATATATATATATATATGTGTGTGTGTGTGTGTGTGTGTATGTGTGTGTGTTGTATTTTTTTAAAATGCACACGAACTTTATAGGCTTCCTGAAAGATTTGACTTGAAAAGGAACATCATGGAAAATTATATAAGCAGTCGCAATGGGTTAATAGAAATTTGTTGGAAAGATAACAAGAAAAGTGGACCTAGATAATTTAACATAGAGAGCACATCATGAAGGCAAGAGAAACGAAGAATACAGAGACCAAACGTTAAACGAATTCTTATGAATGGATAGCAGAACAAAGAAGAATGGTAAACAGTCAGAATTTTCTTAGAGCACCAAATGAAATAATGATTTGGTCTGCCATGATTATCCATGTCTTGAAGGGACATGGCGCATAAAAAAATCACTTTGCATATTCTGGCAGTCGTTTCTTTTTGTGATTATAGTTTAAAACACAGTCAGTTCCGGTAGAAGTGTCTTTAAATTTGTATAAAAAATAACATACTGTAAGCTTACTTAGGTTATGCTAAAGAACAAAATACTTTTTTTTTTAATTTAAATTATATATCGATTAAATAAAGTTACAAGTCCTTTTGCGATGCAGTATTTTACATATGATGATATTCAGAACATTTACAGTCATAGATCTCCATAAATTCCTCTCTTTTATAGACCACATCCACACCTGACAATGCGCCATCCAAATTAGTCCCTGGTCCACGAGACATTTACACACAATTTGCTAAGTTACTGGTAGCTCTCCTTTACAGATACATCCCTGGTATCATTGAAAATTCTCAGACCACCCTTTCTCGTAACGGAAATTTCAGTTGTCTTTGATTTTAAGTATGAAGCATATTCCCTTTGATTAAAAACCTTCTCGTTTCTCACACGCTCTGATTCTTTTATTCTCGGCATTCCTTTGTATAAATCTAAAACATTTATTCAGCTATAAGGAAATGTTCCGCCATTCACTGTAGTAAAGAAGGAAATGTGTAATTAAATGTCTCTATTTCTTCGTTTCTAGTGACATTTTCTTATTTCTTTAAATTTCCTTAATTTCTGAAAGAGATCTTTCGTAATTCCGATGCGACCTTTGTCTTCAGGAATTTGAAAAAAAAGTACCACGTACATTTAATATAAAAAATTAACACTTACAAAAATGAATAGTACAGCACTAATTAAAACTTTTGTTTTATAAGTTAATAAAATATATTAACATAAGAGATGTTGAAAAGCAATGTTCGAATTTAAGAGAACAATATATATATATATATATATATATATATATATATATATATATATATATATATATATATACAGGGGTGTTGGACAAAATAATTGGAACAGTTGCAAAATCCGTTCATTTATTTCAAAGACCTATTATATTAAGAACTTTATCTAAAACTTCGTAATTGCAGTTTATATCAATTGTAAATACATTTATTTATCTAATTTACTGTCTTTGTTTTATTTATTTTTAGAATTTAGTAAAACTTAGGCTAAATGCGTGACCTCTCCGTGTTCGAAAATAGCAAATTGTTGAAGCTCGCATGGCAGGAGCCTCGATCACTAAGGTTGCTGAACTGTTTGATTTTTCAAGAGCTTCCATATCAAGAACACTGATGCAATTCGAGTAACAAGGCAATACCTCTAGCAAGCGTAGCAATTCGGGCCGTGCATGCAAACTTACTGACAGAGACTGACAAATGCGGCCAAAGTGACTACTGAGTTAAATAACCATCTGAATAGTTCAGTTTCTACGAAAACTGTTCAACGTGAGCTCCATAAGGCTGCATATCATGGAAGAGCCACTGTGAGGAAACCTCTTCTCCCCACTCGCAACATTCAAAAGGGGTTGAGTTGGTGCAGAGATCACAATGCCTGGTCTGCAGACCAATGGAAGCAATTCATATTCTAAAACAAGTCCATTTTTTCACTTTTCCCATCTTCAGGTCGAGTTTATCGGTGGAGGCAGCCCAAAGAAGCTTACAACCCTGACTGCCTTCTCCCAACAGCGAAGCATGGAGGTGGATCAGTGATAGTTTGGACCGCCATATTATGGAAATATCTTAGTCCAATAGTTGCCCTGCATGTTTAGATTCAACAAAAGATTACAAAATTACCTGAAAATTTAGGGAGATCCTATTCATCCAATGGCCAAGAATTTATTCCCTGAGGGTGAATGCATCTCCCAAGACGATAATGCTCCATTTCATACCGCTCGAGTGGTTAAGAACTGGTCTGAAGTGCATGAAAGTGAGCTAGAACTCCCCAATCTCAAGATATCAATATTATTGAATATTTGTGGTACATTTTGTAGAAACAAGTTAGGAGCCGCTATCCCCCACCGCAATGTCGTAAAGAGCTGGAGAAAGTTTTAATGGAAGAAAGACTGATAATTCTTCTGGATGAAGCTGTATGATTCCATTCCCAGACGTATTAAAGCTGTCTGCGAGGCTAAAGGAGGACCAACTCCATATTAAATAAATTTTCTTTGAATTTAAAATGTGTTCCAATAATTTTGTTTAACCCCTGTATATATATATATATATATATATATATATATATATATATATATATATATATATATATATATATATATATATACGCAGTTTCACATTTTCGTCAACCATTTTTAATGAGTGTATGAACGTAACTATTCATATCATTTAAGAAGGAAGCTGGTGTCCACCAATATTAGCAAGGCAGTGGAAACGTACGTCGAGAATTAAAGACAATATAATATTTTGATGCGGTTAGGTAACACCCTACTGCTTTCATGTCAACACAAATAAATAAATAAAGCCAAGAGATTATACAAAGTTAAAGGCAAAATATTTATTAACAATGTATAGATTACATTCATACACAATACACGTACAATATTGGTTGAGAGTTTTATTTTTTATTGTTTAAATGGTTTTGTGTTTGTTGGTTTTTATGTCACTAATATTTAGGATCAAAAGGTTGTGTGTTGTTATAAGATATGTTCAAATATAAAAAAAAAAGTATATTTGAGTATTTAGGTATATATGGTGATTTTAAAACAGTTTATGTTTGCAAATAATTTCTTTAAATTTCAAAAGACTTACTGAGTGTTTGAATGGGCTATCTTACTTTGATCAGATATTTTACATTGAGTTTTGTTGCGTATTCAATTTTAATTAGAATTAATATATATTGCAGAAAAACAATATATGAATTGTAGAAAATTACCCTCCTCCCTGAAAAAGAAATAATTCAAGGGTAGCTTAAATAACAAAAGTTTGACACATGATAGGCTCCAAATGAATTGGTGTGACTTGTCTTTTCATTCAATTCGGACGTTGTCGAAAACATGTCATCTCTTCTTTTTTCATATTTAATTATCAATCAGAAGGCGTCATTCAATATTTCTATTTAAGCCTATTTTAATGGGTTTTTAAAAGAATCTAAGGTTTTGAATTTCAAAATCTCCTGCCCAAAGAAAGCCGCGTTCAGCAAGAATAACACAGAAAAATGCCTGTAAATCGATGGGTTTATTCTCGTCCCGATAACTTATTACCGTTTTCGATCGCAGCAAAAATATTTTTTGGTGATCTAATGTTATCTAATGGAAATTAGATTCAAGAGCTCCTTGAATACGTTTTCACATCAGAATGGTTAGAATTTTCTGAAATAATATCTAATAGCTGCCGAATAATAGACAACAAATCATTGTAAGTAACAGTGACTATATAACTTAATAAAAAAAACACATCTGCTTTTTAAGAAAAATATTAATGAAAAAGTAGAAATTATTTATTACCCAACTTAATAAGATGTACATGCAGGGTGCGATGGATAAATTATCGCTATATTTTTTATTTCTTGCATACACGGTGTTTGATTTTGATCTTTTTCGATTGCACAGTATAATAGGGTGAGTTGGACAATCTGTTAGAAAAATGGCTACAATGAAACAATTCATTCCGCCAGAAGTTTGGAAACACTATGGTCTCCTGCTTTCTGAGCGTTTGGGCGTCAGTCTGTGAACAGTGAAGAGGATTTGAAAAGAGTTGAATGATTATAATGGTGATTACGATGCTACGGCAACTTGAAAACTCACTTTGGTCATTCTGATAAGAAAATACTTCCCGATGTTTTTGGTGAGGGACTCAAACTCAACACAGAGACTGGCATCACGTGCCTTCAAGAGGTATTGCTACCCTGGGTCAAGAGAGCGGTTGCCGGAATAAGATATGCCTTGCAACAGGATTCTGCACCATGCCACACATCAAGAAAACACAGTTATTGCTGTCAGATAAATTCCCTTACATCTAGCCAGCTAATTCTCCAGACTATAATCCTTTGATTTTTATATGTTGGACGCAATGAGAGACCAACTAAACCCCCTGTAACACCAAATAAATGAAGGCAAGGATTATCGCAGCATGCACTAAGTTAAACAAAATGACCGTCCAGAAGAGTTAAATACACCTTCAGATCAAATGTTGATCGAAAAACGCCAGAATGATAGGCTAAAACAAAATAAGAACGCTTATCAATCTAACATTGAATTCAATTTGTTCTTTACAAATGCCATCCTAATTAGAAAAAGGATATAATTCTTTAAGTTAATAATAATTCTAGGGAGTCTTAATAAAAAAAAAATAACCATTAAAAAGAAACGTCAATAATTCTATATTCATTAAATCCATGCTTAATGGATCTCAAGTATATTTGAGTAATACGAGCGGTGTTGGCGCAAGAAAATCCACAGCAAGCGAGGTTCTATTTGACTTCACCTGTTCAGAATTGATATATCCATCTTTCTTATATTTATACGACCTGTCCCCGATATTGATAGATTGTATCATATAAATATAACATTCCTTAAATCTATATTTATCATATACATGGATGTTACTTCTGTATGTGTGGTTGGGTATATGTGAGTGCCCCAGTGGCTGTGTGTATGGGGCTTAGTGTGTGATTGAAGTTGTTCCGGCGTAGTCGTATATTAGGCTGAATATATAAAAGTTATTTTGTTTAGCCTTTTTGTTTGTAGTAATAAGAGTTTTTGTGAAAATTCTTCCCAAGAAGTTTTTCCCAAGCATCGTACCGCATTCATAATAAGTAGTTATGTAGCAACGTTTACTTGGGTAGCAAGTATATTCACTTAGAGAATTGGAGCGAGTAATTAGTAAATGAGGAAGCCATAATTCTTTCTACTTTAAGACATCATGCAAGTATTTCCACAACTTTAGACGGTCTTCCGTGAACGGACCGAACATATGACGAGTGGGAATTAGTAACGCGGTCATAACTTCCGGTTCCGTTTTACCCGGTCATTAAACCACAATCAAGAGTAATTACTGCGTCTACGCAAAAGATAATAATCGCGGTGTTAGGACGGGCTGTTGGGTTCATTGTCTCTTCGTGTAGGTTTCACACGGAACCGTGATTGGTGTGAGATTGTTATTTCTGGTACTTTTGGAAATTTCCCGTCGGCAATGATTCAGCTTATGTCCGAACATATAACGAGAGATCTTTCCTTGGAGACTCGTTCTTCACTAAATGCTTCGCAGCGTTTCTCGTATTTCAATGCTTCTCTCAAATAGGGAAAATGCAATAAGAGCATTTATGCTGAAAAGAAAATTACTACTGAGGAAATTATCGTGAATGCACAAGCGTTCTTGTCTCTTGATTTATCTCTGCAACAATAATTTTCTAGCATTCACACATACAAGTAAGGCACACTTACATCAGCACACACATACGAGCGCTCTCTCTCACTCACACACACACACATACACACACACACATATATACAGGTTAGTGTAGAAAGAGAAATAGAATGAGTCCTCGTGTTAATAATTTCATATAATCCTTATAATTGTTCTGCTTAACAGGTATTTGTTGTGACCTTGTTAGGGCCAGAATTAAAGAAACAAGAGAGGAATCGAGTTAAACAAATATATTAACAGAAACAGTAATACAAACATATAAAACGAGAGTGTTACAGCAAGAATGTTCGGTCCGACTGTCAAAGATGACTGTTGGAATCGTCCTTCTCCCAAAGGCAATACCTGTTCCTATATATAGCTGGGAGGGTCCATGCGTGCATCGGTATATTACTATAACATTTTTATACATTCATTCGCCGAGAGATGTGTATAAATATAGCGAACCAGATGAATAAAATGTACACACAAGCGCGCTCTCTGAATCACACTCACAACCACACAGACACCCGCATATATATATATATATATATATATATATATAGAGAGAGAGAGAGAGATAGATAGATGTGTTTGGTAAACCGAATGGATAATTAGAGGGAGGATATAATCCAGAGAGCTCAATAGGAAATCAGAGCAAATATTACTTATATTAAGAAACAGAAAAATTTAATGGTTCATGGTGAATATATTTCCTTAGAATCGAAATTCGATTCTAATTCCTCAGATCAACATTTTCATACAGATAATGAGTGACAAATATTCAAGATATAAGAAGAATTCAGAATGTAGTATACGTATATATATATATATATATATATATATATATATATATATATATATATATATATATATATATACGTGTATGTATATATATATATATATATATACACACACAGAAGTTGTATCAAAAATACTTTTAAAAACTACGAGGTTTGGGTACTGACACCCAAAGAAGGCAAAATCACCATACAAGCATATGTCCTTAAATCCTTCGTTTTTGGTTTCTTCAGTTAAAAGAAAAATGACGGTAATTGGTTTTGTTTTTCGTAGGTTACGATTGTCATTCATATACATTTGTGGATAATCTCTCTTTCACGTTTAATTTGTGTATTAGTGAGTTAAATGAGAAGTGTTGTGTTTAACGATTGCAGTTTATTTATATTATGAGCAGGCAGGTATGATTTTAACATAAGGCCGCAAAAATAGCAATGGATGCAAGGCTGCAGTGCTGTATCACATTTGCGCTTCCAGACGGAAGGCAGCCGAGTCATCCAAACTTTGCTGCAGTTTATCGTCGCGTTGCTGAGACTCTATCCGTAGGACTACAAACTATGGATCGAGGAAGACCAAGATCATCAAGTACGCCTGATCCTGCAGAACACATACTACAGGCTGTCGGAAACTTTTCAGATCTCACCAAACGTCAACTGGGCCTAGAATAGTGTACATCTCATGGAGGGTACTTCATGAGTAGCTCCTGTAACCGTATCATTTAGAGCATGTGCAGGGTCTTTTGTCTTTTGATTACCTCTGACGAATTGTTGGTGACTGTCTGCTAAGACCATATGTTCTCCCAGAACATCTTACAGGAGTGGCCTACAGTGATTTATTTCGAACACACTTGACCTGCTAGAGGAAGTACCCCTGCTATGATGACACATGTGGTTCATACATAAGTGGACTCCAGTGCATTTTAGTCACATTAAGGGCGATGCATTGTCTTCTCCCATGAAATATAGACAGCTAGGAGAAGACTGATTCCATGCCAAGCGTATTTCCCTAACTCCTAATTATTTCGAATTTTATCTGTGGTGGACATCTAAATCAATTCGTTTATGTAGCAGACATTAATAATACGGAGACGCTTAATGAACTTGTCATGGTGACCTACGGAAACGTTCGACACTGTGGTGTATTTGAATGTGTCTGCCAGTCAATGATCCGACGGCCGCATTCAGAAAAAGGCTAGAGCAGTAGTGTCTTAATGGTTACCTTGAAAACTATAGCGCCCAGGCAGAAGTGTTATAGGTGTTACGGTCTTAGAACATAATATGAAGCAGCAATTATAAAAGTTCGTATAATTAAATAACCAGACTACAAGCACATATGCTTTTATTATAGTGAGGAGGTCTTCGAACAGAACTAACCAAACTTTCTGGAAGAACATAATTCAAAGAACTGATGTGCACAGTTTGCGACAAATCTCCAAACGAAATTCTACGGCTTCTCAATTCGAAATCGACCTTCCCCAGGACTTGCAGCCAACGAAGTCTGTAATTCTTTCTGCGATTTATAGATGTGACTGAGAAGAGAGGAAGGCATCATTCCTTTCCCAAGGATAGTTGAATGAAAGTGAAAGTAAAAAACTCAAAAGTAATTAGTAGTTTGCCTTCGAATTCTCAATCCGAACAGCTATTTTTGCAGCATGAGTCTACAACACTGATAAACTTGTAGGGAAAAATATGTAATATCAGCTTAAATGCTATGTCAAGAATCTCAGTTCCAAGGAACAGCCAGCCAGACACCAGCATGTATAATTTGATTATAGTGGGGAAGGCCTTGTACAGATCCAACCACATTTTTGAAAAGGTCAATGCAGAGACGTGATGCACTACGTGCCACACAATGTTCCCAGGTTTTGAATTCAGAGTTTCCTTTTCCTTCTTGCCATTCAAGGCTATAGAACCCAGTCTGTCTTGATATTTAGCAATTTATATTTAATTGTATTTGATACGGATTAGTTCAGTCCATGTCCTGCTATTTAACCATAGCTGGAGGGAGAAAAACAGGATTAAAACATCTCCCAAGGGTTTTAGCACGTAAATGACTGGAATTCGAAATCGGCTCTCCGACTCCTCAATCCGAGCCTTTATACCATTACTTCACTGTTCATATGCATGTGCCTCTCTCTCTCCCCCTCTCTCCATATATATATATATATATATATATATATATATATATATATATATATATATATATATATATATATATATATATATATTCAGTTTTATGAATATGCGTTTATGACCCTGGCTTTCACGCTATTGCGATCATCAGAAAAATTGTTATTTTTCTAAAAATTTGAATCTATTTATGCTTGTTTGTGATTGATTATGTTTGGTTGCTGGAGAGTAAATTCTAATGTGACTGTTTGGGATGACACACTCTCACAAACACACACATACAGGCGTACGCATTTTAGTTCACACAAACATACCCATATCAACAATCCAAGAATAGGCGCAGATACACACCCACGCGTTCAATCATACATACAGAATTCTAGAATAGAATTATAAATGCATATTTATGTATGTTCCAACATGATCATAAAAAAAAATAATGAGGCCCCTAGTTTATCAAGGCTTTTACATTTGGGAAGGTTCATAATTATAACAACTTAAAGTGGTTGAAAGTCATTCACAAAATGTGAAGAACATTCGATGACATAATTAAAATTCTGGTAAGACAAAATAATCGTGTATATATATATATATATATATATATATATATATATATATATATATATATATATATATATATATAATAATAATAATAATTTATTTAAAAATTAAAACATGAATACGTTATAAAATCACTACAAAAATAGCCATTTTGTTTCAACACCCTCGGTGTCTTATCAAGTGATGATGTTGAATGTAAAATAAATAATTTTAAAAGTTTCAAATCAATTAACGATCCTAATATATAGAAGTAATTGTTGTTTTTTGGAATTCATTCCGTATACACAAATCATATACTTGGGTATATATATATATATATATATATATATATATATATATATATATATATATATATATATATATATATATATATATATATATATATATATATATTCCAGTGATTGGATTTTCTTTATAAAACATTATTCTACATTCCACTCTACGTAAGAATTATGAAGCAGTGACTGGCGAAATTATCGATTTTATTTCAGGTGAAGAACCCTGCAATTTTCGTACAATTTTGAACTTACTAAATATCAAATTATGTTTATTTTGGGAAATTTATCTTCCAAAGTTTGGGATGTAAGCTTTCAAAAAGAATTTGATACCAGTTATCTTAGTCTCGGTCTTAGGCTAAGGTCTTAAATATCTTCAGATTAGTTATGATTTAGCTGGATATATTATTTTGGCGCGGAACACATCTGAAACAGATTTAGTTTATTCCAACGCTTGATTCTGAAGTTTTGCCCGAGAAATGTGTTATAAGACATTATAGCTTTTAGCTTTTACATTTTAAAATGATTTTAATTTTACGATGCTTTTACTTGCATGATACAATCAAGCTTAAAAAAACGCAGGAAATCTCGAATTCATTATGTGAATAATCGCCTGCGAAATGAACGCGATGACAATCATTTTTTTCTTAAACGTCAGTAAAAGATAAAAATGTTCTTGTCTTGTTTCTGTAGAATGATTTATTGTAAGCGAATAAAAAAAGATTTAATCTTATTAGATTTACAGTATAAATTGAAAGATGAATTAGATGTTACGTAAATATCAATATTTTTCCCGATAGTAAATTATGGAAACATAAAAAGAAGTGGCTGACATAAGGCCAGCATCCCTGATAAACATTATTGTAGAACAATGAGTTTACATCATATTTTGTATTCATACAAATAGTCAATTACTTTTACTGTCAGACATTATGGATCCGATTACAATTTAATAACACAAAAACATATTTCAGGCTCTATTTAGCAGTAATATCCCCGTTGATTTTTACTGGGTTTTGGCATAATTTAATACAAAATTTCCTCCAAGACAATGCCCAAAAATTACTTAAGATAGTCAAATTTGTGATGATTGGGTAATGAAGGGAATAGAATATCATCGGAATCGAATATTAAATGGCTAAGAGGAAAATATATGCGTTAGTCCTTGGTTAATCTAGATCAAGATTAAATTATTCAGAGAAGCAACTAAGCTAGAAACTCTTTCATGAAGTGGCAGATTGTGGGGAAAATCTGTGTCGAAATACAGAGTAAAATGGGTAAATTGTCTCCAGTTTACTTTTTTTTTAAATTTCGCGCATGCGTGATTTTTTGTTTTTGATTTTGTCGACTGCACAGTATATTAGGATCAGTTGGACAACCACCGTGAGAATTAAAGCACCGTCATGCAGTTCACTCCGCAAGAAATTTGGAAACTGCATGCTGTGCTGTGTGTCATTAACGCTGAAGCTTTAGAAACATTTCAGAATGATTGAGCGTAAATCTGAGGAGAGTGCATTGGATTCGGAAAGAGTTCGATGAATTTAATTGTGATTGCGAAGTTACGGTTAATCGGAAAACTCATTGATTGTTCTGATAAGACCTGATTTTAAACCTAATTAATTGGCGAGACCTACAGACTAAAGACGGAGGCCTACATCAAGCGATTGCTGCCCTTGCTCAAATGGATGTCTGCTGGAAGACCCCTTGCTTTGCAACAGTATTCTGCACAATGTCTCACAAGAACTCAGACATGTATGTCAGACAATTTCGGCGAACCAATCACCTCTGACATCAAGCCCAGCTAACTCCCCATATTGCAACCGCTTGATTATTATGTGTGAGTCCCAGTTGAACCAGAGCATCCCAAAAAACTCCTTTTAACACTAAACTTAAGGCAAGGATTATGGCAGTCTTCACAAACTTACACAAGGAAACCTTCCAGAAGAGATGCAGGAAATTCTGAAGTCGTCAGGATGCCATGGTTGAAGCCTCTGGCGATTTTATTTTATAAATGTACTCTTTCCTATTTCCAGATATTTTTGTGTAATTTTGTTATACATCTATTTAAATGAGATGTCTGTTACTTTTATTTTTGCGTAATTTAAACTATTTATCCTTCAGACTCTGGATTTTCTTCGTATTGAATCGCGGATGAAATAAAGGTGTTTGAAATCTATGTATCTAGCATGACTTTTCCTAAGTGGATATAGCTGAACTCGTGAATCAGTGTAATGGAACACATTTGAAGATTGGTAGGTACACGACATTGATATTTGCTATGGAAATAAAGATAGGCATAAAACTACGTTTGTAGAGGATTTAAGGTTTCACAGTGGAGAATAATACATCTCCCACAAGACTGCGTAAACTAGTCTGAATTCCAACAAAGGTGGAAAATAAGGGACTACCATTTTCAAGCTCTGAAGCAGAAACGCCATCAAAATCCTGCTTTAACAAATTTCATCTATCAGTGCGGCGTTGTTGCCACCTTAACTTTAATAGTGAATGCCCATACAGATAAAAAATAGCACACATAAGAAATCGCAAATGAAATATATCTTTCCCTTACCTTGATTTTCTCCACAATATGCTAGCATGCATAAGTGTAAAACGAAAGGAACTATCCAATGCTGACCCTCATTTATCGTTCACGATAGGAGACTCGATAATATTCATGACACTCTATTTTTCATTTAATCTAACTCTTGTTATGATTAAGAATGTAGCGTAGAGAGATAAAATTAGCTATTTTTTCCTGCACTTTTAGAAAGGTATTTTATATCAGTTACACTTGTGGTCAGGGTTAATCTTGAGACCCAGTAGACGATCAAATTATAGGTTCTCATTGTGATTGTAAAAGTTCATCGTAATTAGATGAAACTGCTCATTGTTTATTAAAAGATGCAAGCAAAGCAGGACGGAAATTTATTAGATGACGAGAAACGTATTTCTTATTGGTGTGGGTTTATAACTGACCAATAATATTCATAACTATTTCCAGAATATACTCTTTGGCAAATGCATTAATCTACTTACTTTTGTAGTCGTTCATTCACAAAACATATTTTTGACATCTCTACTATAATATCCTAATAATCAAAAAGAATATGCAATGTTATTGGTCTGGGGCTGGTATCTTGTCTCCAGTTACTTTCCCAAGGCCGTAACGTAGCATCCCTGTATTCTTAAATAAATAATTTTCTGAGAATTGTTCTAATGAACTTTTCTTTACTATACATAGACTTGATGAATTTATGCGCTGTACTACCTTGGCGGCAAGTTGTCATCATTTAACAGATGTAAAATATAGATATAGCTATAATTTCTATTTGAATTAGTTTTTTTTTTCTTCAGGACTAGTGGAACTCTCTTCCGACTTCTTGCTTCCCTGTCTAGTTTGATCTTCAAACATTTTAGAGGCCATTTCAATCGTTAATATATGTCTTTTTATTTTCCTGTTCTGGTATTCTCTGTGCTTAATAGTATTTTTCTTTTATTAGAGTCTCTCCCAGTAACGCAAATGAGTCTTGGTGTATTTATTGCCTTGCTTGGAGTGAAATGATTAGATAAAACCAAATTAAGTCTTTACTACAAAAATATTTCGAAATACTGGGCGGGTGAAAGCAATTACCATCCATGTTCGCCTCTCACCAAGCTCGATTTATTAAGGTGTACTCTTTATAATATCAGGCCGGGAAGACGATCTCAGTGACTGCCTCGATAGGAACCTCTTGACACTCATACTGTAATGACAAATGTACGCACGTGTAGGCTTGAAGAAAGCCTAATTCCACTGAGAATACAAGGTTCGCGTATAGTGCCATTTTATAGTCTCAGTAAACAGTAATAGCACTCTCAATGAAGAGAGTAACAAAACAAGGAGAGGTCACTCTTGATTATTTATAACACATACTAAGGGAGAGCATAGGGCAAGACTTTTGAGTAAAATGACGTAGAAGTTGTCGGAAGTTGTCAATATTTGTGCTAGAATGAAGTCAGAACTTATCTTTACCGAAGAGCCGAGAATAGTCTACTGGGTCAACTACCGATCTCTCTAGCTCATTCACTCCCTAGAGTCATCAAACCTGGGGAAAAATATAGGCCACCCCTGTGATTTTTAAGTGAGACCATATATAATTCAGTAGGTCTCCGTCACAAGTATTACCTGGGCCATCCTATTAGAATTCGCACACGCCTATAGCTGACGAGTGCATGAAATGGAATAATTTTTAAGTAAATCATTTAATAAAGTTAGGCAGGGTGCAATAATAAGCTCCCAATATTGTATGATAATCATCACAAATGACACAGTGTAACATAATCTAGTGCCATTTCCAGCTTAATGAAATAAACCCCGCGATACAGAGTTCATAACATTAAGATCAATATTTCATGCCTTACATTTTAAGTGTGTCTGATTTTCGTTTTATAAATAGATAAACATTTCATAATGTAGTCATAAAAATATGTTGTATTTTTGAAATTTCCTCTAATCTAGAAAATAAATCTTTTGGCAGAGAGCAGTGACAAATGAGTGTTTATTTCCCACGAGCACTAAATTAATTTACTTAAATCGAATTGGTAAAAGGTTTTCCATTTAGAAAAGCCAAGGAAAGAAATTGAATCAATAAATAAAATACAAAAGATTTCAAGAAAACAATAGAAAAAAATATCAATTTTACTACATCTTTTAATACTCTTCCTAGAGCTTTTACTACTATAAATATTACTACTACTACTACTATTACTACTACTAATAATAATAATAATAATAATACTGCTACTACTACTACTACTACTACTACTAATAATAATAATAATAATAATAATAATAATAATAATGGTATGAAAAATCTAATGCCAAAATTAAAGGTGGTTTATCAGTTCAGGTTTCACATAACAGCACTTCAAAGGGAGCTGAGAGAAATAGTATTAGAGATAAAATGATTATCATGTCAAGGGAATAATTCACTTGATATTTATTATATAAAAATAAATGCATAAAATTGATGGTCGTCGACTTTACAGGTGGAAACTAACCGAATTCGAAAGTGAATAAAACACACACAGACAGACATACATACATATATATATATATTTCATTAAAAATGACAGATAAGGTACTACAATTAGGCTTTTTTATTTAATTTTTCTTGTGTTCGAACAAGCGTTTTCTATTTGGGATACAGAGTGTGTAGAAACTTGCCACCTTAACTTTAATAGTGAATGCCCATGCAGATAAAAAATAGCAGTGATAAAAAAAAAACTCTCGTAAATGACCACATCAGAATTCATCCTCTCAACTACTCTTCCTTAAAGAACTCAATAATGAAAAACAGGCACTAATTAAGAATGGCTTACCTAACCACCGAATAGACAACGAAGTTTAACTGTTTCTCCCCAAAGTAAATGACAACGATAGTGAACATACAGTCAAAAATAACAAATATTTTCTACAAAAAACAAAACCTCATTAACTACAAACAAGATGAATCTTCATTTAGAAACATTATAAAGCGACACACTACCCCAATAGATCCGAATAAAAAAAAATAATTATCTATTAAAAAATTAAAACAGTTAAGCTTATCCTCAAAAATAACACACCAGCAAAGTAAAAATTACAACGAACGAACAATATGTATGAGTTCTAATGGCCCTTAAACCTAATTCATAAATGATTGCATCCGTCACACGACTACATGCCTATCCATACGCCTCACGTTACATCTTTCTGACCACAGCTCTATTAGAACCAAATAAAATACACACACACAAACTTACCAGTTTTCCCGGAATCAAGCAATCTACAGAAAATATTCAACAGAAACACAGTAAAAATCAGCTACAGTTTCACCGAGAACATGGCACAAATAATAATAAAAAACACAACAGGAAAATTATCAATAATGCACAAGAACAAATTAAACCCTCGTGTAACTACTGAATAAAAAAAAACAAAAACGAATGTCCCTTAAACGGTAATTGTTTACAAAACAACGCAATATACAAAGCCACGATAAAATCACCAGATATTGATAATGTTATAGTGGAACACACCTATTCTATTGTTAATATAATCTCCCACCAATAATAAATAGGAGTAGTAGGAGTCGCTCAGTGGCTCTCTCAGTCAGTCGATGCCGGACGACCGTTAGTCGGATACTAAAGTATCAGCGACCACAACTAGATTACTCTGCGTCATTACCTATTATATCAAGTTCTTAGCGTTTTTTACGTCGAACCTATTTTAGGACCGACTTAATATAAATGCAAGTCTCCTCTGTGAAACCACTCCATAACACACTTGGCCACGAGGATTCGAACTCTTACGGAGCAAAAAAAAAAAAAAATCGTTCGCCACATGACACACTTGGCGACAAAGTATTCGGATTCATACGGTGGAGGAGAAAAAAATCACACACCATAAAAAATTTGGCCACGAGATCTCGTACTCATACGGAAGAAAAAAAATTCGTTCGCCACATAACAAATTTAGTCACGAAATTCGTACTCATATGAAGGAAAAAGAAAAAATTCTCGTCACAATTATTTCGGCGACAAAATCTCGGATACACATTAAAAAAAAAAAAAAAAAAAAAAAACTTGGCAAAGTTTTTCGAAAGACAAGACATCAACTTAGTGACTAAAAAAATCAGTCGTATTCTCCAATGAGAAAAGAAATTATTTTTTTCTCGATAAGACAGTTTGCTCAAATAGGTCAGGAATTGCAAATTCGTAGGAACCACCTCTACAATATTTAAGCATTGTGTAAACTTTAACGAAGATGGAGGAATGCAAAAATATATTACGGGATTTGTTTAAGTTCCAGACGGAACAACAGATGACAATATTAGAGCAAAAGAAGACTACAGATGCAACTACAGAAGGAAATTTTTAATAGACAAATGCAGTTTCATCGAGAAATGGAACTGATGCATAAGGAGTTTCAAAACAAAATTCTGGAAATAACTGAGAAGAGGAAATAGAAAAATCTACAAAATGATTTTTCCCAGATAATACAATATGGAATTCAATTGAAATATTCATGTACAGTCCAGATGAAGAGATAACTTTTGAAGAGTATTATAAAACAAATATACAGACGTGTATAACGAGGATTGCCACTCGTGGTCTGAAGGAAAGACGGTTAGATTTCTTTTAAATAAGTTAGGAACTGCTGAGCATAACAAATTGCTAAACTACATTTTACCGAAAAAAGCTAGCGAGTTGACATTTACCGAGGCGGTAAATATATTAAGTGAATTATTTAGTAAAAAGACATCTTTGTTTCACAAGAGATGGAAAAGATTGAATCTGATAAAAGATGACGAACAAGAATATATAACGGACGTAGCCAATGTGAATAAGCAGCCAATGTGAATAAGCATTGTGAAGAAATCAAGCTAGCAGAGTTAAGCGCTGACAATTTTAAGTGCTTAGTGTTCAAGGGCTGGTATCGGAAAGAGACCCAGAATTGAGAAAATTAGTGCTGTCAAAATTAGAAAACGAACCACGGATTTTGATACAGAAGTAGGCAGAAGACAGCACAAAATATGTTAGCGTAAAGAAAGATTCGAAAAAGATAGAACAGTCAGGCGTTTCGCATGTAAGGAAAATACGCTACAAAAAAGAATGTCAGTCTACCAAAAAGAATTCTAAAATTGCGGATTATCAAATAAAATGTGAGATACAAGAAAAAAATTTAACAAAATCTCCCGAAGACATGTTTTGTTGCAGTGAACTTCACTGGTACAGATATTGCAAGTTTAGGAATGAAAAATGTTTCAACTGTTAAAGAGTGGGTCATAAAAGCTCGCACTGCAGGTCAAAAAATAAAGCCAATAAAATAAGAAAATTAAAGTCCGACGAGGTGAATGATGGAATAACCAGAACATTTGTTACCGTCGAAATAAGTAATAAAAAAATAAAAATACAACTCGACACTGGTTCCGACCTATGTATTTTAAATTTGCATACGTGAAAGAATTTGGGGAAACCAACTTTAATGAAGACAAATAAAATCGCGAGGTCAGTGGCGGGAGAAAAAATAAAAAAAATTATTGGGGAATTTGTTACAAACGTCACGTTAAATAAAATAAAACGCGAAAAGCTAACCTATTTGTCATAGAAAATACCACGAACTTATTTGGTACGAATTGGATAACAGAATTTCAATTATGGATCTACCGATAAATTCTTTCTGTTACAAGTTTGAAAGATTAAACTCAGAAGCCCCAAAATTAGTAAGGAAACTTCAGGAAAAATTTCCTACTGTTTTTTCTCCAGGTTTGGGAACGTGTACCAAGATGGAGGCAAAATTCCAGCTCAAAGAATAGGGTCAGGCCGTATTCAAAAGAAAAGGAATGTGCCCTTCGCTTCCATTGAACAGATAGATGAAGAATTGGACAGATTAGAGAAAACCGGTCTACTTGAAAAAATTGAGTATAGTGAATGGGCTACAGCGACGGTATATGTCAAAAAAAAGTCTAAAGGAATTCGTGTTTGTGCTGATTTCTCCACGGGTTTAAATTCGGCACTCAAATATTATAATTATCCTCTAGCAACAGCGGAAGAAATATTTGTGAAGCTTAATGGAGGCACAATATTTTCTAAGATAGACCTCAGCGACGCATATTTGCAAATACCAGTAGAAAAAGAAACGTCAAAACTTTTGTCTATAAATACACATAAGGGTCTGTCTAAATTTAGCAGACTACCTTTTGGGGTTAAGGTAGCGTCCGCAATTTTCCAACAGTAATGGATTCGAAGTTGGGTGGTCTAGATTTTGCGTAAGCGTATCTGGACGGCATCCTCATGAGAAGTAAAAGTCCGGCAGAACACGTGGAACATGTAAATGCAGTAGTTTCAAGAATACAGGATTTTGGATTGAAACTCAAGGAAAACAAATGTGAGTTGTTTATGGAGAAAATCTGGGGCAGATCATCGATAAGAATGGTAGAAGGCCAGAGCCAGAGCGAGAAGCGGCTATAAAAGATATGGCGGCTCCGAATGATACAACGTTTTTGGGGATTAGCCAGTTATTACCAAATATACATCGCTAAAATGTATGATCTGCCGGCACCATTAAATGAACTACTGAAGAAAGGAAAGCCCTAGAAATGGACTAATGAATGCCAAAAAGCATTTGAAAAGACAAAGGAAGTGTTAACCTCGGAATTATTTTTAACCCATTACAACCCGGATTTAGAGATCATAGTAGCTTGCGATGCAAGTGCGTATGGAGTAGGAGCATGTATCTTACACAAAATGACAAATGATCAAGTAAAACCAATTGGGCATGCTTCTAGAGCACTACTTCCGGCTGAAAAGAATTACTTCAGATAAAGAGGCGCTAGGAATAATTTTTGCCGTAGCAAAATTTCACCGTTTTCTCCAAGGTGGACATTTTATGCTACAAACCGACCATAAGCCTCTAATTTCGATTTTTGGATCGAAATAGGTTTTGCCGGCGCATACAGCCAACCATCTCCAGAGATGGGGTGCAATATTGCTAAACTATAACTTCAGCGTGGAGTACATACCATCGAATAAATTTGGCTACGCTGATGGGTTGTCCAGGTTAATTCCTAAAATGAGCGAACCATTAGAAGACACGGTAATTGCCTCACTGAAGTCAGAAGAAGAGCTAAAATTTACTGTGTGTAATGCAGTTCGGGAACTTGCGGTAACTCTAAAAAAAATAAAAGAAGAAGCCACCAGGGACAAGTATATTTTGAAAATAAAAGAAAAAATAGCCGAGAGGGACCAGTACACAGAAAATGTTTTTTCGCTTTCGATACAGTATTGTGTACAGAGATCGTGTTGTGATTCCCTGCACACTGCAGAAGCAAATACTAAAGGATTTTCATACCGGTCACCCGGGCAGCACTAGGATGAAGAGCCTAATGCGAAGTTTTGTATATTGGCCGAATATGAACAGGGACATTGAGAACGAAGTTGCAAAATATAAAGGCTGTGTTTTAGTTGCAAAGGCACCCCCAATAAAATTTAACCCCTTGCCAAAAACAGACCTACCATGGTCTAGGTTACATGTGCATTTTTCAGGTCCACTGAATGGATACCATAACATCATAGTTGTGGAAATTTTCTCGAAATTGCCTGAGATACAAAGGCTAAGAAATCCGACGACGCAAAGTACTAAAATCTTCCTGCTGGAAATTTTCGCAAGGTATCGTGTAGTAGACACAATTGTGACGGACAACGGAAGTCAGTTTACTTCAAACAATTTAAAGATTTCTGCAAGAAATACAACGTCGAACATGTTACCACAGCTCCATATCACCTAAGATCAAACGGGTTAGCTGAAAAATTTGCGGACACTCTGAAAAGAGCTCTAAAAAAAGCTAGGGAAATACCTGCAGATGAAGCCCTACAGAGGTTTCTACAGGTATACAGAATTATCCCAAATAACGGAACACTAGCCTCACAGTCGCCAGTCGAGGTGATGTTCGCACTTTGGGTCATCGACAAATTATTACCAAAAAAGACAAAGCCAGGTAGAGAAAAATTTAATCCTGGTGAAAAAAAAAATATTTTAAGGTCTATAAGCAGAATAAATCATTCTGGGAGATTGGAAAAATAGAAAAGCGGATTAGCAATATGATATACTTGGTGAAAGGCGAAAACTTCACGTGCTGAAGGCATATTAACCAGATCAGACGACGTGCTTCAGACGTGGTTGACAGCGGTCCCGCGGTAGAAACGCCGATGGAGGTGATTTTCGATACGTTTGATCTAACAACGCCTGCAAAGATTTTACCTGAGGTACGCCGATCCACGAGAAAAAGAAAGGCAACTGATCATTTATTTTTGCACCAAACTAATAAATATACTTTTTTTTTAGTGCAATATTACTAGCTTTAATTTTTGTATACTAAACACTCAAGTTCACTGACCTCTATGAAGACAGAGATATAAGTACATCTTATCTTTTCAGAATAACCTGTATGAGTGGGTAGCTTGTTACTAAGAGTTGCAATCATTCAATCAGACACATGTGTCTCATCAAAACCTAGTGTGTTGAATTTATGTACTCTAAGAGACTTATTATAGTAAGTTTCGTAATCGGTATCCCACCAGAACAACAAAATATACATCATAGATTTGGCACAGGAAAATTCCTCATAACCACCAAATTCAGAATCAGTCGTAATTTGTTATCGGTAACAGGGTCGACATAAAAGGGAATACATCCATTTGAACTTATAAACATACAAGACAACCGTATTACAGGAGATTATCTAAACACTGCACTCACTAAAAGATAATCATAGTCTTTCACATCTTCATTAGAGAATGATAAATACCACAACTATAATAATATTAATTTTGTGCAGTGCGGTATTGAATAAGCAATAATTTTACAGATGAAAGATCCATTCCAATTTCGCATGAGAGTTATTAAAATAACGTTGCTAATATATGAATATCATAATTTAGAAACATTGTTATTCTATAGCAATGTCAATTACGGATGCTATATTTTTGTCCAAAATATATTATCTCTGTCTTAGACACTAAATAAAATTCTTCCCATTCTAACTTTGATAAAGTTTTCCATAATATTTTAGTAAAGGATTGAATGATTTCGGTTCGACGTGCAAAATACTTTATTATTATTAAAGAAAAATAATATGAGTGTATCAAAAAGGAATAGAAAAAATTGGAAAATTACAATAATAAATAAAACTAGAAAATTCCACTTTGTTTTTTTGTTGTTTTGGTTCTTTTAACGATATTAAGATGTCCCTTATTATATTTTGAATAAAAATACGAATTGCCCTCATATAAAAAAAATCAACACCATACTAAAAAATAAAATTAAACTAAAATAAGCAGAAAAATAGCAATTATTTGTGAATAAAAATTCAATACAAAATGCATTTCATGTGAACATTGAATACATCCCAGGAAAAACTGCCATTTTATGTTAAAATTAATGGAACGATGATTTAGTTATAGGCAAACAATTGGAAGAACTCTTTGGAACACTGGAACAAAACAACCAGAGAATATAGATTGATTTATGCCTTATGATAATAATCATATTGTCTGGTTCTTTCTTTTTAAAGTCATTAGAATCTTGATGAAAAATCAAAGAAAATTTTCGAAAAGGTTTAGCGCGTTACTTGAATATAGAGAAACAGAAGTTCGATATAAAAAGAAACGTGTGGACAGTCCGAAGTTTACATTTACAGATTGATTACCTAAGAAAGTAAACCTAGTTTCTGTTAATTTAAGATAACATTAGAAATATAGTTTCCCATAACATATATTACGTATATGCAACAAATTCCTCTTTGTTGATGTGTTGACGTCTTTTTCATTTCTTCTTCTTCTTCTTCTTCTTCTTCTTCTTCTTCTTCTTATTCTTCTTCTTCTTATTCTACTTATTCTTCTTCCTATTATTATTATTATTCGCATTCTTCTTTTACTTCTATTTATTATTATAATTATTATTATTATTCGCATTGTTCTCTTTAATATTGTTATTCTCAATTTTCTTCTACGTATTCTTCTGAATCTCATTTTCATTCTCATTCATCTTATTCTTAGAATTTCCATGGGCAGTTTTATTTTTGTTACTATTCTCCTTCAATCGTTCGTATTACTCACATGCTCTCTACATGATATTCTCAGCAATCAACTCGATTAATTCAACTCTTTTTCGATTCAAGGTGTTTTTTTTTTGTTTTTTTGTTTTTTTCCCTGTGAAGAAATTTGTCTTGCCTTTCCTGCCAAAAAGACATAAAACATTTCGTGGCATTTCAATACATTGTTTTTTAATGAGATTTCCCTTTTTCTTAATATGAAGTGCCTTGAAATCATAATTTATTATAACTAGACTAAGTTGCATTTATTTATTCGACTCTGCTCCACTTTTACTGCACTACGGTCTAACGGTACAATTTCAACCACTACTCGATTTTGAAACCAGTAATATGCAGCACACGTAATTGCCTGTTTCTTTTGCTGGATATCGTGCATGTTGCAACTTTATAATTAAGGTTAGTCTTTTATTTCTGGTTTCTCGCCGCGACCCTTACATCATCCATTTGCGTTGGGTTTGGAGAGCATATGTTATGGTGCACTAACCTAATCACTGCTCGAATGACAGTATCCTAAAGTGCATATGCATGCCGCTCTGGACCGGTTGCAATTCCAAATTCACACTGAAACTCCTCCTACGAATTTACCAGTCCAAATGAATACAACCTCTGCCACGGTCTCTGGATCTACGATTAATCAGTTCTTACTGATTTAGTTGCATCCGACCCCCGAGCTGTGTCAGCTTTAGTTCGGGAAGCAACCAATTCGTTTGAGAGAGACAACCAAACCTATCACTGGTAAATTCCGCAACAAATTCAAGTAGCTTAACCTGGCATTCATTTCTTACATTGTTCAACATATATTATTTTTCTATCTGAATATGCCATCAAAACAGAGGAAGCTATATATTTTTGGTTAGATTTATGACCACATATATTAAAAACTGATAAGACGTCTAACTTTGTTCGGATAGTTTCAGGGAATTTAAATAAACCTCGCGAGAAAAAGACATGTGTCGTGCTATTCTTTTTCTCGAGTTGCTTGATAAAATTGAAAGAATCGGCAAGGTTATCGGTCTTGATATGGCATTTTGTTTCCAGTCACTGACGTAACAGTTTTCTATAAATATCTTCATTGTAATTGTCCCGATGAGGTTTCGTCTTCAGTACATTCAACTTACGGATTTAATCGCTACAATAGATCCGTGGCTAGGTTTCGCACATTGAATGTTAAAACTGTTAGATATATCTGTAAGTTCTATGCTAACAGTTCCTTCTCTCGCATTTCCATTTGTGGAACACTTCTGGCTTCTTTCTTTCCAGCGAAATTTTGTTTTTAAAATTTTAAATGCACTGTCGATCGTGATATCTCTTCGGAATTCCGGTTATTTTATTTTTCTCTTTCTCCAGAATCATTTTCCTCTGAATCTTCAATCTGCAATCACTTGTGTCATAGTATTTTTTTTTAACCGTTAAACTTATCCTCTACCTGCACGCAGGCATTATGCGTTTTCCCAAGCTTAGGGAAATCATTTCAATGTCGTTTATAAACGAGAGATTTAACTAGGCAGTATTAGTAACAAAAATGCAGAAAATGTAAGTTTAAAATACGAAAACAAAACCTACTAAGTTATAAAATTTAATAAAAAAAATGATAAAATTATAACGTTTCATAAAAATACTACATTACAAATTTAGATTTAATATTTTACAGACATACGTGTTTTACGTTTTTGCTACTCTATTATATATCACCTCGATATATTCTATGATATTCATATCGATATAATCTATGATATATCACATCGATATACTCTGTTATGTCATATCGATATACTCTATTATATATTATATCGAAATTATGTATGATAAATCACATCGATATACTCTATAATATATCACATCGATATATTCTATGATATATCGCATCGTTATAATATATGATATACCACATTGATATACTTTAAGATATATCACATCGATATAATCTATATATCACATCAATATACGCTATGGTATATCACATCGATATATTTTATGATATATCACATCGATATAATGTGTGATATATCACACTGATGTTCTCTATGATTTATCACACCAATATATTATTTGATATATCACGTTGATATAATCTATGATATATCACATCGATATAATCTATGATACATCACATCGATATACTCTATATCTCTATCTATAAAAAGCAGGATGTGTGTGTGTGTGTATGTGTGTGTGTGTGTGTGTGTGTGTGTGTGTGTAACGAATGCACGGCCGCAATTTTTGACGGATTTGCACCAAAATTTATATGCACATGATCCAGTGGGAAGGCCAAGATCGATGTTGCATTTCCAAACTCCCATCGATAGTGGAAATAATCTATATTTTCATGCTTCTACGGCAGTTTTCATGTAGTTTGCGGCCATTTTCTACTGGCCAGAGTGAGAGCCTATAGCTGGCTGTCACGAATAGACAGGAAGATTCTATTGGCCAGCGTGAGAGCCAACAGCTGACTGACACGAATGTTAACTCGCATGCTAGCATGCAAAAAAAAATCGATACCTTCATCCGTCACAAGTGGGAAAAATTTATTATCTGCATGGCACTTTACTCCAATTGGCTCATTCGCTTGCTTAAACTCAACGTTCATTCTGATTTCGCATAACTGGGTTGGGTGTGAAAAAGTATTTGTTGTTAACATTCTTTGTTCATTCAGTTTTTTCAGTTACGAATCTTTTTTTTTAATGCTGATCGTTTTGTTTTCATTTTGTTTAGTCCTTTTTTCGTAACAGATTTAACGTTTAGTATAGAGCGCAGTAAAAATCCAGAGTTGAGATAGGAAAGAAGTAACGCCTGTAGCACATCAGCACGGCAAAGGGCACTCCTTTAAAGGCAAGGCAGGGCAAAAATATTTTAAGTTAAGTGATAGCGATTGCTGTATTGTGTTCTTTAATATGCAAATTTACTTTAAAGTTGTTATATCAAAAATAGAGACAGCTATAATATTTGCAATTAATTCTGTCACGTTATAAAATGTAGAAGAGGTCTGATTTGTTATCTCTCATAATTTTCTGTATGAATTCAAATCATGAGAAATTGTATTTGAATAATTATAAGTCACTTTTAAATATCGTAACTGAAATTTATTGTAGCACGAGTGAAAACAAGTCTCCAATGGCGAAGACAAAGAATAGACAAAGAATCATTTTTTGTCTTTCATTGTATTAACTCTTTTGTCATTGTTTAATATCAGACTTATTGTTTAATATTCTCAGTATGACACTTTTTTTTCAAAACAAACGGAAACATTATTGAAAAAATAATATTTTGAATAACACTGAATATTGTGGGGAATACATAATTATATGACGGGAAATTAACAGAGAATCTTGCCCAGTAATTAGCCAGCAATTATATTTTTTCGGTAATGAATGCCTGAAACAATAAATTGATCACATTTTTCAGACTAAATTAATACCTTCTTTAGTTCATTTGTTCCTGCTTCATTTAAATTTACCATTTTTCTTTATTTGTTGCGATATATTCCTGATTATCTCACAATCAAAACGCCAAAATACATCTTCATATTTACCAGCAACTTCTCCCAGGGAATATATTTTCTCAAATTCGGATAGTCTGATTCAAGTAATCAATAATCAAGTTAGAAAAAAAAGTCATTATTTCAAGGAGTGAAGGCAGCAATAAAATGAAAGAGGAGTTTGACTAATATTAGATAAATATAGTGGATGTGCTTTTTGTGTTAACTGCATCTATAGGATCGAGAGTCTGAGAAAGCGACAGAGAGAGAGAGAGAGATATTTATATCAAGAGATAAATGCCACTAACCTAAGAAGAAAACCATTCCAAATTCAAAGTGTCCTGGTTAAGACGATAAACTACGTCCAAGCAGCAAGACATCTGATCAGGAGGTTTTAAAGAGCGTGGAACCACTCATTAATTTCTGGTGTTCCCAGCTGCACCCTGACCTTGGGTGGTAGCAACTGTTAGGATACCAGCTCTGGGCAAATAGTAAATCCCAAAACCGTGGTCAAAACTTTATGAAACTGTAAAAATAGGTTTTAATACCAGCTATAAATTTTTTGAGGGAAAAATTATTACCAGCAACACATTTTTGAAGTAGAAATATTGCCAGCAAAACATTTTTGGAAAAAATATTACCAGCAATAAAAATCTTGTCGTCATTAAATAACCAATCTCTTTGTTATGCTATAAACCAAACAAACCAAACCAAACAAAATTGAAACCATATTAGAGTTTGCAATCACATATCACCGAAGCAGAAACAGTTAACTTATATATCACATAAAGTTGGAAATTAATCTGCTAGTCGACTGTTGATATATTTGATTTAAATTTATAATGTTCTATATTTACGAAAAGTAGAATATTGGTGTACTTTTGACAACTCGACCTGGTGTAATGGTTAGCAAACTTGTCTTGCTATAACAATTGTGACTGGATAGTAAGTTTGATCATACATTCATTCATACTTTTGTCCGTGTGCCACATGTAAGCTACGCTTACTAAATCGTTTCATAGAAATACTTAAAGCCACACACGTAAAGATATACACACTCTAAAATATAAAGTTTAAATAATGAATAATACTGTCAGATTGCTTATAAAAAGTCATTAATTCAATAAAAATTAATTTGTTTACGTTTCCAATGTGAAAGTAGATTGAACACACAGAGATCTTCGCTTCAATATCGGAATTCAAGAAATTCTGAATGGCAAAAAGAGCGTAACTTAGCATTGCTGTGACGTGAAGCCCTCTGCGGACAAGTGTTCTAAAACACGCCGGACTATACGTAGACAAAGTGTATGCAGGTTTAAAGTGCGTTGGAAAGAAGCTGAAAGTACTATTTTATTTATCAATATTCACAAATGCGCATACTAGTAGATTTAGTTCGACGTCAACATAGTTTAAATCAAAAATAATATTAAAACAATAAAATAAAGCCGCTTATTCGGGCCTCCATGCAGTAACACAAAAATTTGAAAACATTGAGTAGCGGATTCTCATATTATTATAACATATATATATATATATATATATATATATATATATATATATATATATATATATATTAAGGCATTAAAAACAAGAAATTTTATATTATGGACCATGATAGATTTAAAATAAAACAAACACCATTTTATTTTGTTTTATTTTAAATCTATCATGGTCCATAATATAAAATTTCTTGTTTTTAATGCCTTAATACGCTTCTGTACCGTTTCAAATATATTCAAATATATATATATATATGTATATATATATATATATAGAGAGAGAGAGAGAGAGAAGAGAGAGAGAGAAAGAGAGAGAGACAGAGACAGAGACAGAGAGAGACATAGAGAGAGCTAAAGAAAGAGGAAGGGAGAGGTGGAAGACAGAGACGATTAATATAAGTCTTGACACGTATCTGATGTTAACATGGCATCCCGACTCCAGAGTCTTCTAAACAGACCCGTCCGTCCACTCGTTTGGGAGTATCAGCAATTGACAGCAATACAGCCAACCCACTATATATATATATATATGTGACGTCGTCCCCTGGTCGCAGCGCCAACCGTGATGTTCTATCCTAGTCTACCACGGCACCAACTGTGACGTCCCTAAACAGCACCAATTGTGATGTCCGCGCCGCGGAGACAGCCGTTCGCTCCTCGCTGCTCCGTTCGGGTGTCGCCGCTCCAAATGTGACGTTCTAACCTTTTGCTGATTCGGGTGTGCAGCTGGTTAGATTTGATATCGATGTCGTTCCCAACTCGCTTCCAATGCCTGGTTACCAAGGTAACTGCACTCATCCCCCAGTCCGCCTACCCACGTTGTGAATTGATCTTAGGCAGACGAGATCAAACAGTGGTTGGGGCCGTACTGCAAACCGAGTTCAACGGGGGTGATACCACACAAATATGCATAAAAGTTAATAAAATGAAAACTCAAAAGTTCAAAGTATCAAAGAAAAAGGTAACAAACTTTATATCTAGTTGTTCGATACATAGGACTGCATCTATCTCCCGACCCGTTCTATGGATTGTGACACGTCGTTTTCCGCTAGGCAAGTTTTAACACTTCAAGTTGTCTGCTCTCTAAGAAATTGGTGTTTCGGTGGGTCTTTGGACGAAAGTCAAAAAAACAAAAAAAACTTATTTCGGTGATCTGGATCTAAGTCGCTCTTCAAAATAATTGTTCTTGGGTTGAAGAGGGGTCCGGAATGTGCGTGAATCTTGGTCAGCTATCTGCAAGGCTTGCTTCAACTGGAGACTGACTCTGGGAACTGCTGGGACTCAACTCAACTCAACTCTGCCCGTTGTGTCTTCGTTTATATGGGCGCCGACCAAAACCGGGCTGAGTTTGTCGGCGCCGGGGGGTTCCTCGATAATTCTAAATACATATCCACCTCTCTGGTTAGGAATTTCCACCTTTTTCCATTTTTGGGAACCTTTCTTCACTCCCTCCTTCTCATAATACTTCAGAGCGGCGTGAACTGCCCTCCTCACATCTTCGTAGCAACCTCTCTTACTCATCCTCCAGATGGGCTGCAACAGCCTCCCTTGTGCGTCACGTGATCACCACTCGACCAATGATGTCTTAGTCGGGCGTGGACGAATCCACGGCTTTGTTTCAGGAAGAAAAAAATATCTTGCTTAACTAAAAAAAAATTATCTCTTCTCTTTCCCTTTTTTTCCTCTTAATCGCCGTTATCATTTCTCTGGCCGCGAACGGGACAATATGACAATGGCGGTCATAACTCTTGTTCTACACGTGGTTTAAGTCAGGTATTTTAACGCTAATTATCAGAATGGGTAGTCTTCCTGACACGGTCTCAAAAAGAAACATCTCCAAAGTTTCAGTCAGTCTGTCGCCTCGAAGAAAGAAAAAAAAACACTTCTAGGTTCCCATTCATTTTCCTTCGGTACATATTTCTGATAACATAATTTTATTATCGCAGGCCAAGGATGATCCGTCGAAGGAACATCGGGCAACGGACACTCGTAGGTGGTCCTTAATTTTTCATATATGTCCAAAGTCCATTTAGTTGCCTGTTTTTCGTCACTTATCGAAATAACATTTTCATTTGAATTTTTTTTTCTTTGGCCAGCCGGTCTGTAGTTGATAATAAGATGTCTTCCCGTACCAATAGTTTGTTTTCATATCCTTAGATAACACAGCCGATGCCAAAAGATATCTGATTCTCTCTTTCTTTCCCTTTCTTTTTACTCATAATTTCCCTGTCATTGTAATGACACTCTTTCGCCATTTGTTACTTATCAAAACATCCTTTTATCCATTGTCTCTTAGCCGTGTGTGTGTCACACACCCACGATTCGGTCCTTAGACTCTCCTTTTCCTCTTTTCGTTCTTTTCCCTTTCTGCCTCGTTAAATGGTACCACACACACACACACACATATATATATATATATATATATATATATATATATATATATATATATATATATATATATATGACGCAATTCACAAGTCATCATGACCGAGGGTTTGAGTGTGCTGGTGTTGTTCAGATTGCTCATCATGGTAGATAACACGCGATCTCACAGAAACCGTAACAAAGTTCTGTTCAACTTAGTTGCAGTATAAAACAAAGGTTGGCTCTATGGGTGTTGAACCAACGCAAATATGCTTGAGCTACAGTGTGCAATATGGATTCGCTAGCTGCCCTATTAGACGGGTATCCTCGAATACGAGTGGCCAGCTATATATATATATATATATATGAGGTAAATTCATGAACGTGTTGAATTTCCTCCTTTGAAACATCGTCGGACTAAGTAAACCTTTTATTGATTGAATTATATATTTATAGGATGAGGACGGGAAATATAAGAAGGCATGAGCTCGTTATAATTATGCATAGTCAAGAAATGGATAGGTACAGTGAACCGACAATTTTACGGCCTCTTTAGAAATGGATTATTTACATTTTAAGTTCCAATTTAAGTCTAGGTTACGTTAAATCGCAACATGTGTTCAAGCCATGGGGCCATCCGGAAGGAACCTTCCGTTTCTCGTGATTGTTGATAGCTATGTGTCACATCAACAAAGATGGGACGACACTAGTTTGGTTTTAGAGGTATATGAACCGAAGGTTTTCTCCCCATTGAGCTAGATCAGTGGAGAGATCAAATGTCATGATCTGGACATCGAATCTTTTGCAGATACACTCATACATCTTTGTATCATCAGTATATTCATAAACGATTCGACCACATTTTTAAGTAGATAATTTATGTAATGTTGAATGAGGTTTGAAACGAGAAGCGAGCATTCCGGGGTGCGCGGGCGACTGCATTATCGTTAGTGCCTTGGAGGACTGGCTGTTAACAGCTGACTTCTGTGACCTAACCTTCAGGAAGGAATTTTTAACTGAAACCTGAAAATTGCAGAGATTCCAGAGCTGGAGAATGCGGGCATTAAAGCTCTATACCACATCATACCATAGAGTATTGAAATATGTAATTCAGACGTCTTTGATTTTAGTCTCTCACATATTCTGAGGGTCACGGCAGTTAGGATATCAGCAGTGGATCTGCCCGATCGAAGTCTGTGCTACTTTCCGCACAAGAGGGTGTACCAGTGAGTAAATAATGATAAAAACTCATTGTCAAAATTCAAGCTGTAAAATACACACAGATAGATAGATAGATAGATAGATAGATAGATAGATAGATAGATAGATCAGTAGGCAGTTGGTAGGCAGGTTGGTAGGTAGATATATTGCTGAGCAAAAGTAAGTGAACCAATAAGATAAAATTTTAAAATAAATGCTTTCTATTTTACAGATATTCAACGAATCTTCCTATTAAATACACAGTATTTTAACCGTATATTCAAAAGGAAAACACTTTATTCAACAAATTACAACAATTTTTATCAAGCTGGAATATAAATATTCATTATCATTGGGGGAAGTAAGAAATGCATATTATTTTGATGTTGTAGGGTCATATTGCTGGTAGTTAAATAATACTACTTTAGTTCGGGTGTATTGAAATATTTTCCCACTGATATCTGAGAGAAAGGTAAGAGAAGAGATCAGCTACCAGCCACATCTCATCAAAGATTTTGAAAAGCACCCATACATATCTATCTATCTATCTATCTATCTATCTATCTATCTATCTATGTGAATCTCTCTCTCTCTCTCTATATATATATATATATATATATATGTGTGTGTGTGTGTGTGTGTGTGTGTGTGTGTGTGTGTGTGTGTGTATATCGAGATAACTCTTTTTCTAATATTTCAAAAACCGTCCAATCAATTCACACAAAGTTTTCACAAAATGTTGGCAACAGTGACCTGCGCAATCACGAAAATTTTCCTACTGATCTGCGCATGTAAACTAAACTGGCGCCATATTTGTTATCAGAACGGTGATTTGAGCGTGCCAAATTATTAAAAAAGTGTAAGAATTTAGTGAAAAGATGGGCCGTAAAAGCAGTTTAAGTGATGCTGAAAAGAAAACTATCACCTCAGAACTCTCAAAAGGTAAATCTAACCTATAAATTTCTAAAATGATATGGAGGTGTAATCAAACAGTGAAAAAGTTCACCGCCGACCCTACACAAGTACGCAAAAGGGCAGATAAAGGCAAGCCGAGGGTTATTTCACGTCGTCTCATGTCACGACTTAAACGAGAGGCGACGAATAACCGTGGACTTACCAGTCAAGAACTTTTCAGTCGCACTGGGGATCTTACTGTGTCTAAAAGTACTCGGTGTTGGTATCTCAGGGAAATAGCAACAACAGTCAAACCTGTATCGAAGACTCCGTTGACGAGAAATCACATTCAAAATTGATTGAAATTGGCCGAGGACAATATGAAGATTGACTTCTGTAAAGTTTTGATCACAGACGAAACTCGAGCAACACTTGATGGGCCAGATAGATGGTGCAAAGGGTGGGTAATGAAGGGATAGAATCGCCATCATCGTTTGAGACGCCAATAAGGCAGTGGAGGCATACTGATCTGGGGTGGTATTATTGGAAAAACATTAGTCGGCCCATAGAGAGTACCAGATGGCGTCAAAATGAATGCTGATGCATACATAGCGTTTATAAAGGAGCATCTTGAACCGTGGATGAAAAGGCAAAGATTTGCCTTCAGAAGGGCTATTGGATTTATGCTTTTTAAGATAATGCTCCCTCACATGCTGCTCACAAGACTACTGAATATTTGAAATAGTAAGGCTTCGATGCACTCGAAAAATGAAGTGGCCGCAAATTCTCCGGATTTGAACCCAAACGAGTTGTGGAGAGAAATTCTTGACATATCTCGCGGCAAATGACATCCTGCAAATAAGAAATTCTATGAATCGTCGACTTCTTCAAGTAATTTCAAAATAGGGAAAGCACATTCCCTATTAATTTGTTTAAAACTGTGCCTTTGTATCTGTTATTATTTGTTTAATTATCTTATTTATTTGCTTCTTTTGATTATAAACATTCACATACAACATTAATAAATGTTTCGTTTGCTCAATTCTGGGAATTTTACTAAACCTTTCTAATAATTTGGCACGCCCAAATCACCGTGCTGATAACAAATATGGCGCCATTTTCTTTACATTGCAGAGATCAGTACGGCAATTTCAGAGATTGTGCAGGTCAGTGTTGCCAACATTGTGTGAAAATTTTGTGGGAATTCATTGGACGGTTTTTGAAATATTAAAAAAAGTTATCTTGATAATAATTTGGCACGTAGTGTTTGTGTGTGTATATATATATATATATATATATATATATATATATATATATATATATATATATATATATATATATATATATAATAGATAGATAGAAAAGGTAAATTGTGAAGTAATGTAGCATGAACTAATGTGTTTTATGCTAACCGTTTTGGATAAAAAAAATTTTGAGAGTGACA